>CM052700.1:23600998-23620238 GCA_028551405.1 Uromys caudimaculatus | reverse complement strand
TTTCTCCCGGCTTTAGTTGGCTGTGGAGCCCTGTGGCCAAGCTGAGGTTCCCAGCCACAGATCCATACATTAGATTTTTATTTACATTTTATTTTACTTTCCTGAGGCATTATATTTTTCATTTATCTCCATAATCTTTTTAATATTTTTATGAAGTATTTTCATCATCACTAATTTAAAATCTCTTGTCAGAATATTGCTGTCACGATCTGTATTGTTTAAATGCAATATTTTATATTTATACTCTATCTATTTATCTATCTATCTATCTATCTATCTATCTATCTACCTATCTATCTACCTATCTCTATCTCTACCTATCTGTGTATCTATCTAATATACCTATAACTATATCTATATCTAATATATCTATATCTATGTAAAATAACATTTTCTGGTTCTTAGTATGATTAGTTTTATTTTTTCAAGACCCAGATTGTTGTGCGTTATGTCCTGAGAGTTTCGGTGTCTTTTACACACTGTTCTTCTGGATTTTCTTGATAGCATCCCAGAAGTACAAAGGTGCCATAATATTAGTGTCAAATGAGATAGATTTGGGTTTCTTGGCACCTGAGGGGTGACGGTCTCCTGCTGCATCTTGGAGAAGCTGGGAGTCCCAGCTTCCATGCGGTGTCTGCACACAAATAGCTTTAAAATGACTTTATTACATTGCATTTACATTTTCTTCTTTTCCCAAAGACAAAGTCTGGAGCTGTTGCCCAAAGGATTGGAAGTCATTTGGTTCCCACTGCTACTTCACATCAACTGATTTGGTGGCATCTTGGAACGAGAGTAAGGAGAACTGCTCCCACATGGGTGCTCATCTGGTGGTGATCCACAGCCAGGAAGAGCAGGTGCATCCTGGGAGAGAGCGGGGTCTGGGTCCAGCAGGCTGTCTGTCTGTTTCTACTAAGAGGAATTTTGTTGATGTTGTGTTAGTGCTGTGGCAGAAGGCTTTCTGGCAGATAGGCAGGAATGGTTATTTCAGTCTTTGTCTTCTACACCTTGGTCCCTCTTAAGTAGAACTAAACAACTTCTGAGGAACCATGGCATCAGACATGCAACACATAAGGATGGAGGGAAGGGCAAAATACTTCTGCTTGAAAAACCAATTTGTAGTTTCAGCACTCTAATGCTTCCTGTAGAATCAACTGGCTAACAATGAAGGGAGCAGGGAAACAAGACCCAGTGTGGAGGGTCCCAACCAGCCACAAGAAACAAAATAGCTGAGGTTTGAATGGAGAATGATTAGATGTGCAAAATTCTCTCATGCACAACTGTCAAAAATGGTGTTTGTGAAGAAAAGAAGTGCACTCCTGTGTGTGTGTGTGTGTCTCCTATTCCTTGTTCTTTTGTTTTCCCATCTCTGTGTGACCAGAAATAATCAGTCAAAATATCACAGTTCACCTCTAAACTGTAAAACTAATATATATTAATCTAAAATTTAAAAAATATTTAAGGGTCTACAGAGATTTGAAGTAAGCTTTGATTATTGTGTATTTGCATATGTGCATCATATTGAACCCTATAATTTTGTATCATTAAATAATTTTTAAAAGATTTTAGAAAAATTCTGTAACAGGAAAAGTAGCGCTCAGTCCAGGCTGAAAGCTGTATCTTTCTTTCCTCTTAGGATTTCATCAACGGGATCCTGAACACTAGTGCTGCTTATTTTATAGGACTTTCAGATCCAGGTCATAGACAATGGCAATGGGTTGATCAGACACCATACAATGAGAGTGCCACGTGAGTCTAGACTTACATATGGGAGTCCTGGGTCCTGTAGCATGAGGAGAACTTAGGGTGTTCCAGCTGTTGGTTGTGAAGCTAAAATAGCTCCCTCCTGGTGTAACTGCTGAGATGGAGTAACTTTTACTCATCTATGTGCTCATCACAGGAGTCCTTTGAGATATTACAGGTAGAGATGAGGGAATTGAGTTTGAAGATTGTAGATGATAAGTACCCAACCAAAGTCTTTATGCATAGATGCGTTTTATTATGCTTTCAGTCTCTCATCTACATTTTAAAAATTAGGATTTAATTTATTTTATTCATACATATATATGTGAGGTTTTTGTTCTCAATTTTCAGAGAAGAAAACTAGGACTCCAGAATTTTGAATTATTTGTTCTTGATGACAGAAACAATTAGATTATCTAGAGATTTGAATTAGTTCTCCAGTCTTTAAAATAGTTTCATTGTATAATGGAAAAACTTTCTTAAAACATGAGAGTAAGAAGAGTCCTTTTTAACATCTGAATAAGCACAGTAGGTTGACTGTCCCCTGGTTCTAAGAATTGAACTAGTTCTCCAGTCTCTAAATTAATTCAATTGTAAAATGGAAAGAGAGGTTATTAAGACATGAAAATAAGAGGAGAGCTTTTTAGTCATATAAATAATCACCATGGATTGATTGTCCCCTGGTTCCAAGACCTAGGAATGAAGAAATAGTATCCTTTGGGATGTGTGCTGGGAGAAGGGTTAAGTAACAAGCTAAGAGAACATTGAGTGCGGTGAGTCCTGTTATCCAGGGAAATGTGAGAGATGTGTGATGGAGAATGCTTGATTTGTACATACTTGAATCTGATCCAAAAATTCTGACCTCATCCTCAGGCTTGCTTCCTCTTTTCTTTCTTTCTTTCCTTCCTTCCTTCCATCTTTCTTTCTTTCTTTCTTTCTTTCTTTCTTTCTTTCTTTCTTTCTTTCTTTCTTTCTTTCTTTCTATTTTTCTTTCTTTCTTCTTAAATATCAATTATTCCATTTGTTTACATGTCAAATGATATCCTACTTCCCGGTTACCCCTCTACAACACTGTGGAACATGTGTCCTTGTTAAGTGTTGGGAGTATCTTTTGGGTATATGCCCAGTGGTTGTATAGCTGGGTCTTCAGGTAGACTTATTTCCAATTTTATGTAGAACCACTAGACTGATTTCCAGAGAGGTTTCTCCGGCTTGCACTCCACCAGCAATGGAAGAGTGTTCCTCTTTCTCCACATCCTTGCCAGCATTTGCTGTCACCTGCAGTTTTGAACTTGGTCATTCTGACTGGTGTGAAGTGGAATCATAGGGTTGTTTTGATTTGCATTTCTCTGATGACTAAATGTTGAACATTTTTTTCCTCAGTTCTAAAAGATATATTTTATTTGGAATCCGTTTTGATAGCCACCCAATGGACATTCCTATTATTTTGCATGAAAAGTTGGCAGAAAACTATTTTCAAGGAAGAAATGACAAAATTAAGGCCTTATTTGTGAGGCACAGTGTTTTATACTTGTCTGGTATAATTATTGATACTACCCTGTTATTCTCAAAGGGTGCTGCCTTAGACCACAAAGAATGTGTTAGGATTCTTTTTCTCAGTTCTTGAGACATTATAAAAATGATTTATAATGTGATGAATCTTAATCTACACAGTAAAAATTTCTTACTGTAAATATAAAAAATGAAAAATTACAAGTATGTAGGGCTTTGGGGAAATGTTACTCATTTCCAAGCTATTGCAAAGTCACTGGTGTTATAAAGTCTTTGGCTTTTCTCCCTATAAGGTTCTAGTCAATTGAATCATTTATCTAATTACACCTTCTTAGTGCCCCACTCCCAAAATCCCACAGAGACTGATTTATTTCCAGAAACAATGCCCACAAAATAACCATCAAGACTCCAAAGTACAATGGTTAAAATACTCAATTTGCCAAATGTTGAATATTTTTTTTTTTTTTTTTTGTTTTTTCGAGACAGGGTTTCTCTGTATAGCCCTGGCTGTCCTGGAACTCACTCTGTAGACCAGGCTGGCCTCGAACTCAGAAATTCGCCTGTCTCTGCCTCCCAAGTGCTGGGATTAAAGGCGTGTGCCACCACTGCCCGGCATTGTTGAACATTTTTAAGGTGCTTCTCAGCCATTCTAGATTCCTAAGCTGAGAATTCTGTTTAGTTCTGTATTATTTTTGTATTTTTTAATTGGATATTTTCTTTACTTACATTTCAAATGTTATCTCCTTTCCCTTCCCCCCCCCCCAAATCGCTATCCCATTCTCCCTTTGACTGCTTCTATGAGGGTGTTCCCAGACCCACCCACCCACTCCTGACACCCCGCCCTCACATTCCCCTAAATGGAGCATTGAGCCTTCACAGGACCAAAGGCTTCTTCTCAAATTGATGGCTGAAAAGGCTATCCTCTACTGCATACATATACAATTTTCTATACAAATATCAAATACCAAAGTTAAGTCAGGATCAGATAAACCATCTAAACAGTCCTATAACCCTCAAGAAATAGAAGAAGTCATTAAAAGCCTCCCAACCAAAACAAAAAACTCAGGACCAGATGGGTTTAGTGTAGAATTCTATCAAACCTTCAAAGAAGACCTAATACCAATACTCTGCAAACTATTCCACAAAATAGAAACAGAAGGAACACTACCCAATTTGTAATATGAAGCCACAGTAACACTGATACCAAAACCTCAGAAAGGCCCAACAAAGAAAGAAAACTTCGGACCAATTTCCCTTATGAATATCAATGCAAAAATACTTAATAAAATACTCACAAACTGAATCCAAGAACATATCAAAATGATCATTCACCACGATCAAGTAGGCTTCATCCGAGGGATGCAAGGACGGTTCAATATCCAGAAATCCATCAATGTAATCCACTACATAAACAAACTCAAAAGACCCCCCCACATGCTCATTTCATTCGATGCTGAAAAAGCATTTGACAAAATTCAACATCCCTTCATGATAAAAGTCTTGGAAAGATCAGGAATTCAAGGCCCATACCTAAACATAGTAAAAGCAATATACAGCAAAGCAGTAGCCAACATCAAACTAAATGGAGAGAAACTTGAAGCATTCCCACTAAAATCAGGGACTAGACAAGGCTGCCCTCTCTCCCCCTATCTATTCAATATAGTACTTGAAGTTCTAGCTAGAGCAATTAGACAACAAAAGGATGTCAAAGGGATACAAATTAGAAAGAAAAAAAAATCAAAATATCACTATTTGCAGATGATATGATAGTATACTTAAATGAGCCCAAAAATTCTACCAGAGAACTCCTACAGCTGATAAACAACTTCAGCAAAGTGGCTAGATATATATTTAACTCAAGCAAATCAGTAGCCTTCCTATACTGGAAGGATAAACAGGCTGAGAAAGAAATTAGGGAAATGACACTCTTCACAATAGTCACAAACAATATAAAGTATCTTGATGTGATTCTAACAAAACAAAATGAAAGAATTGTATGAAAAGAACTTCAAGTCTCAGAAGAAAGAAATCGAAGAAGACCTCAGAAGATGGAAAGATCTCCCATGCACGTGGATTGGCAGGATTGATATAGTAAAAATGCCCATCTTGACAAAAACAATCTACATATTCAATGCAATCCCCATCAAAATTCCAACTCAATTCTTCATAGACTTAGAAAGAGCAATTCTCAAATTCATTTGAAATAACAAAAAACCCAGGATAGCAAAGACTATTCCCAACAATAAAAGAACTTCTTGGGGAACAACCATCCCGGACCTCAAGCTGTACTACAGAGCAGTAGTGATAAAAAATGCATGGTATTGGTACAGTGACAGGCAGGTGGATCAATGGAATAGAATTGAAGACCCTGAAATGAACCCACACACCTATGGTCACCTGATCTTTGACAAAGGATTTAAAACCAACCAATGAGAAAAGACAGCATTTTCAACAAATCATGCTGGTTCAACAGGAGTTCAACATGTAGAAGAATACAAATTGATCCATTCCTATCTCCCTGTGCAAAGTTCATGTCCAAGTGGATCAAGGGCGTCCACATAAAACCAGATATACTGAATCTAATAGACGAGAAAGTGGGGAAAAGTCTTGAACACATGGGCATAAGGGAAAAGTTCCTGAACATAACACCAATGGCTTATGCTCTAAGATCAAGAATCAACAAATGGGACCTCACAAAATTGCAAAACTTCTGTAAGGCAAAGGACACCGTCAATAGGACAAAATGGCAACCAACAGATTGGGAAAAGATCTTTACAAACCCTACATCTGATATATGACTAATATCCAATATATACAAAGAACACAAGAAGTTAGACTCTAGAGAATCAAATAACCCTATTAAAAAATGGGGAACAGATGCTGGGCAGTGGTGGTGCATGCTTTTAATCCCAGCACTTGGGAAGCAGAGGCAGGCAGATTTCTGAGTTCGAGGCCAGCCTAGTCTACAGAGTGAATTCCAGGACAGCCAGGGCTACACAGAGAAACCCTGTCTTGAAAAAACCTATATATATATATATATATATATATATAATGGGGAACAGAGCCAAACAGAGACTCCTCAACTGAGGAAACTAAAAGGGCTGAGAAGCACCTAAAGAAATGTTCAACATCCGTAGTCATCAGGTAAATGCAAAATAAGTCTGAGATTCCACTTTACACCAGTCAGAATGGCTAAGCTCAAAAACTCAGGTGACAGAAGATGCTGGTGAGGATGTGGAGAAAGAGGAACACTCTTGTATTGCTGGTGGGATTGCAAGCTGGTACAACTACACTGGAAGTCAGTCTTGCAGTTTCTCAGAAAATTGGACATACTACTACCTGAGGACCCAGTTATAACACTCCTGGACATATACTCAGAAGATGCTCCAACATGTAATAAAGACACATGCTCCACTATGTTCATAGCAGCCATATTTATAATAGCCAGAAGCTGGAAACAACCCAGATGTCCCTCAACAGAGGAATGGATAGAGAAAATGAGGTACATTTACACAATGGAATACTACTCAGCTTTAAAAACAACCACTTCATGGAATTCACAGGCAAATGGATGGAACTTCAAAATATCATCCTGAGTGAGGTAACTCAGTCATAAAAGAAAAAACATGGTATGTACTCACTGATAAGTGAATATTAGCCCAAAAGTTCAAAATACCCAAGATTCAATTCACAGACCATATGAAGCATAAGAAGAAGGAAGATCAAAATGTGGATGCTTCAGTGCTTCTTAGAAGGGTGAACAAAATACTCACAGGAGGATGTATGGAGACAAAGTGTGGAGTAGAGACTGAAGGACAGGGTATCTAGAGACTGCCCCACCTTTGGATCCATCCTATATACAGCCACCAAACCCAGACATTATTGTGGATGCTGGGAAGTGCTTGTCTATGGAAGCTTGATAAGCTGTCTCCTGACTGGCTCAGGCAGAGCCTGACAAATACAGAGGTGGATGGTTACAGCCAACAATTGGACTGAGTGTGGGGTCCTTCATGGAGGAATTTGAGAAGGGACTGAAGAAGCTGAGGGAGTTTGAAGCCCCATGGATAGAGCAACTGTGTCAACTGGCCAGATCCCCTAGAGCTCTTGAAGATTGGATCACCAACCAAAGAATATACAGTGAGGGATCCATGGTGTTGGCCACATATGTGGTAGAGGATGGCCTTGTTGGCCATCAGTGGGAGGAGAGGCCCTTGGGCCTGAAGGTGTTTAATGCCCCAGTGTAGGGGAGTGCCAGGGAGGGATGATGGTAGATGGTGGGTGGGTGGGTGAGAGCAGCACCCTCATAGAGTCAGAGGAAGGGAGGATCGTATAGGCGGGTTTCGAAGGGGAGACCTGGAAAGAGGGAAACATTTTTAATGTAAATAAAGTAAATATCCAATCCCCCCAAAAGTAGAATGAATATATTTACATTTTTCTACATGCAGACTGCCAGTTGAACTAGCACCATTTGTTGAAAATGCTGTCTTTTTTTCCACTGGATGGTTTTAGCTTCTTTGTTAAAGATCGAGTGACCATAGGTGTGTGGGTTCATTTCTGGGTCTTCAATTCTATTCCATTCATCTACTTGCCTGTTTCTATATGTATACTGTACAGTTTTTATCACTATTGCTCTATTGTACAGTGTGAGGTCAGGGATGCTGTTTCCCCCAGAATTTCTTTTATTGTTGAGAATAGCTTTTGCTATCCTGTGTTTTTTGTTATTTCAAATGAATTTGAGAATTTCTCTTTCTAACTCTATAAGAATTGAGTTTGAATTTTGATGGGGATTGAATTGAATCTGTAGATTGCTTTCGGCAAGATGGCCATTTTTACTATATTAATCCTACCCATCCATGAACATGGGATATCTTTCCATCTACTGAGGTCTTCGATTTCCTTCTTCAGAGACCTGAAGTTCTTGTCATACAGATCTTTCACTTGCTTGTTCAGCATCAGACCAAGATATTTTATATTACTTGTGAGTATTGTGAAGGGGTTTGTTTCCCTAATTTCTTTCTAAGCCCATTTATTTTTTGAGTAGAGGAAGGCTACTGATTTGTTTGAGTTAATTTTATATCCAGCAACTTTGCTGATGTTGTTTATCTTCTGTAGGAGCTCTGTGGTAGAATTTTTTGGGTTGCTTATATGTGCTATCATATCATCTGCAAATAGTGATATCTTTGCTTGCTCCTTCACAATTTATATTCCTTTAATCTCCCTTTGTTGTCTAATTGTTCTGGCTAGGACTTTGAGTACTATATTGAATAGATAGGCAGTGAGTTGGCAGTCTTGTCACTGATTTTAATGGAATTTCTTTGAGTTTTTTTCCATTTAGTTTGTTGTTGGCTATTTGTTTGATGTACATTGGTTTGATTTTATTTAGGTATGCACTTTGAATTTATGATCTCTCCAATACTTTTAATGGGGTGTTGTATTTTGTACAAGCCTTTTTCAGCATCTAATAGGATGATTATTTTCTCTTTTCAAGCATTATTTTTGGAAACATCCTAATGCTCTTTCTTTCCTTTCAGATTCTGGCATGAAGGTGAGCCCAACAATGCCTATGAACAGTGTGTTATCATAAATCATCGTGAGAATGAAGTATGGGGCTGGAATGATATCCCTTGCCGTGATAAACATAAGTCAGTTTGTCAGGTGAAGAAAATATACTTATGAATCACACATTCTTCATGGGCATGTGATTGCATTGTTACCCACCATTACATGGGCACCTGGGAAGTTCTACAAATGGAAGAGTTGTTCACAGATTTAAGTGGGAAAGAAATGGTTCTGCATATGAAAACACTGGCCCACATATATTCTTATATATTCATACACTTACTTAGTCATACATGAACTTTTATTGAGAATTTTCTATGTACCATCGACTATACAGTGACCCGTTTGTGCTCATTGTGCTTTGCTGCCAACTCCCTAAGATTTCATTTACTCATGCCATTGTATGTTATGTTCTCTTGATCTGTTTTTCTGTTTTTAATATATCTTTGGCTTTATTGACATTAAATTGAAAAGTAAAATTATATATATTTAAGTTATATTGTCTCTCTCTATATATAAAATATATGTTAAATAATTATCCAAAGCATGCTAAAAACAACTCCCATTACTTCCATCATTGCCATCTGTGTGTGTGTGTGTGTGTGTGTGTGTTTGCGTGTGTGTATGTGTCACACTTATACCAAATTCAGATACACAGGACAGTGGTAAATGTTTACATTCTACTGTCTCATGGATCTCAGTATTTACTACTGTTTTATCTGGTAGTTTGTTCCTTTCATCAACATGTCAGAGATCCCAGCACCCAACCCTTTACAACTATGTATTCTTCACTCTAATTCCTGAGACTATTTGATAAATTAAGTAACTATTGTAATATTTTGCAAATTCTCCCCTCATTTATTCTCTCTAATGAGTCACAAAAAGTAGCAGCCCCTGCCAACAACATGTTGTGATTATTGTTTTGTGTGCTGTTTAAATGATGTTTAAGAACAACCCTGGATTACAGTTTAGACTTAGACAAATAAATAATGAAAAAATAAGGCCCTACTTGATAATGTAGCTACAGTGCTGACTTAAAAAATGTGAACTTAAGCTTCTGTAAGACAAAGAACACTGGCAATAGGACAAAAGGGCAACCAACAGATTGGGAAAAGATCTTTACCAATCCTACATCTGATAGAGGGCTAATATCCAATATATACAAAGAACTCAAGAAGCTAGACTCCAGAGAACCAAATAACCCTATCAAAAAATGGGAAACATAGCTAAACAGAGAATTTTCAACTGAGGAAACTCGAGTGGCCAAGAAGCACCTAAAGAAATGTTCAACATACTTAGTCATCAGGGAAATGCAGATCAAAACAGCCCTGAGATTCAACCTCACTCCAGTGAGAATGGCTAAGATCAACAACTCAGGTGACAGAAGATACTGGCGAGAATGTAGAGAAAGAGGAACATTCCTCCTTTGCTGGTGGGAATGCAAGCAGGTACATCAACTCTGGAAATCAGTCTGGCAGTTCCTCAGAAAATTGGACATAGTACTACCTGAGGACCCAGCTCTATCACCCCTGGGCATATACCCAGAAGATGCTCCAATATGTAATAAGGACACATGCTCCACTATGTTCATAGCAGCCATATTTATAATAGGCAGAAGCTGGAAACACCCTAGATGTCCCACAACAGAGGGATGGATACAGAGAATGGGGTACATTTACACAATGGAATACTACTTAGCTTTTAAAAACAATGACTTCATGGAATTCACAGGCAGCTGGATGGAACTTGAAGTTCTTGTCATACAAATCTTTCACTTGTTTGGTTAGAGTCACACCAAGATACTTTATATTGTTTGTGACAATTGTGAAGAGTGTCATTTCCCTCATTTCTTTCTCAGGACTTTTATCATGAAGGGATGTTGAATTTTGTCAAATGCTTTTTCAGCATCTAATGAAATGACCTTGTGGTTTTTTTCTTTGAGTTTGTTTATGTAGTGGATTATATTGATGGATTTCCAGTTATTGAACCATCCCTGCATCCCTGGAATGAAGCCTACTTGTTCATGATGAATGATCATTTTGATGTGTTCTTAGATTCAGTTTGCGAGAATTTTATTGAGTATTTTTGCATCGATATTCATAAGGGAAATTGGTCTGAAGTTTTCTTTCTTTGTTGGGTCTTTGTGAGGTTTTGGTGTCAGTGTAACTATGGCCTCATAGAAGGAATTGGGTAGTGTTCCTTCTGTTTCTATTTTGTGGAATAGATTGAAGAGTATTGGTATTAGGTCATGTTTGAAGGTCTGATAGAATTCTGCACTAAACCCTTCTGGTTCTGGGGTTTTTTAGGTAGGGGTAGTTTTATTGACTACTTCTATTTCCTTAGGGTTTATAGGATTGTTTAGATGGTTTATCTGATCCTGACTTATCTTTGGTATTTGGTGACTGTTTAGAAAATTGACCATTTCATACACATTTTCCAATTTTGTTAAGTATAGTTTTTTGTAGTAGGATCTGATGATGTTTTTGAATTTCCTCAGATTCTGCTGTTATACCTTTCTTTTCATTTCCAATTTTGCTAATTTAGATACTGTCTTTGTCCCCTCTGGTTAGTCTGGCTAAGGGTTTTACTATCTTGTTGATTTTCTTAAGAACCAGCTCCTGGTTTTGTCGATTCTTTGTATAGTTCTTTTTGTTTCTACTTGGTTGATTTCAGCTCTCAGTTTGATTATTTCTTGCCTTCTATTCCTCTTGGATGTATTAGATTCTTTTTGTTCTAGAGCTTTCAGGTGTGCTGTTAAGCTGCTAGTGTATACTCTCTCCAGTTACTTTTTGGAGGCACTCAGAGCTACAAGTTTTCCTCTTAATACTGCTTTCAATGTGCCCCATAAGTTTGGGTATGTTGTACTTTCATTTTCATTAAATTCTAGGAAGTCTTTAATTTCTTTCTTTCGTTCTTCCTTGACCAAGTTATCATTGAGTAGAGCATTGTTCAGCTTCCATGTGTATGTGGGCTTTCTGTTGTTGTTGCCATTGAAGCCTAGCCTTAATCCGTAGTGATCTGATAGGAGGCATGGGATTATTTCAGTCTTCTTATATCTGTTGAGATTTGTTTTGTGACCAGTTGCATGGTCAGTTTTGTAGAGAGTACCATGAGGTGCTGAGAAGAAGGTAAATTCTTTTGATTTAAGATGAAATGTTCTATAGATATTGTTTAAATCCCTTTGGTGGATTAGTTTAACTGTGTCTCTGTTTAGTTTGTGATTCCAAGATCTGTCCATTGATGAGAGTGGAGTGTTGAAGTCTCCCATTATAGTTGCATGAGGGGCAATGTGTGTTCTGAGATTTAGTAAAGTTTCTTTTATGAATGTGTGTGCCCTTGTATTTGAAGCATCGATGTTCAAAATTGAGACTTCTTCTTGGTAGATTTTTCCTTTGATGAGGATGAAGTGTCCTTCTTTATATTTTTTGATGACTTTTGGTTGAAAGTCGATTTTATCTGCTATTAGAATGGCTACTCCTGCCTGTTTCTTGGGACCATTTGCTTGGAAAATTGTTTTCCAGCCCTTAACTCTGAGGTAGTGTTTGTCTTTAACACTGAGGTGCATTTCCTGTATCCAGCAAAATGCTGGGTCTTGTTTATGTATCTAGTCTTTTAGCCTATGTCTTTTTATTGGAGAATTGAAGCCATTGATGTTAAGAGATATTAAGGAATAGTGATTGTTGCTTCCTGTTATTTTGATGTTATTTTATGTTTGTATGGCTATCTTCTTATTGTGGATAGCCCTAGGGCTTTTTATATTCTGCTAATTCTGGCCTCCTATGAGGGGCTTCAGACAAGGAGTGAGTTACACCTGTGACTTCTTGTGAACCAATCCCTTAATGAATAAAAGAACCAATCACTGGGTAGGGAGGAGATACTTCTGGGTTGGAGAGGAGAAAGAAGGAGGAGAGAGACAGGAGTGCCTTTTGGAAGGGGGACAGCATGTAGTATGTAAGATGTAGCTAGTAGAGTCTTCTGCTATCATGGTGGATCCACAAGGATTACCCACCAGAGGAATCAGACTTTGATAAGGTTTACAAGATTAGGTTTCAGTTGTTGCGCCCAAAGATTGAGTTATCATTGTTTCTGAGCTAAGTTTGTGTGGCATTTTCCTTCACATGGTGGCTCGTTTGGGTTCAAGAGAGAAAGGTACAGCAGCAAAGTGTGTGTTTGGCTGATGTGCACCACAGAGGCCATGGCGGTATTGAAACATAGGGCTGGCATGGTAGTGACTTGCCACTGGGAACCTAGTGAGCTGGGTGGAGAGATCGTGGTGCTCTGACTCAGAGCTCCATGAGATGAAAGCAGGTTGGCCATTGCCCACCATTTCATAGCTGGCCAGCCCACCGGGGATGAGAGAACCAGGGCATAGCTCGGGAACATGCTGCTATACTATTCCTTCTTTTTTAATATTTCCTGCAACATCTTTTTTTGAGTTTGCTGAAAGATTACTTTCTTGCTTTTTCTAGGGTGTAGTTTCCCTCCTCGTGTTGGTGTTTTCCATTTATTATCTTTTGTAGGGCTGGGTTTGAGGAAACATACTGTGTAAATTTGGTTTTGTCATAAAATATCTTGGTTCACCATCTATGGTAATTGAAAGTTTTGCTGGATATAGCAGCCTGGGTCTCTGGTGAGAAGTCTGGTGTAATTCTGCCTTTATATGTTACCTGACCTTTTCCCCTTACTGCTTTTAATATTCTTTCCTTGTTTTGTGTATTTGATGTTTTGACTATTATGTGACAAGAGGAATTTCTTATCTGGTCCAATCTATTTGGAGTTCCATAGGCTTCTTGTATTTTCATGGGCAACACTTTCCTTAGGTCAGGGAAGTTTTCTTCTATAATTTTGTTGAAGAGATTTACTGGTCCTTTAAGTTGGGAATCTTCACTCTCTTCTGTACCTTAGATTTGGTCTTCTCATTGTGTCCTGGATATCCTGGATGTTTTAGGTTAGGAACTTTTTGCATTTTGCATTTTCTTTGGCTGTTGTGTCAGTGTTTTCTATGGTATCTTCTGCACCTGAGATTCTCTCTTCTATCTCTTGTATTCTGTTGTTGATGCTTGCATCTATGACTCCTGATCTCTTTTGTAGGTTTTCTATCTCTAGGGATGTCTCCCTTTGTGATTTCTTTATTGTTTCTATTTATATTTTTAGATCCTGGATGGTTTTGTTCATTTCCTTCACCTATTTGATTGTGTTTTCCTGTAATTCCACTTGTTTGATTGTGTTTTCCTGTAATTCTTTAAGGGATTTTTGTGTTTCCTCTTTAAGAGCTTCTAGCTGTTAACCTGTGTTCTCTTGTATTTCTTTAAGGGAGTTATTTATTTCCTTCTTAAAATCTTCTAACATCATCATGAGTTGTGCTTTTAAATCTGAATCTTGCTTTTCTGGTGTGTTGAGGTATTCAGGGCTCGTTGTGGTGGGAGAACTGGGTTCTGATGATGCCAAGTTCCCTTGGTTTCTGTTCCTTATGTTCTTGCCCTTGCCTTTTGCCATCTGATTATCTCTGATGCTAGCTGGTCTTTTTCTTTCTGACTGTGGCTTGTCCCTCCTGCAAACTTCTGTGTCAGTACTCTTTGGAGATCAGCTCTTTCTGAGAGGAATTTGGGTTTGGAGAGCTGTGGTACAGGGTCAGCTCTGGGGTGCAGACAGAAACCAGAGGATTCTGTCCCTAGTTGTTCCTTGGTTCATGTGTCCTGATGGTTCTGTGAGGGTCCCTCTTGATCTTGGAATTTGAACAGAAGTGGTGGTCTTGCCTGTGCTCCAAGGTGTGTCAGTACTCCTGGGAAACCCGCTTTCACCTGCCACTATTTAGTGTGGAGCCCTGTGTCACAGGATCAACTCTCCAGCTATAGAAGGAAACCAGAAGTTCACTCCTCAGTTCTTGTGTCATGAGAGTTCCAGGCAGGTCCCTCTGAACAGAGGTGCTGGTCTAACCCTGCTCAGAGGCTTGTCCACATTCCTTGGGGGCTAGCTTTGTCCTGGTGCTTTTGGCTATCGAGCCCTATGGCCCAGGCTGAAGTCCCCAGACACAGATGGAAACTGGAAGGCTCCTGTTCCTGGCTGTTCCTCAGTCCCTCCCGTGTTTGTTCTTTTGTGACTGAGTTACCTCACTCAGGATATGCTTGAACAATTGTTTCTTTTTTTTCATGCTGTGACATGATCCATTACCCAGGCAATTTTCAAAAGGATAACATTTAATTGGTGCTGGCTTACAACTTCTGAGGTTCAACCCATTATGATAATGGAAGGAGGCATGACAAGATATGGTGCTGGAGGGGCTGATCTACATCTTGATCTAAAGGCACCTTTGAGGAAACTGTCTCTCTTCAGGCAGGCAGGAGAAAGATTCTACTGCATTGGGTGGAGCTTGCCCATAGGTCCTCAAAGCCCACTCCCACGGTAACATACTTCCTCTAACATGGCCACACCTATTCCAAAAAAGACACCTCTCCTAGTAATATCACTCCCTGTGGGCCAGGCATTTAAACACATGAGTCTGTGAGGGCAAAACTTATTCAAACCATTACGCTTTTTTGATTTATTTTCCTGGGATTTCTTCTAATTTATTCTCTCTAGAGGACATTACTGTGAGATTACTAGTGATGCTTTGAAAGTGAAATGTCCCCCACAGGTTTATATATTTGAATTCCTGGTCCACAGAAGGGGATGTTGTTTGGGGAAGCCATTATGAGGTTTAGCCTTGCAGAAAGAAGTACACTGTGTGTGTGTGTGTGTGTGTGTGTGTGTGTGTGTGTGTGTGTGTGTGCGTGCGTGTGTGTGTGTGTGTGTGTGGTGTGCAAATGTGTACACACATGTGCTTTCATTTGCAAGCACACATGCTTTGAGAACTTGCAACCTTATTCCCACCTTCATTTTTTTCTCTGCTTCCTCAGTAGATATGGAAATATGATCACAGGCTTTCCACTCTACTTGCTGCTGTGCCTTCCCTCTCATTATGGAATCTCCCTCTACTTACTATAGGGCCAAATAGAATTTTCTATGCTGCCTATTTCTGTGAATAGACTCAGAGGCTTTATGTTTGTCTACACATCAGATTGGAGCTCACCCACAACTCTGTTCATGCTCTGTTCATTTTCCCTTCCAACTTGTTTTCTTCAGTCTAATGTAATGGTTTATTTCAGGGCATTCTTCACTTGGACTTTGTTCTATATCTTCAGCATTGTTTTTTAAAAGGTATGCCAGCATAACCTGGAGACTGAAGGGAGCAGAGACTAGAGCCTAGGGTGTTAGTGGTCCTGACAGAAATCAGTTAGGAGAGCAATACCTGGAGATGCTTAAAGGGGAGTAAGCCCAGTGGCCCCTGCTCCATAGGGGATGCTGACAGTCTCAGGGCACTCCTCCCCATAAACAGATGGGGAGCACTGTGTGCAGTTTGGGGCAGCTCCAGCCATAGGGGCAGGGGTGCAAGGGCCCCTGGTTCACAGTGGCGACCACAACAGGAGCAGCTTTGGTGGCAGCACCCCAATTCCTCGCTGACTCGCCCATCTGCCCTCCTGCACTGGGTGCCATGTTGCTGAGCTAAGCTGGGGCTGCGTCAGCTCTAGGCTAGGGCTCAGAACTGGACCCCGACAGTGCAGTGCTGGGTTGTTCTCCCCTTCCCACTGTCCTGAGGGCAAGAGGGTGGGGCCCCAGACAGTGGTAGTGTTGGACCCCATTTTGACCCTTGTTTGGGCCTTGAGGACAAACCAGAGCCTGGCTAGAGTTCTGAGACCTGTCTCAGACACTTCCATATAGGGGTGACTCAGCAAGACCTGTTTGACCCTCCCTCTGCCCTGCTGTTGCTGATGTGGATCTTTGCTACTGGCCCTGTCAGTTACCCCTTACTCTTCCCCGTCTCCTACCCTATGTCATCTCTCCCCACACCTAAGTGCCCACCCCCTTTGCCTTCTCTATATAAGTGAGGGGTTGATACAATAAAGTTGAGTTCCTGCTTCTACAAGACTCCCGGCCTGGTGTGTTTCTTTTGGGCCACAGACACTTGCCATCCGGCTCAGTACCAGACAGACTTGGTTGGACTGGGTTCTCTCCTCTTGCCTGGACCTGCCGGCAAGGAGCTGACACACGCCCTTGGAAGTCTACAATTTCTCTCTTGTTTATATTGAGAAGAACCACTGCCCTTAGAGATGGTTTGTATACAATTTTGTTGGAATTGAGCATATTTACCATAATTAAGGCACCAGGCATTTTAAGATCTGAGATTTTAGTGGTTTTGTCACAGTCTCTCTGTAAATGACCATATTTCCTGCATTTGAAGCGCAGGGAATTTTGATATTTGAGACCTCTAGCTATATCTTGACCTATATTAACATGGCACATGTTAGAACCAATATCAGTCATATCACTTATCCATTCAACTATGGCTGCTGCCCATGCCTTTAATGCCAAAATTTCTATCAAAACCTGTGTTGTGTCGGGATCTGATACAGTTTTGTTCTCAGCTGAGAGTAATCTTTGTAAAAAAAAAAAAAAAAAAAAAAGGATAGCTTACTCAGAGCTTTGTACAACTTTGTCCCAAGCTCTTAAAGCTGCTAAGTGACATTGTTCTATAGTAGTGTCATCAAAATTGAATCTGTTTTTGTATGTCAGCATATTGCCCTTCACCTAGCTACTGATGTTTTCCTATATTCATTTCCCTTGCTCTACTTCACTGTTCAATATTTGCTGCTTCGTTCCTCTACCATGATAACCATTGCAAGTGCAGACCAGCCTCTAGTATAGCTGTCACCAATCCCTTCCAGTCTTGGGGTATAATTCTATTTTGAGTAGCCCAGTTATTGTGTCACATAAGTTGAGTGCACCTCATAGTTCATCATGGCTTCTTTAAAAGGCATTACGTGAATAATTTCTATAGGATGCCATCCTATCTTGTCATAACCTTGTTCCATATATTACCAGGTATTTGTTGTATGACATTTGGGAAAGCTGATGGTTGTCTCATAATTCCATGCTTCCCCTCCTCCCACTCTGTCAGCACAGTTGGTTAGAGATTAACCCTTTCTCTCAAGATGGACTATTTATTCAGATTGTCCCCTGCCTTTTGAGCTTATTTCTGACCCATCCACCCTCTGGAACAGTCTGTTTCTTCCTTCTTGCTATGAGAAATCCTCATTCTCTTGCTAAGTCACTGGGCCTGACCCTTTTATGCTCTCCCTTTTCTTTTCATTTTTTTAAAAATTACATATTTTCTTTATTTACATTTCAAATGTTTTCCTCTTTCCAGTTCTTCCCTTCAAAAACCCCCTATCCCATTCCCCCTTCCCCTGCCTCTATGAGGGTGCTCCCCCCCACACCTACCCACTCCCGCCTTCCCTCCCTGGCATTCCCCTATGTGGGGGCATTGAACACCCTCAGGCCTAAGGACCTCTCTTCTCACTGATGTTCAACAAGTCCATCCTATGCCACATATGCAGCCAGTGTAATGGGTACCTCCATGTGTATTCTTTGGTTGGTGGTCCAGTTGCCAATAGCCTTGGAGGGTCTGTCTTGTTCACACTGTTGCTCCCTCCATGGGGATGCAAACCCCCTCAGTTCCTCCAGTCCCTTCTCCAACTCCTCCATCAGCGGCCCCTGCACTCAGTCCAATGATTGGCTGCAAGCACCTGCCTCTGTATTTGTCAGGCTCTGGCAGAACCTCTCAGGAGATAACCATATCAGGCTTCCATCAGCAAGCACTTCCAGGTACCCACACTAACATCTGAGTTTGGTATCTGTATATGGGATGGATCCACAGGTAGGGCAGTCTCTGGATGGCCTTTCCTTCAGTCTCTGTTCCACACTTTGTCTCCCTATTTCCTTCTGTGAGTATTTTGTTCACTCTTCTAAGAAGTACTGAAGCATCCACATTTTGGTCTTCCTTCTTCTTGGGCTTCATATGGTCTGTGAATTGAATCTTATGTATTTTGAACTTTTGAGCTAATATCCACTTATCAGTGAATACATACCATTGGGTGTTCTTTTGTGACTGAGTTACCTTGCTCAGGATGATATTTTCAAGTTTCATCCATTTGCCTGAGAATTTCATGAAGTCATTATTTTTTTTAAAATTTATTTATTTATTTATTTTTGATATTTTATTTACATTCCCAATGTTTCCCCTTTTCTGGGTCTCCTCTTTGGAAACCCTCTATACCCTCCCCTGTCCCGACCCGCAGGACCTAGTTATTCGCGGTTTCGAGGAGAATCCCAACCTTTAAAAGAAATGGGCGAGAGGGAGAAAGAAGCGAGACCAAGCAGATTCTTGTCAAGGTCTATTTTATTTCTGGCAAGCTGCCGCTTATAAAGCATCAGCAAAAGGAGGAAGAAAAGAATCAAAAAAGGAAGAAAAAATGAGGAAGCTGGGGCAAGGGATTAGGGCATGGAAACCGCCCGCCCAACCTCCGTTATCGGCACATTCCTTGGTGGGCCA
>CM052700.1:23584669-23600498 GCA_028551405.1 Uromys caudimaculatus | reverse complement strand
TTTGAACAGAAGTGGTGGTTTTGCCTGTGCTCAAAGGTGTGTCAGCACTCCTGGGATACCCACTCTCCCCTGGATCCTTGTGGCCCAGGCTGGGGTCCCCAGGCACAGGCCCCTGGTGGCCCAGGCAGAGGTCTCCACCCACAGGTGGTATCCTGAAGGTTCAGAGATTTTGTGTTCCACGGCTTCTCAGGCGCTGGGTCCCTGCGGATCCGGGTGGGTTCGGGTGAAAGGTGTTGCTCCCCTTTATCCCGCTCATGGCTTTCCCAAGCTCCTGGGAGGGTAGCTTTTTCTGTTGCTCGTTGGCTATGGACTCCTGGTGGCCCAGGCAGATGTCTCCGCCCACTGAAGTCATTATTTTTAATTACTAAGTAGTATTCCATTGTGTAAATGTATCACATTTTCTGTATCCGTTCCTGTGTTAGGGAACATCTGGGTTGTTTCCAGCTTCTGGCTATTATAAATATGACTGCTATGAACATAGTGGAACATGTGTCCTTATTACATGTTGGAGCATCTTCTGGTATATGCCCAGGAATGGTAAAGTTGAGTCCTTTGGTAGTACTAAGTCCAATTTTCTGAGGAACCACCAGAATGATTTCCAGAGTGGTTGTACAAGCTTCTAATCCTACAATTGAGGAGTGTTTCTCTTTCTCCATAGCCTCATTAGCATCTGCTGTTACATGAGTTTTTCATCTTAGCCATTCTGAGTGGCGTGAGATAGAATCTCTTGGTTGTTTTTATTTGCCTTTCCCTGATGACTAAGGATGTTGTACATTTCGTTATGTGCTTCTCAGCCATTTGAGTTTCCTCAGTTGGGAATTCTCTGTTTAGCTGTGTTCTCATTTTTTGAAATTACTTTTAGACATTTCAATAATAATTAAAATGCTATTGTTTTGGCTAAAACTTTAGAAGCCAATATTATCATCATCTTATACTTTCATATTATAAATATGATTAAAATACATTAAATCACTTTGTCAAAACCTTATGCAATTGGAAATTATTTCTGATAGATCAACTCTTACAGTTTTATAGGCCATTCATTTTTTCTCCTTTGAAATGACAAAGGAACATTGACTTCAGTCAAAATTACACAAATAAACTAATCTCATAAATCACACGTTTAATGTTACTTGTTTTCAGTAGGCTTTGAAAACCTTACTACTGTCAAACTCAACTAAAATTAAATTGACAACTCCTGACTAAATACAGAGAAAATAAATACTCGTCTTCTAAAATATACAGGACTCACCTTTGTAATGTGAACATAAAATAAAAATATTTTCAGTATTTTTTTCCCTTGAATTGAAAAATATCCCTTGAAGATATATTAGCTTCACTCTGAGGAAAGAGCAACATTCCTTTGTGTTTCTCAAGGCCATTACACTTAGATTCATCAGATACCTATAACTCTTGCTGAAGTTACCCCCTAAATATTTCTATTTGACCAGTATGAAGTGTCCTTCCTTATCTTTTTTTGTTAACATTTGATTGAAAGTTGATTTTATTCAGTATTAGAATGGCTACTCCAGCTTTTTTCTTGGGATCATTTGCTTGGAAAATTGTTTTCCAACCTTTTACTCTCTGGTAATAACTGTCTTTGTCACTGTGGTGAATTTCCTGTACGCAGCAAAATGCTGGGTCCTGTGTACATATCCAGTCTGTTAGTCTATGGCTTTTTATTGGGGAATTGAGTCCATTGATGTTAAGAGATATTAAGAAAAAGTGATTGTTACTTCCTGTTATTTTTGTTGTTAGACTTGGTATTATTTTTGTGTGGCTATCTTCCTTTGGGTTTTTTGAAAGAAGATTACTTTCTTGCTTTTACTAGGGTGTAGTTTTCCTCCTTGTGTTGGTGTTTTCCATCTATTATCCTTTATAAGGCTGGATTTGTGGAAAGATATTGTGTAAATTTGGTTTTGTCATGGAATATCTTGTTTTCTCCATCTATGGTAATTGAGAGTTTTGCTGGGTATAGTAGAGTAGGCTGGGATTTATGTTCTCTTAGGGTCTGTATGACACTGCCCAATATCTTCTAGCTTTCATAGTCTTTTGTGAGAAGTCTGGTGTAATTTTGATAGGTCTGCCTTTATATGTTACTTGACCATTTTTTCTTACTGATTTTAATATTCTTCCTTTGTTTTGTTCATTTGGCATTTTGACTATTATGTGATGGGAAGAATTTCTTTTCTGGTCCAGTCTATTTGGAATTCTGTAGGCTTCTTGTATTTTCATGGGCATCACTTTCTTTAGGTGAGGGAAGTTTTCTTCTCTAATTTTGTTGAAGATATTTCCTGGCCCTTTGAGTTGGGAATCTTCACTCTCTTCTATACCTATTATCCTTAGGTTTGGTTTTCTCATTTTGTCCTATATTTCCTGGATGTTTTAGCTTAGGGGCTTTTTCCTCTTTGCATTTTCTTTGACTGTTGTGTCAATGTTTTCTATGGTATCTTCTGCACCTGAGATTCTCTCTTCTATCTCTTGTATTCTGTTGGTGATGCTTGAATCTATGACTCCTGATCTCTTTTGTAGGTTTTCTATCTCTAGGGATATCTTCCTTTGTGATTTCTTTATTGTTTCTATTTCCTTATTTAGATCCTGGATGGTTTTGTTCAATTCCTTCACCTGTTTGTTTGTGTTCTCCTGTAATTTTTCAAGGGATTTTGGTGCTTCTTCTTTAATCACTTTTACCTGTTTAGTTGTCTTCTCCTGTATTTCTTTAAGGGAGATATTTATATCCTCTTAAAGTCTTCTTTCATCATCATGAGATGTGAATTTAAATCAGAGTCTTGCTTTTCTGATATGTTTTGGTATCCAGTGCTGGATGTAATTGGAGAACTGGGTTTTGATAATGCCAAGGATCCTTGGTTGCTGTTGCTTATGTTCTTGCCCTTGCCTCTGGTTTTTTGGTTATCTGTGGTGTTAGTTGGTTTTGCTGTCTCTGACTGTGGACCGTCCCTCCTGCAAGTGTGTGTGTCAGTACTCTTGGGAGACCAGTTTTTTCTGGGAGGAATTTGGGTATGGAGAACTGTGGCATAGGGTTAGCTCTGGGGTGCAGACAGAAACCAGAGTGATCCTGTCTCTTGCTGTTCCTTGGTTACTGTGTCCTGATGGATCTGGGAAGGTCTCTCTTGGGTCAGGAGTTTGAACAGAAGTGGTAGTCTTACCTGTGCTCACAGACTTGTCCACATTCCTAGGAGGTCAGCTGTCTCCAGGCGGTATTTGGATATGGTGCACTGTGGCACAGGATCAGCTCTGGGCAAAGTTCTGTCTTCTCCCTTTTCAAAGCTCCTTGCTCTGCTGTGCTTCCACCTCCACCCATAGCTTTTCCAGTTTCACAGCCAACTCTACAATCATTTCAGAAACAAAAGAATAGACTGACCCCCTTTGTTTACACTCTTGCCTTTTTTGTATTTCATGCCCCCTCCCATTTCCAGTCACAATTCTTCCAATTCCCCAGGCAGTCTTTCAAGCTTTCTTTGAAACAAAAATATATGTAGATAGAAAGAAAAATCAGAAAATACCTCTGGGATCAATGTTGGGGATATCATAGTAGTAGCAGTTGCAGTAAACCTTTTACTGGCTTCTTAAAACCAAGTATCCATATCTCCACCCCATTGTCATTTCCTTTGTGGCATTTGAATTCAAATTTCTTATTTTTAACTTTAATTTCTGAGTCCCGGGTTGAGGCAACACATATTGCCTGTCTTTAAAAAAAAATTGTCTGTCTTTGCTACTTTGTGGCTTCTTTTTTTCACAGTTTATCTCTGCTCCCTCTCTCCTTTCACCCCACTTTAACAAGATAGGAGAAAAAGGATAGATGGGAAAGAGAGAGGGTGAGAGGAAGAGAGGGAGAGAGAAATTCTTGAATCTAATTTCTTTCTTTCTTTCTTTCTTTCTTTCTTTCTTTCTTTCTTTCTTTCTTTTTTCTTTAAGCATGACTAGTAACAAAACTACAACTCCTCTACCCTAAAGAATCACCAACCTTGCCTATTGGGGCTTTAAATTTTACATGCCCTCTGAAAAGTTCCCAGAATTCCAAGCATGACACAATAGTAGAAACTGTCTGAAACTGGCAAAATCACACCACTACTAGAGCATAAGATTAATCACATTTAGCTACTGTGAAGAGTCCAAAGCAACCCCATACCCCCACATCTTGGATTAAAATGAAAATGTATTTTTATATTTCTGTGTTCTGCAAAAGAAACCAAAATTCCAAAATTCTCACTACAAGTTCCTTGCAGAGGGTAGACCAGGCAAAGGCAAAGATTGTACAAGGTGGAAAGCTCAGTGTGAGACATTAATGTCTGTTAAGGTAAGGGCAGTATCCTTGCCTGGTTGTGGATGACTTGGCATTGGGTGTTAGCAGTCAAGTAGGATGAGGAAAGTGTCTATACAGAAGCCAGTGTTGGTGTGGGTTTCAGAGACTGGCAAGGTAAGGATGCTATCTGTTTGGTGGGATATCTTTGTATGGCTACTCAATACATTTCAGGGTGATGAGTGCTTCTGTCCATCAAGTTGACCTTGGTGGAGTGCTAAAGTCCCAAAGAGGCTGAAAGAAGTCTCCTCAAGGATCAGCATGAGGAGTCAGAGCATAAGTCAGTCACAGGAGGGTTTTTACAGCCAAGGTGTAAGAACTTCAGCAATGTGTCTGTTCCTGTGTGGGAATATCCAGCCTAAGGGTGGAAGGCATCACTTCAGGAGACATAGGCTTGACCTGAGGTTTGAAGCCCATCCAGAAGGGACAGGTGTCTTAGTGAAGGGTGAGCAATGTTGTGGGAAGGAGATGAGTAGTAACCTAGAGATTATCACTTGGAAGTTTGAGATAGAGATAATGAGTATCTATTTGTTTTTACTCATAAATGTAGGTTAGAAATGCTGAAATTTGGGAAATGAAATGAAACTTGTGGTATTATATTAAAATAGAGGTTATAGTTTGAACCCATTGTTTTCAGTATGTTTGGATACAAAGGCAAAAGAAAACCAATAAACACAAAGTGTGTGTGTTTCCTGTGCATGTACATGCTCTTTGCTTGTTATGTGTAAGAGCATGGGAGTATCTAGGGGAGATTCAAAGAAGAACTAAAGTATTTGGAAGAACTAAAGCTTGATCTTGTGACTGTGAGCTGGAAGATGTCTGTGGGAGGCACTCAAATCATCCCATCTTCAACAACTCATGTAAGTGTCCCCTCTTTTATACTGTGACACATTTTATTCTCCAACAGTGCAGTGAACACTTGGCAATGCTGAGGAGCACAGGGATTAAGAGAAGAGAGGCACAAGGAGAAGACAGAGTCCTCCCACAGCTACTATCCAGAGCTTTTTCAGGAACTCTGGCTGAGACCAATAGCAAAGTGAGCGGAGAGTCCCCATGTAGGTAGTTATGGACCTGTGGCAGGAGGCAGAGTGCTCAGAGGAGCAGCTTCAGAAGAAACAGAATGTGAGCTTTGCCTTCCCCACACTGAAGGCAGCTGAGAGAAAAGTGAGAGCCCACATAATGGCAGGGGCCAATGGTCCTCTAGAATGTGGTATCACAATTTGCTAGTTCAGCCAAAATCATTGTCTTGCCTTAAGTGTTTGCTCACGTTGTCTGTTTTTTCTGAAACCAGGTTTGCATATAGAATTGCACGAATTTGTTTCCTGCGAGTGTCTTAGGACAGAGTTCCCTAGTAGCATGGTTCCTCTTTTCCCTCCTTCCTATTTCTTTCCTTCCCCCTTTGAGTTCCCACTTTGTAGTACTCGCATACCTTGCTCAGTGGGTTTTAGCGCTACAATTCTTATTTTCTTGTATTAAGAGGTTATTTCTCAGCCGGGCAGTGGTGGTGCACACCTTTAATCCCAGCACTTGGGAGGCAGAGGCAGGTGGATTTCTGAGTTTGAGGCCAGCCTGGTCTACAGAGTGAGTTCCAGAACAGCCAGGGCTACACAGAGAAACCCTGTCTCGGAAAAAAAAAAAAAAAAAAAAAAGAGGTTGCATCTCCCCTGTGTGACCTGAGTGATTCCGTGCTGTGGTTTCTTGTTCTCATGTGGTTTGTCCTAGTGAGACATGCCTCTTCTTTCATACAGTTGTGTAACATGACATCTTGTTGCTGTGATTAGTTCTCACATACTACAGAGCCTTAGAGTGAGAACGAGTTGTGCTTTCTGAGGGAGGCAGGGTTTTTCTTGATATGGCTTCAGAAATCACTTATGTAGAAGTGAAGATCAGGAATGAATCCAACTCCTTGGGCACCTACTCAAAATGTCCTGCAGGTAAAACAGAACAAAAGAAAACAAAAACCCCTTTCTGTACTTAATGTAGACAGGAGGATAAAGCAATGGTCATTAGTAAACTTAGGTGGTATTTGTGAAGGATTCTTTGAGTGCTCCCGTCTGGAATTTTACTGGCATCTCAGCTGCTCAAACTGTGTTTAGATTGACTTGAAGGGCTGTAGAGTTGTATAGGGGGAAGCAAAAGCTTTCTCAGCATGGTTTTTGCTCTTGCCACTTACAGATACTAAACCAATCTTGATGCATTTCCTGCTGTATATAAGTGAGCCTAAATCCAATTTTTTTCTGAAAATGAAGTTCCTATTGTTTAATAGTGATCTCTTCCCTGTATGCTTGACAGTATTTTGTAATGTCATGAAAACTGTTTTTGTGTTGAGATTTTATCTTGAAGGAACTTTTTTCATTTATACTATAGATCACAGCAGAGCCTCTTACTTGATAGCCAGTTCTGTGCTATTAAATTATACCTTTGTCCAGGAAGTTTCCAGCCATGTGACGGTGACTAGCAGACTGATCTTATGCTAAAATGATGGACTATGATTAGAAATATTTATCTGTTATTGTATATGTGTCTTTAATGTTTTGGCAGTCTGGAAATTATTTAAGTATACAGTGCTGAATCCATAGTAAAGAACATTAAGAAAACGCAGTGAAATGAAAATGTATTTACAATACTGATGTAAAGAAAAGAAGTAGGCTAGGTGGCAGTATTTATGCTGTGTCAACATGGAGGAAAACACTTTATATGTGCATACTTGAAGATTTATGGTTGATAGGAATCTTCTGGATTCCATCTGTGGCTGGAGACCTCAGCCTGGGCCACAGGGCTCCATAGCCAAACAGCGCCTGGAGAAAGCTAGCCTCCCAGAACTGTGGACAAGCCTCTGAGCAAGATAAGGCCAGCAACTCTGCTCAGCGGGACCAGCCCCAAACCGACAGGACACAGGGACAGAGGAACAGCTAGAGACAGGACCCTTCTGGTTTCCATCTGTGGCTGGGGACCTCAGCCTGGATCACAGGGCTACATAGCCAAATAGAGCCATGAGAAAGCTAGCCTCCCAGGAGTGGGTCAAGCTTGTGAGCGGGGTAAGGCCAGCAACTCTGCTTAGAGGGAAATACCCAGAACCCTCATGACACAGGGACTTAAGAGTGGTCTTCTGGTTCCTTTCTGTGGCTGGGGAGCTGATCCTGTGACACAGGGCTCCATACTCAAATAGTGCCAGGAGAGAACTGGTTTCCCAGGAGTGCTGACATTCTTTTGAGCACAGGCAAGACCACCACTTCTGTTCAAATTCCTGGATCAAGAGGGACTGTTGCAGAGCCACAAGACACAGGAACCAAGGAACAGCTGGGGACAGAATCCTTCTGGTTTCTGTCTGTACCCCAGAGCTGACTCTGTACCACAGCTCTCCAAACCCAAATTCCTCTCAGAGAGAGCTGGACTCCAAGGAATACTAACACAGAGGTTTTCAGGAGGGACAAGCTACAGTCAGAGAGAGCAAGACCAGCTAACACCAGAGATATCCAAATGGCAAAAGGCAAGGGCAAGAACATAAAGAACAGAAACCAAGGCTACTTGGCATCATCAGAACACAGTTCTCCCACCACAGTGAGCCTTGGATACCCCAACACACCAGAAAAGCAAGATTCAGATTTCAAATACAATCTCATATGATGATAAAATAGTTACGAAGGAAATAAATAGCGTCCTTAAAGAAATACAAGAAAACACAGGTAAACAGCTCGAAGTCCTTAAAGAGGAACCACAAAAATCCTTTAAAGAATTATAGGAAAACACAATCAAGCAGGTGAAGGAAATGAACAAAACCATCCAGGATCTAAAAATGGAAATAGAAACTAAAGAAATCACAAAGGGAGACTACCCTGGGGTTAGAAAACCTAGGAAAGAGATCAGGAATCATAGATGCAAGCATCACAAACAGAATACAAGAGATAGAAGAGAGAATCTCAGGTGGAGAAGATACCATAGAAAACACTGACACAACAGCCAAAGAAAATGCAAAATGCAAAAAGTTCCTAACCCAAAACATCCATGATATCCAGGGCACAATGAGAAGACAGAAGCTAAGGATAATAGGTATAGAAGAGAGTGAAGATTCCCAATTTAAAGGGCCAGCAAATCTCTTAAACGAAATTATAGAAGAAATCTTCCCTAACCTAAAGAAAGAGATGAACATAAACATTCAAGAAGCCTACAGAACTCCAAATAGATTGGATCAGATAAGAAATTCCTCCTGTCACATAATAGTCAAAACACCAAATGCACAAAACAAGGAAAGAATATTAAAAGCAGTAAGGGGAAAAGGTCAGGTAACATATAAAGGCAGACCTATCAGAATTCTACTAGACTTCTCACTAGAGACCATGGAAGCTAGAAGCTCCTGGGCAGATCTCATACAGATCCTAAGAGAACACAACTGCCAGCCCAGACTGCTTTTTCCAACAAAACTCTCAATTACCACAGATGGTGAAGCCAAGATATTCCATGACAAAACCAAATTTCCACAATATCTTTCCAAAAACACAGCCCTACAAGGATAATAGATGGAAAATGCCTGCACAAGTAGGGATACTACACCCTAGAAAAAGCAAGAAAGTAATCTTTTAACAAATCCAAAAGAAGAAAGCCACACAAACATAAAAATAAAATAAAAAATAACAGGAACCAACAATCACTATTCCTTAATATCTCTTAACATCAGTGGGCTCAATTCCTCAATAAAAAGACATGGGCTAAAAGACTGGATACATAAACAGGATCCAGCATTTTGCTGCATACAGGAAATGCACCTCAGTGTTAAAGACAAACACTACCTCAGAGTAAAGGACTGGAAAACAATTTTCCAAGCAAATGGTCCCAAGAAATAGGCAGGAGTAGCCATTCTAATATCGGATAAAATCGACTTTCACCCAAAAGTCATCAAAAAATATAAAGAAGGACACTTCATCCTCATCAAAGGAAAAATCTACCAAGAAGAACTCTCAATTCTAAACATCTATGCTCCAAATGCAAGGACACCCACATTCATAAAAGAAACTTTACTAAATCTCAGAGCACACATTGCACCTCACAGAATAATAGTAGGAGACTTCAACACCCCATTGTCATCAATGGACAGATCTTGGAAACAAAAATAAACAGGGACACAGTGAAACTAACAGAAGTTATCACCAAAGGGATTTAATGGGTATCTATAGAACATTTCATCTTAAATCAAAAGAATATACCTTCTTCTTAGCACTTTATGGTGCGTTCTCCAAAACTGACCATGTATTTGGTCATAAAACAAATCTCAACAGATATGAGAGGATTGAAATAATCCCATGCCTCCTATCAGATAACTACGGATTAAGGCTGGTCTTCAATGACAACAACAACAACAGAAAGCCCACACACACATGGAAGATGAACAATGGTCTACTCAATGATAACTTGGTCAAGGAAGAAAGAAAGAAAGAAATTAAAGACTTCCCAGAATTTAATGAAAATGAAAGTACATTATACCCAAAGTTATGGGATACAATGAAAGCAGTGTTAAGAGAAAAACTCAGAGATCTGAACGCCTCCAAAAAGAAACTAGAGAGAGCATATACTAGCAGCTTAACAGCACTCCTGAAAGTTCTAGAACAAAAAGAAGCTAATACATCCAAGAGGAGTAGAAGGCAAGAAATAATCAAACTCAGGGCTGAAATCAACCAAGTAGAAACAAAAAGAACTATACAAAGAATCAACAAAACCAGGAGTTGGTTCTTTGAGAAAATCAACAAGATAGATAAACCCTTAGCCAGACTAACCAGAGGGGACAGAGACAGTATCTAAATTAACAAACCCAGAAATGAAAAGGGAGATATAACAAAAGAATGTGAGGAAATTCAAAACATCATCAGATCCTACTACAAAAACTATACTTAACAAAATTGGAAAACGTGGATGAAATGGACAATTTTCTAGACAGTCACCAAATACCAAAGATAAATCAGGATCAGATAAATCATCTAAACAGTTCTATAAACCCTAAAGAAATAGAAGCAGTCATTAAAAGTATCCCAACCTTAAAAAGCTCAGGACCAGATGGATTTAGTGCAGAATTGTATCAGACCTTCAAACATGACCTAATATCAATACTCTTCAAATTATTACATGAAATAGAAATAGAAGGAACACTCAATTCATTCTTTTAGGACACAGTTACACTGATACCAAAACCTCACAAAGACCCAACAAAGAAAGAAAACTTCAGATCAATTTCCTTTATGAATATTGATGCAAAAATACTCAATAAAATTCTTGCAAACCAAATCCAAGAATACATCAAAACGATCATTCATCACGATCAAGTAAGCTTCATCCCAGGGATGCAGGGATGTTTCAATATACGGAAATCCATCAATGTAATCCACTACATAAACAAACTCAAAGAAAAAAACACATGGTCATTTCATTCGATGCTGAAAACCAGTTGACAAAATTCAACATTCCTTCATGATAAAAGTCTTGGAAAGATCAGGAATTCAAGAACCATACCTAAACAAAGTAAAAGAAATGTACAGCAAACTAGTAGTGAACATCAAACTAAATGGAGAGAAACTTGAAGCATTCCCACTAAATTCAGGGACTACACAAGGTTGCCCTCTCTCTCCCTATCTATTCAATATAGTATTTGAAGTTCTAGCTAGAGCAATTAGACAACAAAAGAGGATAAATGGATACAAATTGAAAAGGAAGAAATCAAAATATTACTATTTGCAAGTGATATGATCATATACTTAAGTGACTTGTAGAACTCCACCAGAGAACTGCTACAGCTGATAAACAACTTCAGCAAAGCGGCCGAATATAAAATTAAATCAAACATATCAATAGCCTTCTTATACTCAAAGGATAAACAGACCGAGAAAGAAATTAGGGAAATGACACCCGTCACAATAGTTATAAACAATATAAAGTATCGTGGTGTGACTTTAACCAAACCAGTGAAAGATCTGTATGACAAGGACTTCAAGTATCTGAAGAAAGAAATCGAAAAAGTCCTTCGAAGATGGAAAGATCTCCTATGCTCATGGATTGGCATGATTAACATAGTAAAAATGGCCATCCTCCCAAAAGCAATCTATAGATTCAATGCAATCCCCATCAAAATTCCAACTCAATTCTTCATAGACTTAGAAAGAGCAATTCTCTAATTCATTTGGAATAACAAAGAACCAGGATAGCAAAAGCTATCTTCAACAACAAAAGAACTTCTGGGGGAATCAGCATCCCAGATCTCAAGCTGTACTACAGAGCAGTAGTGATACAAACTGGATGGTATTGGTACAGGGACAGGCAGGTAGATCAATGGAATAGAATTGAAGACCCCGGAATGAACCCACACACCTATGGTCACTTGATCTTTGACAAAGGAGCTAAACATCCAATGGAAAAAAGACAGCATTTTCAACCAATGGTGCTGGTTCAGTTGGTGTTCAACATGTAGAAGAAATCAAATTCATCCATTCCTGTCTCCTTATACAAAGTTCTATTCCAAGTGGATCAAGTACCTCCACGTAAAACCAGATACACTGAATCTAATAGTAGAGAAAGTGTGGTAAAGTCTTGGGCACATGGGAAATGTTCCTGAACAGAACACCAATGGCTTATGCTCTAAGATCAAGAATCGACAAATGGGACCTTATGAAATTGCAAAGCTTCTGTAAGGCAAAGAACACTCTCAATAGGACAAAACAGCAACCAACAGATTGGGAAAAGTTCTTTACCAATCCTAAGTCTGATAAAGGGCTAATATATACAAAGAACTCAAAAGTTAGACTCCAGAGAACCAATAACCCTATCAAAAAATGGGGAACAGAGCTAAACAGAGAATTCTCAACTGAGGAAATTCAAAGGGCTGAGAAGCACCTAAAGAAATGTTCAACATCCTTTGTCATCAGGATAATGCAAATCAAAACAACCTTGAGATTCCACTTCACACCAGTCAGAATGGCTAAGATCAAAAACTCAGGTGACAGCAGATGTTGGCAAGGATGTGGAGAAAGAGGAACACTCCTCCATTGCTGGTGGGATTGCAGGCTGGTACAACCACTCTGGACATCAGTTTGGTGGACCCTCAGAAAAATATGCATAATACTACCTGACGGCCCAGCTATTCCACTCCTGGGCATATACCCAGGAGATGCCCCAACATGTAATAAGGACACATGATCTACTATGTTCATAGCAGCCATATTTATAATAGCCAGAAGCTGGAAACAACCCAGATGTCCCTCAATAGAGGAATGGATACAGAAAATGTGGTACATCTACACAATGGAATACTACTCAGCTATCAAAAACATTGACTTCATGAAATTCACAGGCCAATGGATGGAACTTTAAAATATCATCCTGATTGAGATAACTCAGTCACAAAAGAATAAACATGGTATGTACTCACTGATAAGCGGATATTAGCCCAATAGTTCCAAACACCCATGATTCACTTCACAGCAACTGTTGGATTGAGCACGGGGTCCCAGATGGAGGAGTTGGAGAAATGACTGAAGGAGCTGAGGGAGTTTGTAGCCCCATGGGGAGGGAGCAACAGTGTCAACTTGTCAGCCCCCCCGGTACTCCCAGAGACTGGATCACCAACCAAAGAATACATATGGAGGGACCCATGGTTCTGACCATATATGTGGCAGAGTAGGGCCTTGTTGGCCATCAGTGAGAGGAAAGGTCTATGGATCTGAGAGTATTAGGTGCCCCAGTATAGGTGAATGCCAGGGAGGGAAGACAGGAGTGGGTAGGTGGGTGGGGGCACACCCTCATAGATGCAGAGGGAGTGGGGATGGGATTGGGGGTTTCCAAAGGCAAGACCTGGAAAGCGGAAAACATTTGAAATGTAAATAAAGTATTAAAAAATAATAATATAAAAAGAACCACAATAAAGCAAATTGTACATCATAATATCCTTTTCATCATAGAATACCACTTCTGAATAATGTTCATGTGTCTTATTTTTTCAAATGTATGTATGTATGTATGTATGTATGTATGTATGTATGTATGTATATATGAGCATGTTAATGTGCATGCATGTGCATCTATGTGTAAAGTGTTGAAGACTTCTAGATCTCTAACCCCGCACAAACACATAACTGAGGTGCATATATATAATGCAGATTCTGTTCACCAGCCTGTCTCAGCATTGCCAGTATCTGTTATAGAGACATCCTGGCTGGCATAGCCTTTCCTTTGTCTAAATTCCTTCACTCTTTCACTCCTCAGATTCTTTTCCTTATATTACCCACAATGGCTATGTGGTCTGTTTGGTCTCCTGGTCTCTGGGCTCACATCTGGCCTCTTGGCCCCCAATCCCACACCCTCCCTCCAACCACAGCTATGGACTGGTTCCCTCTGGACCATTCCAGATGCCTGTGACTGTTCGCTTCCTTATTCTATCTACAATAAAAATTTGAACTCCTGAGGAGCAATCATATATTCTTTTTATATCCTTTTTATCCCACTCAAGAACAAACTCAGGTATAATTGTCGGGAACATATCCAATTCCTTTGACGTAAGGTTTCTTATTGGACTGGAGAATATCTAATTATTCTAGACTGTCAGGAGAAGAAGCTCTCAGGGATCTCCCTGTCTTTTCTCCCCAGTGCTTGGATTGCAAACACATATCATCATACATGACATTTTGATGTAAGTTCTGAGCATCAGTCTCAGGTTATCATGCTTACAAGGCAACCAACCACTTTATCATTTTGCAGTCATACATGAACTAATTATTATTATTTACTAAATTAACTAATAACATCTAAGTTCTACCTATTCAGTCTTTTTAAATTGTTTTCTAGAACCATTATCAATATGTGAATTAAGACTTTTATGAACTTTATGTGCTATGCCCCACCTAAAGTTTTGTAAGGAATACTTAATTGAAATACAGTTTACTCCACATGCAAATCCTGACTGGCGAGAGCTTGTCTCCCAGGAGTGTTGTCACTCCTAAGTTCATAGTTCACAGGTGAGATCAACACTTTTGCTCCAAGAACTGTCCAAAGAGGGATCTGATAGAAGACCACAGAGCATAAGAACCATGGAGCAGTCAGGGACAGGATCCTTCTAGTCTCCATCAGCACCCAGGAACTAACTCTGTAATACATCTCTCCACACCCAAATCTTGCCTGGAGAGAGCTGGTCTCCCAGGAGTGCAGACATACCTAAGAATATAGGCCCACAGGTACACAGGAGGGACAGGTTCCAGTAAAAGACAGATCAACTAACACCAAGATAACCAGATGGCCAGAGGCAAGCTCAAGAACCTAAGCAGAAGAAACCAAGGCTACTGGGCACCATCAGAACCCAGTTTTCCTACTACATCAAGTGCTGGATACCCCAAGACACCGGAAAAGCAAGATTTGGATTTAAAATCACATCTTGTGATGATGATAGAGGACTTTAAGAAGGACAAAAATAACTTCGTTAAAGAAATAAAGAAGAAGACAGACAAACAGGTAGAAACCATTAAAGAATAAGCATAAAAATCCCTTAAAGAAATACAGGAAAACACAATCAGATGAATGAATTGAACAAAACCATCCAGGATCTAAAAATGAAAGTAGAAACAATAAAGAAACCACGAAGGGAGACAACCCTGGAGATTGAAAACCTCAGAAAGAGATCAGGACATAGATGCAAACATCACAAACAGAATATAAGAGATAGAAGAGAGCTTCTGGTTTCCATCTGTGGCAGGAGATCTCTGCCTGGGCCATCAGGGTTCCATAGCCAAGCAGCGCTGGAGGAAAGCTACCCTCCCAGGAGTGTGGAAGAGCCATGAGTGGGGTTGAGACGAGCACCACTGCTCACCGGAACATGGGGACAGGAGCCCAGGAGAGAGCTGGTATCCCATGAGTGCTGATACACCTTCGAGCATAGGCAAAACCACCACTTCTGTTCAAACTCACTGGATCAAGAGGGACCCTTGCAGAGCCATCAGGACAAAGAAACCAAGGGACAGCTGGGGACAAGATCCTTCTGATTTCTGTCTGCACCCCAGAGCTGACCCTGTGCCACAGCTCTCCAAACCCAAACACCTCTCAGAGAGAGCTGGTCTTCAAGGAGTATTGATACAGAAGCCTGCAGGAGGGACAAGCTACAGCTAGACAGAGTAAGATCAGCTAACATCAGAATTAAGAAGATGGCAAAAGGCAAGGGCAAGAACATAAGGAACAGAAACCAAGGCTACTTGGCAACATCAGAACCTAGCTCTCCCACCACAGACAGCCCTGGATACCCCAACACACCAGAAAAGCAAGACTCAGATTTAAAATCAGTTCTCATGATGATGATAGAAGACTTTAAGAAAGAAATTAACACCTTTAAAGAAATACAAGAAAACAGAGGTAAAGAACTAGAAGCCTGGGCAGCCGGGAACCTCAGCTTGGGCCACAGGGCTCCATTGCAAATTAATGCCGGGACAAAGATCCCTCTCAGGAGCTCGGAAAAGCCAGGAGAGGGCCAAAGACATGCCCCACAGCTCA
>CM052700.1:23558154-23584169 GCA_028551405.1 Uromys caudimaculatus | reverse complement strand
CTCTAACATGTAATAAAGACACATGCTCCGCTATGTTCATAGCTGCCATATTTATAATAGCCAGAAGCTGGAAACATCCCAGATGTCCCTCATCAGAGGAATGGATACAGAAAACGTGGTACATTTACACAATGGAGTACTACTCAGCTACTAAAAACAATGACTCAATGAAATTTGCAGGCAAATGGATGGAACTTGGAAATATCATCCTGAGTGAGGTAACTCAATCACAAAAGAACGAACATGGTAGGGACTCATTGATAAGTGGATATTAGCCCAACAGTTTGGAATACCTAAGTTTTACTTTACAGTAACTGCTGGACTGAGAGTGAGTTCCTAGATGTAGGAGTTGGAGAAGGGACTGAAGGAGCTGAAGGAGTTTGCAGCCCCATGGAGGGAGCAACAGTGTCAACTGGCCTGATCCCCATGGTCCTCCTGGTGACTGAACCAGCAACCAAAGAATACAGATGGAGAGACCCAAGTTTCGGACCACATATGTGGCAGAAGAAGGCCTTGTTGGTCATCAAGGGGAGGAGAGGCCCTTGGGCTTGAGGGTGTTAGAAGCCCCAGTAAAGGGGAATGTGAAGGAGGGAATGCGGGAGGGGGTCGGCAGGTGGGTGGGGCATGGAATACCCTCATAGATGTAGGGGAGGTAGAATGGATAGGGGGTTTCTAAAGTGGCGAACTGGAAAGGGGGAAACATTGGAAATGTACTTAAAGTATCAAAAAAAAAAAGATGGAAGAGAGAATCTCAGGTGCAGAAGATAGCATAGAAAACATTTAACACAATAGTCAAAGAAAATGCAAAATGTAAAAAGCTCCTAACCAAAAATTTTGGTCCCCATTTTGGCCCTGGTTTGACTCTTGAGGACAAACCCAAGCCTGGCTAAATTTCTGCGGTCTTGTGGGAAAGCCTTAGCCTAGCTCGATTTTTGAGACCTGTCTCTCTTGCTTCTGCCTCTGGATGACTCAGCACAACCTGAACCAGCCCTTGCCTGCCTAGCTACCACTGACATAAGATAAACTTATTGTTCCTGTCAGTTACCCCTTACTCTCCGTCACCCTTCCCTGTCTCCTGCATCATATCTTCCCATACCTAAGTGCCCACCTCCTTGCCTTCTTTATATAAGCAAGTGTCTAGTTTAATAAAGTGAGTTCCTGCTTCAACAAGACTCCTAACCTGGCATGTTTCTTTTGGGTCATTGTGTCTTGCCATCCCACTGAGCCCCATACAGACCTGGCTGGACTGGGTTATCTCCTCTCGCCTGGACCTGCTGGCAAGGAAGCCAACACCAAAACATCCAGGAAATCCAGGAAACAATGAGAAGAGCAAACCTATACTAGTTATAGAAGAGAGCCAAGATTTCCAAATTAAAGAGCCAATAAATATCTTCAACAAAATTATAGAAGAAAACTTCCCTTACCTAAAGAAAGAGATGACCATAAACATACAAGAAGCCTACGGAACTCCAAATAGACTGGACCACTAAAGAAATTCCTCCCATCACATAATAATCAAAACACCAAATGCAAAGAACAAAGAAGGAATACTGAAAGCAGTAAGGGAAAAATGTCAAGTAACATGTAAAGGCAGGCCTATTAAAATTACACCAAACTTCTCACCAGAGACACTAAAAGCTAGAACATCATGGGCAGATGTCATACAGACCCTAAGAGAACACAAATGCCAGTCAAGGCTGATATACCCAGCAAAACATAGATGAAAAAACCAAGATATTCCATGACAAAACCAAATTTACACAATATGTTTTCATAAATCCAGCTCTAGAAAGGATAATAAATGGAAAACTCCAACACAAGAAGAGAAACTACACCCTAGAAAGTGCAAGAAAGTAATCTTCTTTCAACAAACACAAAAGAAGGTAGCCACACAAAACAATTTTCCAAGAAAATGGTCTGAAGAATCAAGCTGGAGTAGCCATTCTAATATTGAATAAAATGACTTTCAAACAAAAGTTATCAAAAAAAAATAAGGAAGGACATTTCATACTCAAATGAAAAATATACCAAGATGAACTCTCAAGTTTGAAGATCTATGCTCCAAATGCAAGGGCACCCATGTTCATAAAAGAAACTTGCACCAAAGCTCAAAGCCTACATTGCACCTCATACAATAATAATGGGAGACTTCAACATCCCACTCTCATCAACGGACAGATCATGGAAACACAAACTAAACAGAGACACAGTGAAACTAACAAAAGTTATGAACAAAACGGATTTTACAGATATTTATAGAATATTTCCTCCTAAAACAAAAGAATATATCTCCTTCTTAGCACCTCATGGTACCTTCTCCAAAACTGACCATATAATTGGTCACAAATCAGACCTCAACAGATACAAGAAGATTGAAATTATTCCATGCCTCCTATCAGATCACCATGGACTAAGGCTGGTCTTCAATAACAACAGAAATAACATAAAGCACACATACACATGGAAGCTGAACAATGCTCTACTCAATGATAACTTGGTCAAAGAGAAAATAAAGAAAGAAACTGCAGACTTTTTAGAATTTAATGAAAATGAAGGCAGAACATACAGAAATTTATGGGACAGAATGAAAGCACTACTATGAGCAAAACTCGTAGCTCTGAGTGCCTCCAAATAGAAACTGGAGAGAGTATTCACTAGCAGCTTAACAGCACACCTGAAAGCTCTTGAACAAAAAGATAAAAGCAAATATACCCAAAAGGAGTAGATGGCAGGAAACAATTAAACTGAGGACTGAAATCAAACAAGTAGAAACAAAAAAACTATACAAAGAATCAACAAAACCAGGAGCTGGTTCTTTGAGAAAAATCAGCAAGATAGATAGAGCGTTAGCCCGACTAACCAGAGGGCACAGAGACAGTATCCAAATTAACAAAATCAGAAATGAAAAGGGAGATATAACAACCAAAACTGAGGAAATTCAAATAATCATCAGATCCTACTACAAAAGCCTATACTCAAGAAAATTGGGAAATCTGGATGAAATGGACAATTTTCTAGACAGATATCAGGTATCAAAGTTAAGTCAGAATCAGATAAACCATCTAAACAGTCCTATAACCCCTAAAGAAATAGAAGCAGCCATTAATAGTCTCCCCACCAAAAAATGCCCAGGAACAGATGGGTCTAGTGCAGAATTTTATCAGATCTTCAAAGAAGACATAATACCAATATTCTTCAAGCTATTCCACAATATAGAAACAGAAGGAACACTACCCAATTTGTTCTATTAAGCCACAATTATGCTTATACCTAAACCATACAAAGTTCCAACAAAGAAAGAGAACTTCAGACCAATTTCACCCATGAGTATTGATGCAAAAATACTCAATAAAATTCTCACAAACCGAATTCATAAGCACATAAAAACAATCATCCATCATGAGATCCTGATCCCTGGGATGCAGGAACGGTCCAATGCATGGAGATCCATTTATGTAATTCACTATATAAGAAAACTCGTAGAGAAAAACCTCATCATTATCTTACTAGATGCTGAGAAAGCTTTTGACAAAATTAAACACCCCTCATGGTAAAAGTCTTGGACAGATCAGGAATTCAAGGTCCACACCTAAACACAGTAAAAGCAGTATACAGAAAACCAGTAGACAATATCAAACCAAATTGAGAGAAACTTGAAGCCATCTTACTAAATCAGGGACTAGACAAGGCTGCCAACCCTCTCTCTGTCTATTCAATATAGCACTCAAAGTCCTAGCCAAAGAAATTAGACAATAAATGGAGGTGAAAAGGATACAATTTGGAAATAAAGAAGTCAAAAATTTCTATTTGCAGATGATATGACAGTATACTCAAGTTGCCCAAAAAATTCCACCATAGAACTCCTAAACCTGATGAACAACTTCAGCAAAGTGTCTGGATATAAAATTAACTCAAACAACTCAGTAGCTTTCCTCTCCTTGAAGGATAAACAAGCTTGTTGGGCTTCATGGTGGGAGCCTTCTTCGGGGGTCTCTGGGCCTGCTGAATTTGAGGGTTTCGGCAGGGGAGGGAGCGCGAACGGGGACAGAGTCTCCTCTGCCTCGGTCCCTGCGGCTGCCACCCGGGCCATGGTAAGACGCTGCACTCGCCCACCCCGTGCTGTGTCGGCCCGGGGCTGAGCCCATGAGAGGCTGACTCACCTGCAGAGTGTGGGAAGCTTCTGTCAGTTCTCGGGAGAGCGGATCTCTTCCCAGGCCGAAAGTGTTACAGCTCTTATGATAGAAGCTCTCAGACGCAGGGGTAGTTTTCATACCTTTATTCCTTCTGGATGGCAGTGGCAGCGGGCGGGCAGAGGCTCACACAGGTTAGGATGGTCTAATATACTGTTTGGGAGGGGTCAGGGGTTTGGCAACTGATACTTCCCATTCGTTTGGTCTGGGGGCTTTGCAGTACCTCATTTGCTTGTGGGAGGACTCAGAGTTGCTTTCTATGGGACAAATCTCACATGTCAGGCCTCTTTCTATATAGGGGTTGTAAAGCTGTAGCTGTTTTTACAGGAGTCTTCCAGGAGTGTTGGCCAAAAACATGTTCCAGTCCCTTGTGGATATTCCACTGGATCTCCCAGAGTTTTCAGCCTGTGCTCAACCGGGTGTCAGATTGCCTGCCATAGACCACTGGCCCACAATTCCCCCTTTTTCTTTTATAAGGGAGAGGTGTCATCAGAATAACTGTTTCCCATATTGGGAACAGTTTGATATTGAACTAAGACCTGATTGGCGGTGAACTTTGCAATGCTACTCATGTGCTGCTTTAGAAACTGAATGAGGCAAGGTGCCAAGAGAAGCAAGGTTCCAATGGCTAGTATGGGGTCAAGGAGGGGAAGAAGCCAAGCTACCAATGGGTTAGAGTACCAAGGGGAAGAGGTGTTTGGAGTATAAGCCAGAGGGTAAGGAGGGTTAAGGGTGGGGGGTTGGGAAGGCAAAGGATCATTGAATCAATTAATTGTTCCATGGATAGAATAGTTTGAGGGTAATAACATCAGTTTAAAGCAACATTTGATTAATCTAGATAGACATCATGGTTTCCTTACTATCATATAGTTTCCCCCAAGTTCAGTAGCCATTTGGCTTTGGCAAGAGAGTTCATCTGTAGCTGGAAAGTATCATGTCTGTCCTCTGTGGGACTGAGCACATGTCTCTGGATCTCAGCATGTGTCTCGGGAGTCTTCTGTCTGGAGGAAGGCAGCTTTGTAGTCACAGGCATGTCCCAGGAGATGGTGTTGTCTCCACTGGATCTGTGGCAGCAAGCTTCTGCAGGGATAAGCCTGTAGGAAAATCATGGAGGAGCAGAATCCTAGCAGGGGGATGCCTGTATAGGGTGAATAGCAAGTTACGCCTGTAATGGTTTGCTTGGGAGCACAGCATGGTCCTGGAAGGCATCTTTAAGTCTGCTTTGGATAGCTGAGGAAGAAAAGTTTTGAGATTGGTAGTAACTGCCTGTACAAGGAAAGTGGTTGTTAATTAAGGATTGAAGAAGAATCAGTGATCTGAATAGTTGATTTGACCTGTGGGAGTAGATTAGGTGACTTTGAACCTTAAAAGAAATATTGAACAAGTTGGAAGATTTTTTTGGACATATATCAGGAATTCTAGGGAGAAAAATAAACATTTAAATAAAGAAGCAAGAAAATTTTGAGTTAAGAAGCACAGAACACTGTTTCAGGTATTCCTGTTAGGGAGAAACAAGGCGCGGTTTTTTTCTTCTGTCCCTGATCTGCCAGCGAGAGGTGGGCCATCTTCTTGGTTGGTGGGGTGATGTCAGACATTTATGGCAGGAACCCAGATAAGCTTAAGCTGGTCCTGTGGAAAAACACAAACAAAACCCCTCCCAGTTGTAAGAAGGGGATCTGGTCCCTTCCAGATTCCATCCAAAGGATCTCTCCATCGTACTAGAATTGAGGGGATTAATTCTGGTGTGTGCCAATGGAGGGAGATAGGAGGGTGTTTGGAGCTTCTGTAGATGTTAAGTATGTTTAGGGTAGTCAAAGCCATCATTAATTGTACATTAGGGGGATAGGTGGTTGTCTTTTGTTTTAGGAGTTGGGCCTTTAGGGTTTGATATGTTCTTTCTATTATCCCTTGGCCCTGAGGGTTGTGGGGAATTTCTGGATGATGGGCAATTTCCCAGTGTGTACAGAAGGTTTTGAATTGAGAGCTGGTGAAGGCAGGGCCATAATCAGTTTTTATCTGTTGAGGAATGCCCATGATGGCAAAGGTGGAAAGCATATTAACCTTTTTGAGTTTTCACCTGTTTGGGCTGTAGCCCATATAAAATGGGGGTATGTATCTACGGTGACAAAAACATATTTCTGTCTACCAAATTGGGGGATATGGGTGACATCAATTTGCCATAAGGCATTGGACTTAAGGCCTCAGGGATTGGTGCCCATCATTTGTAAAGCTGGGGTGGTAATGAAGGATGCACAAGAAGAGCATGTTTTTATTATCCTTTAGAGTTGAGCAAGAGGGATGTGGGGGAAGTGGGCATGAAGCCCCTTTATTTTTGTGTATGTGCGTGAATGAAATTGGTCTGCTTGTTCAGTGGAGGCCATGAATATCCCTGTTGAGGCAGTTTGGTCAGTGAGTGCATTTCCCTCAGATATAGGGCCTGGTAAGGGACTGTGAGATCTGACATGCTGGATGTAGATGGGAGAGGCTCTTTCCTGTAGGAGGGTGAAGATCTGTATAAGTAGAGGGGAAAGTGGGTTGGCATATAGTTTGACAAAGGATCTTGACAACCAGGGAGGCAAACTGAAAGCATATACACTGTCTGAGAAGAGGTTAAGGGAGCCTTTGACTTCTTTTAGAGCTAGATAGATGGCATATAATTCTTATATTGGGGGGAATGAGGGGGTAGCTCTTTGAATCGAAGGATAGGGGGTTCATCCTCAGGTAAATAGTATATTACTGACACAGCTCCCCTCTTTCCTCCATCAGTAAATATTGAAGGGGCTCCTGCTATAGGCTCTTTTGAGTATAGTGTGGGGGGCAGCCATCACAACAGAGGGAGGACAGAGGTTCATTTTTCATCAGGATAATGGTTGTCAATTTGCCCTGTGAATCCTATTAGGCTAATTTCAAAGCGGGGGTGATTTTTAATTAGCCACTGGATGTCGGAGAGGGAGAAGGGGGTGACAAGAATGTCAGGTTCTTTCCCTAGGGTTTGTAGAGCTCTATCCCTGCCACTTTTAGTCATGCAAGTGAGTGCATCCACCTCATTTAAAATTCAGGGTGCACCACCCATTGGGGTGTGGAGCCATTCCAGTACCCCCTGAGACTGGTAAAGGGATCCCACAAGTGTAGGGGAGGAGTTAAAGATAAAGAGCTGTATAGGTATTGTTGGGTCTTACGTAGCAAGAGCCATATCTTTTAGGGCTCCATTGACGGAATTTAGAGCTTGAACTGCTTCTGGGGACAGTGTTCTTGGGGAAGAGGGACTTTTTTCTCCTTTCAGGAGGTTGAAGAGGGGTTGAAGGGTGCTTGTGGGAAGGGGGAGCCAGGGCCGAAGCCAATTGAGGTTGCCCAAAAAGCTCTGGAGAGAGGCAAGTGTTAATTTTTGGGGGAAGGAAAGGGTGGGTTTGAGGGGGTGTATTGAGGTAAGGGAGATCTCTGTTCCTAAAAATGCAATGGGCAGAATTAGTTGGATTTTATGAGGGGTGATTTTGAATCCTAGGGCAGATAGGGAAGGTATTGGCTGGTGCTTAAGTTGGGAAGGGGAGGTAGAAGGGTCTCCCCAAACCAATATATCATCCATATAATGATAAATATTGAGTCCCCCCTTTAAATGTCATTTTAATGCAGTGGCTACAGCCTCCTGACAAATGGTTGGACTGTTAGCCATTCCCTGTGGGAAGACAGCCTATTCGTATCATGAGGCTGGGCCGAAATTGTTAATGGGGGGTACTGAGAATGCAAAATGTTCACAGTCTCTGGGATGGAAAGGGATGGAGAAAAAATAATCTTTTATGTCTATTCCTAATAAGGGTACATTGGCAGGGATGGCTGAGATGTGGGGTAGCCCTCTTTGTGGGGAGCCCCAGACTCACATGGTTTTGTTAATTGCCCTTAAATCTTATAATAATCTCCATCCCCCTGAGCTCTTTTTTATAGGAGATACAGGGGTGTTCCATGGTCTGCGGGAAGGGCAGATGTGCTGCAGCAATAGCTGTTCTTCTACCAGCTCTGTGAGGGCTCTAAGCGTCTCCCTTGATAGAGGCCACTGTGAAACCCAGACGGCTTCATTGGAGAGCCAATCAAGGCAGGGAGTATTAAATTTAACAGTGGCCCCTAGAATTGGGGGTGATTTGGAGGAGGGTATTTAGGATCTCCTTGGGTATTATTTTCTTTATAGGTAATATCATCTATTGTAATGTGGTCTCTTTCTGGTTGGGTAGTAAGAACTACCTCTAAAGCCTGTAAGATATCTCTCCCTAGGATATTGGTAGTTACCTGAGCCACCAGGGGTGGCTCCATCCAGATCTTCCCACCCGTAGGCCTGCTTGGTGATAAATGCGTGGGAGGTACCCCCTATGCCTAGGAGCTGGGGCCCAGGGATCAGTTGCCAGTCACATGGGATCTCTTGCTGTCTTAAAATTGTCTTGTCTGCTCCCGTATCAATAAGACATTTGAATGGTTTATTATCTATTTTAATGGTTAGTTTTGGATGGGAGCCTTCTGAAATGCTGGACACCCACAAGGCTTCTATGGGGGTATCTATCCCTCTTACTGTCGGGGCTGAGGGATGCCCTGTCTGAAGTTTAAAGGTTTTAGTGGCTTACCATCCTATCATGTGTAGTAGTACAGTGTTTCCTCCAGTGGAAACCTTTTCTGCAGTGGGGACAGATATACTTGGGGGGGGGTTAGAGTCTATTATGGGGGGAGAGTTCTGTGGGCATTCATTCCTCCAATGCCCTGCCTCTCCACAATTTAAGCAGATTCCTTCTGTTTTTACTGCTGCTATAAATGCCTGAGCCACAGATATTATCTGGTGTGATGCTCTCCCTATATCTCGAGTAGCCACAATCCACCTATCGTGATGCTCCTCCCGGAGACCCTGGCAAGGCATCCTGGATTCAGAAGTCATGCCTTTCCATACAATGATTTTAAGAAGAAGAAGTTCTCTGGCTGTGGGGTTGGGAATTATTCTTTCTAGGCTCATTTTAGTTCTAAGAATAAAATCAGATAAAGGTTCTCCCGGCTTTTGATGGAGAGAGAGCAGGGAGGAGGCAGGATCTTCTGACCTTGAGGGCAGGGTCAGTCTGTCCCAGGCCTGCGTCGTGCATAATTTAACTTGTTCATAATAGCCTGCAGGCTGATTAGTCAGCCTTGACCCAGTAGAAAATTCTTCCTGGCCAAAGAGTTCATTAAAACCCCATGGGGTGTCGCCTCTGTCCTGGTTTTGCCTGACTTGTTGATGGCATTCATCTTTAAATAAGGCTTCCCACTCCAAAAACATTGGGCTAGGAAGGGAAGAACAGCAAATATCCCTCCAATCTTGGGGGGGTATTTGAGTTGGCAACATGGTTCTGTAGGAGAGATTTTGTCCAAGGTGCGTGGACAAAGTGAAATGGCATGCTTCACAATAGTCAAAAATAATATAAAGTACCTTGGTGTGACTTTAACCAAGCAAGTGAAAGATCTGTGTGACAAGAAATTCAAGTCTCTGGAGAAAGAAATTGAAAAAGATCTCAGAAGATGGAAAGATCTCCCCTGATTGGCAGGATTAATATATCTATATTTATATAGATCTATATGTCTATAGATCTATATAGATATATTAATGTAGTAAAAATGGCCATCTTGCCAAAAGCAATCTACAGATTCACTGCAATCCCCATCAAAATTTCAACTCAATTTTTCATAGAATTAGAAAGAGCAATATGCAAATTCATTTGGAAAAACAAAAAACCCAGGATAGTGAAAACTATTCTCAACAGTACAAGAACTTCTGAGGGAAATCATAATTCCTGACCTCAAGGTGTATTACAGAGAAATGGTGATAAAACCTGCATGATATTGGTACAGTGACAGGCAGGTAGATCAAAGGAATAGAATTAAAGACCCAGAAATGAACCCACACACTTATGGTCTCTTGATCTTTGACAAAGGAGCAAAAATCTTCCCATGGAAAAAAGAGCATTTTCAACAAATGGTGTTGGTTCAACTAGCGGTCAGCATGTAGAAGAATGCAAATTGATCCATTCTTATCTCCTTGTATAAAGCTCATGTCCAAATGGATCAAGGAGCACCATATAAAACCAGATATGCTGAATCTAATAGAAGATAAAGTGGGGAAAAGCCTTGAACACATGGGCACAGGGGAAAATTTCTTAAACAGAATGCCAATGGCTTATGCTCTAAGATCAACAACTGACAAATGGAAACTCATAAAATTGAAAATCTTCTGTAAGGCAAAGGACGCTGTCAATGGGTCAAAATGGCAACCAACAGATTGGGAAAAAATCTTTACCAATCCTACATTTGATAGAGGGCTATTATCCAGTATATAAAAAGAACTCAAGGAGCTAGACTCCAGAGAACCAAATAACCCTATTAAAATGGGGTACACAAAAAAAACCGAACATGGTATGTACTCACTGATAAGCAGGTATTAGCCCAAAAGTTCAGAATGTCCAAGTTTCACTTAACAATAACCGCTGGACTGAGAGTGAGGTCCCAGATGGAGGGGTTGGGGAAAGGTCTGAAGGAGCTGAGGGTATTTGTAGCCCCATGGAGGGAGCAAGAGCGTCAATGGGCCTGAACCCTCCCCCCCCCAGTCGTCCCGGAGTTCAGACCACCAACCAAGGAATACACATCTATTGACCCATGGTTCGGACTACATATGTGGCAGAGGATGACCTCCATGGCCATCAGGGAGAAAGGAGAGGTCCTTGCGCCTGAGGGTGCTAGAGGCCCCAGTAAAGGGGAATGTCAAGGTGGGAATATGGGAATGGGTGGGCGGGTAGGTGGGAGGAGGAATTCCCTCACAGAGGCGGGGAGGGGGAGGGGATAGAGGGTTTCCAAAGAGGAGACCCAGAAAAGGGGAAACATTGGAAATGTAAATAAAGTATCAAAAATAAATAAATAAATAAATTTAAAAAAATAAAATAAAATGGGGTACAGAGCTAAACATAGAATTCTCACCTGAGGAATATTGAATGTCTGAGAAGCACCTAAAGAAATGTTCAACATCCTTAGTCATGTGAGAAATGCAAATTAAAACAACCCTGAGATTGATCCTCACACCAGTCAGGATGGCTAAGATCACTCAGGTGACAACATATGCTGGTGGGGATGTGGAGAAAACTGGACATAGTACTGCCTGAGGAACCAGGTATACCACTCCTGGGCATACCCAAAAGATGCTCCAACATATAACAAGGACACATGTTCCACCATGTTCATATCATTCTTATTTATAATAACCAGAAGCTGGAAAGATCCCTGATGTCCTTCAACAGAAGAATGGATACAGAAAATGTGGTACATTTACCCAGATATTATCAACAATGACTTCATGAAATTCTTAGGCAAATGGATGGAAGTAGAAAATATCCTGAGTGAGGTTACCCAATCACAAATGAACACACATGGTATGCACTCACTAATAAGTGGATATTAGTTAAAAAACTCAGAATACTAATGATACAATTCCCAGACCACATGAAGCTCAAGAAGAAGGAAGACCAAAGCGTGGATGCTTCAGTTCTTCTTAGAAGGGGGAACAAAATACCCACAGGATGAAATCTAGGGATGAAGTGTGGAGCAGAGACTGAATGAAATGTCATCCAGAGACTGCCCTACCTGGGGATCCATCCCATATGCAGATACCAAATCCAGACGCTATTACGAATGCCAAGAAGTTCAGTCTGACAGGAGTCTGGTAAAGTTGTCTCCTGAGAGGCTCTGCCAGAGCCTGACAAATATAGAGTTGGATGCTCACAGCCATCCATTGGACTGAGCGTGGGGTCCCCAATGAAGGAGCTAGAGAAAGGACTGGGAGGCTGAAGGGGCTTGCAACTCATAGGAACAACAATAATATCAACCAAGCAGAACCTCTCGAGCTCCCAAGGACAAACCACCAACCAAAGGGTACACATTGAGTGACCCATGGCTCCAGCCACATACATAGCAGGGGATGGCTTTGTCAGGCATCAATTGGAGGAGAGGCCCTTGGTCCTGTGAAGGCTCGATGCCGAAGTGTAGGGGAATGCCAGGGTGTGGAAGTGGTTATGGGTAGGTGGGTGGATGTGGGAGCACCCTCATAGAAGCAGGGGGAGGGAGTATGGAATGGGGGTTTCTGGTGGGGGACTGGGAAAGGGGATAACATTTGAAATGTAAATAAATAAAATAACCAATAAAAAAGGCAAAAAAGCAATTCTTTTTAAATATTCATATTTTTAGAGGTGACGAAATTTCTTTATTAGGAACAGAGAGGTGATGAGAATAATATTGTCAGAGTTTTCAATGCAATTTTGGGCATGTTTTTCAATTTCCTCTTTTCCACATCCGTAAATCATTAGAGAAAAGTACAGAATCTGACTTCTGTTTGTGCAGCATTGTCCATCTCTGTGGTATTTAGCTCAGAGCATGTGGATGTTGACTCTGAGTTCTGGCCTCTTTGAAGAAAGCAAGTCCCTGAGTCATATCTTGGAGAGTCAGAAACAAGAAGCCCTTGACCTGCACATAAACCTCCATAATGATTCAGGAAAGACAGCCACAAGGTAGGGTGAGCATTTTGTCTTGGTCCATAGGACACAGTGGGAGTGTTTGATGTAAAGAGGAGGTGCCTGGGGTAATGACACAGACAAGTGGGCCGGCTGAAGTGATTGAGTGGATCAAGATAGCAGAGTCACAGGGATTTTAAGGAAGTGTGATATCTAAGAGCCAGCAGTCCTTGAGAAAGCAAGAAACAAAACATTGAAAGTAGGATGTAGACCAGGGCTCCAAAGCCAAATAGCATCAGGAGAAAGCTACCCTCGCAGGAGTGTGGAAAAGCTGTGAGTGGGGTTAAGATGAGCACCACTGCTCAGCGGGACCCACCTGGAATCCTCCGGACACAGGGACTGAGGAAAAGCCTGAGACAGGAGCATTCCAGTTTCCATCTGTGGTTGGGGACCTCAGCCTATGCCACAGGGCTCCAGAGCCAAATAGTGCCGGGAGAAAGCTAGACTCCCAGGAGTGTGGACAAGCCTGTCTGCTCAGAGGGACCCACCTGGAATCCCAGTACACAGTGACTGAGGAGTGGTCTTCTGGTTTCTTTCGGTGGCCGGGGAGCTGATCTTGTGAGACAGGATTCCATACTAAAATAGTGCCAGGAGAGAGCTGGTGTGATGACACACCTTCCAGCACAGGCAAGACAACCACTTCTGTTCAGATTCACTGGATCAAGCCGAACCCTTGCAGAGCCATCAGGACAAAGGAACCAAGGGACAGCTGGGGACAAGATCCTTTTGATTTCTGTCTGCACCCCAGAGCTGACCCTGTGTCACAGCTCTCCAAACCCAAATACCTCTCAGAGAGAGCTGGTCTTCAAGGAGTATTGACACAGAGGCTTGCAGGACGGACAAGCCACAGCCAGAGAGAGCAAGACCAGCTAACACCAGAGTTAAGCAGATGGCAAAAGGCAAGGGCAAGAACATAAGGAACAGAAACCAAGGTTGCTTGGCATCATCAGAACCCAGTTCTCCCACCACAACAAGCACTGGATACCCCAAAACACCAGAAAAGCAAGACTCAGATTTAAAATCATTTCTCATGGTGATGATAGAACATTTTAGGAAGGAAATAAATAATTCCCTTAAAGAAATACAAGAGAACACAGGTAAACAACTAGAAGCTTTTAAAGAGGAAACACAAAAATCCATTAAAGAATTACAGGAAAACACAATCAAACAGGCAGAATTACAGGAAAACACAATAAAACAGATAAAGGAAATGAACAAAAATCTCCAGGAATTAAAAGAGAAATAGAAACAATGAAGAAATCACAAAGGGAGACAACCCTGGAGTTAGAAAACCTAGGTAAGAGAGCAGGAGTCATTGATGCCAGCATCACCAACAGAATACAAGAGATAGAGGAGAGAATCTCAGGTGCGGAAGATACCATAGAAAACATTAACACAGCAATCAAAGAAAATGCAAAATGCAAAAAGCTCCTAACCCAAAACATACATGAAATCCAGGACACAATGAGAAGACAGAACCTAAGGAATAATAGGTATAGAAGAGAGTGAAGATTCCCAACTTAAAGGTCCAGTAAATATCTTCAACAAAATTGTAGAAGAAAACTTCCCTAACCTAAAGAATGAGATGAACATAAATATAGAAGAAGTCTACAGAGCCCCAAATAGATTGGACCAGAAAAGAAATTCCTCCCATCACATTATAGTGAAAACACCAAATGCACAAAACAAGGAAAGAATATTAAAAGCAGTAAGGGAAAAAGGTCAAGCAACATATAAAGGCAAACCTATCAGAATTACAGCTGACTTCTCACCAGAGACTATGAAAGCTAGAAGATCCTGGGCAGAACTCATACAGACCGTAAGAAAACACAACTGCCAGCCAAGGTTGCTATACCCAACAAAACTCTCAATTACCATTGACGGTGAAACCAAAATATTCTATGACAAAACCAAATTTACACACTATGTTTCCACAAACCCAGCCCTACAAAGGATAATGGATGGAAAACGCCAACTCAAGGAGGGAAATTGCTATTATTCTTAGGTTTGGTTTTTCCAATGTGTCTTGAATTTCCTTGATGTTTTGGGTTAGGAGCTTTTTGCACTTTGTGTCTCTTCTTTTCTGTTGGCGATGCTTGCATCTGTAACTTCCGATCTCTTTTCTAGGTTTTCTATCTCCAGGGTTGTTTCCCTTTGCAATTTTTTATTGTTTCTATTTCCATTTTTAGATCTTGGATGGTACTGTTCAATTCCTTCACCTTTTTGATTGTGTTTTCCCGTATTTCTTTAAGGAATTCATGTATTTCCTCTTTAAGTGCTTCTACCTGTTTACCTCTCTTTTCCTGTATTTCTTTAAGGGTGTTATCTATGTCCTCCTCAAGGTCCTTTATCATCTTCATGAGATAAGATTTTAGATCAGAATCTTGCTTTTCAGTTGTATTGGGATATCCAGGGCTTGCTGTGGTGGGAGGACTGGGTCTGATGTTGCCAAATGGCATTGGTTTCTGTTGCTTATGTTCTTGCACATGCCTCTTGCCATCTGGATATCTCTGGTATTAACTGGCCTTGCTGTCTCTGACCGGAGCTTGTCTCTCCTGTGAGGCTGGTTACATTGGGACTCCTTGTATCAGGATGTCCCTGGGTGTGGGAGGGTCTAGAGTGCTGTTTACCTGGCTGTGTCTGAACTCCTGTGGGGTCAAGCTGTCTTTGGGTTTAGATGTGCTTGTTAGGGCTGAAGCACAGGGTCTGCTTCTGGGAGCAGATGTGAACCTGAAGTAAAGTGTTTCTCTGGTGGGGCAGAAGGTCCTGTGTTCTCTGGGCCCTGGAGGGTCACAGTTATGTCACATATTGTGGTGGGCGGGACTCAACTGTGAGCCTGGGAGAATCAGAACTGCTAGGGTCAAGCTGTCTGTGGGTGTGGGCAGGGTGGTCTGAGGGCTTGAGTAAAGGATCTGTTCCTGGGTGCAGATGCAAACCAGAAGGAACTATACAAAACATTTTTACCTATTTCTCTCTCTCACCCCTTACTTCAGAGAATTCATTTTGCTTTTTTCAAACTTAATATTTCTTCTGAATGTCTTTGTTAATTTTTTGTTTTGTTTCTTTAGTAACTGTGCATCTTTCACATTTCTCTTTCTCTTCATCTCCTTCATAGACTTTACTTTCTAGATGTATTTTCTTATTTTTCTTTTGCTGCGTTCTACCTTAATATCTTAATTTGCATTTTATGTTTTTAAAAGTCTTTCCTCTGGGGATTTCCTGTAAGCATTTATTTTACTGTCTCTGTGTCAGCTTTTCAGTCTTGAGCTGCTGTCATGGCCAGAGATCTCTAGGATCATCCGTCTGTGAAGGAGTGCAGCCATTCCCTGATCCTGTGAGCCAAGCCTTAAAGGGACAGGCCACTGGATGGGGCTCCCAATGGCAAGGGACAGTTGTACCCAGTGAGTGCAATAAGCCTGCCAGAGAGATTTCTATGTTTGCCCACCTTGGCTCCCAGAAGTATTCCTGTGTGACCACAGGGGCTCTGACTTCACCTTTTTCTGTGGTTTTCACCACCTGTTCTGTTCATAGGCCCCTCTCAAGTGCTCAAGTGCAGGGCCCTTAAAAGAGCTAAACTTTCTTTTTATTTTCCACTGTGAGTGGACACTGGTGCTGACTGAGAGACTAGTTGTTAAGAGACTGAGTTCTGCTCCTTGTCCTGGACTTTCGAGGCTTCTTAGACCCTTTGCTCAGATTATATGCATCCACTTGGGACATCAAGGTGGGGAGGTATAGAGGAGAGAGAGGCCTGGCCCAGGTAGAGGACATGAGGCTCCAGGGATGGCTATGTGGATGCTCATTCCCTTCTTCCTTCACAGTGACTTACCTGTTCATGATGGACAAGTCCAATAGAAGGCTGTCTGAACATCACACAAACCATTCCAGTCCTACCTGCTTCAGTGAAGGGACTATGGTTTCAGGTCAGTTACAATATTTCCCAAGACTAGGGAGAAGGGGGGAAGGAGAGAGAAGGAGAGGGAGGGGGATGAAAAAGGGAAGGAGAAGTGAAGGAGAGGGGGAGAAAAATGGGGATGGAGAGAGATGAAGAACGAGGGAGTGGTGGAGGGAGAGAGAGGGAGGAAAAATAGAGGGAGAGCAAGGAGTTATGATAAATTTTGAGTTTAAGATTCATTATACTGTGTGTGTATGTGAGTGTGTGTGTGTTTGTGTATGTGTGTGTGGTAAGTATAATGTGAGTGTATGTAGTATGGATGTGTGATTTGTATATATGTGTGTAAGTGTGGTGTGTGTGTGTTTTGTTTGGCTTTTTCTTGATTTCTTTAAGAGATTTTTATACATTTTTCTTACATCTTCATAAAGTTGATTATGAGGTCTTTTTCTCATGCTTTAGCTCTGTTTGGATATTCAGGGCTTGCTCTAGTACTTGATAACTGGGATAAGTCTGAGTCTGTCTTTGTTGGATGGATGTTTTATTCCTTGGTTTCTGTCTCATCTCTGGTCTTCTGGTCTGTGTGACCTGTGGTTGAGGAGAGGTTCTCTGCCTGAGTTAGGAATAAGACTTCTGGAGGCAGATATGGCCCCTTGTTGAGCAGGGGTTCTCCATTAGAGTTGGGGCTGGGACAGAATGTTGAGTAGGTGAGAGAATTTTGGGCGTAATGTCTGGGATGCACAAAGAGGATGGAGGAGGCTTAAGAGCTGGCAGTCTATTTGGAGTTCTGACATTTGACCTGGTTTCTGTCCAGCAGTGAGTCTCAGCCTGAGTTTTTCTACTGTTCTTCTGATTGCTATGGCCTGCACGAACAGGGGATAGAGTCTGGAGTTGTGGTCAGGAATAAGGCAAAGTGGTGGTGGTAGAGGGATGGTGGAGGATTGTGTCTTTTGGACCTGAGGAAATAAGAGTATTCCACAGGCAGGCTGCCTATCTATTCTGGGTGTGTACTGGCTAGTTTTGTGTGTCAACTTGACACAAGCTGAAGTTATCAAAGAGAAAGAAGTTCAGTTGAGAAAATGCCTCCATGAGATTCAGTGGTAAGGTATTTTCTCAATTAGTGATCAAGGGAGGAGGGCCCCTTGTGAGTGGTACCATCTGTGGGCTGGTAGTCTTGGGTTCTATAAGAAAGCAGGCTGAGCAAGCCAGGAGAAGCAAGCAAGCCAGTAAGCAGCTTCCCTCCATGGCCTCTGCATCAGTTCCTGCTCCTTGACCTGCTTGAGTTCCAGTCCTGACTTCCTTTGGTGATGAACAGCAGCATGGAAGTGTAAGCTCAATAAACCCTTTCCTCTCCAACTTGCATCTTGGTCATGATATTTGTGCAGGAATAGAAACCCTGACTAAGACAGGGTGGAAGGACCTGTACGTGAGTAGATGTCAGCCTCAGTTGTCTGACGTTTCTAATAGATTCTGAGGTGGCATGTGTTGAGAGGTGGAGTGCACATGTACATTTACATCAGACTAGAAAATCTGACATGTATACTCCCATTTGCCTACACAAGTCTTGTGTGTGAAAAGGATTCCATTATCTTATATTTCTCTAGCTTCTGCTTCATTCTGAACCATCTCTGCACACTTGATGCTTTTCATCTCAGTTTATGTAATATATATGTATATATATGAGTTAGAGAATCACTGAAGGTAGACACCAGAATCAAATAATATGCAAAAGTAAGAGGTATTTATTTTGTAGAAATTACCAGCATGTGGGGGTCAACCATTCATTCCAACATGGCGATGAGAAGATAAGGTCGCAGGCTCCTCTTTAAGTGCAGTTAGGAGGATTTCACAGATTAGGTTAATTTTAATATGATTGGTTAGGTAAGCAGCAATTACAGTAGTGCATTTCTGATTGGTTGCTATATTAGTTTTACCATTTTTGGTCAGGTCTTAGAGAAATTCCAGGAACTTTTTTAGTCCTTGGGTTGGTTATCTCTCTCAGCTAGGTTACTGATTAATGGCCCATTGTCTGTGATTTTTTCCTGAGAAATCTTGTTTACTTCTTTGCAAAACTGAAACTTAAGGCCTAAAGTGGCTGCCTGTTTTAAAATGCAGCGGTTAGGTCCTATCAATAACACATATATATTATATAAGTAATGAAGAAAATGAAGCCCTGTATCATGAATATGAATTACTTAAAGCTTTAATAGCTTCCTTGAGAACATTTTTAAATTTACAAAAGATTTCATGTAATGATATAAAGATATTGTGCTAACCCTACATATACAAACACTGTCTCCTATATGAGCATCTTGCTTGAGCAATTGGGATTAGTAAAATTAGTGAATTAATACTGATGTTAACACTGAATGAAGTCGATGATCACTAGACTTTCATCTGGGGCACCATGTTGTATTTTGCTGTCACATCTCCTTAGTCTTCTCTTGGGTGAAATATGTTTTCAGAATATCCTTGTTTTCAATAATTCTGATCAGCATGATGACTAATCTGGTATCTTATAGGATATTCCTCTATTAAAATTTGAGGAATTACTTTTGAGGAGGTGGATGACAGGTGTGAAATGCTAGTCTAATCACACTGCACACAGGGTCTAAATTATAAAAGTATTATAGACTGTTGACTTCACCTGATGGTCTACTTCAGGTAGGCTATTTAAAAGCATACCTTCTTTTTATCATCTCAATCTTTTATTTCTTTAGAAAACATTTATTCTTCTCTCACACAACATTCTGAAGCCTCCCTATCTTCCATTCTCCTCCGTCCCAACATTTCCTTTATTTCCAGATCTGCTGTTCCTCTATTTCCTTTAAGAAAAAGCAGGCCTACAATGCTCATGGGACCCCTTTCCTCCTCCTGGGTTGCCTTGATCAGCCTTGATATGAGTGTTTATGTATAATCTTATTGCATCTTGCTATGCCATGACTGTTTGGTAAAAGCATATCTTTTTAAAAGTTTAACCACAGGTATTGGATAACCTTTTAGGAGACTCATCCTTGGAAAAGATTAACTTTCCCTCTTGGCAGTTATTCATTGCCTGTAGGTCTTATAACAAAAATAGGTCATGAATTTGAGAGAGAAGAGGGAACATGGTAGGGACTGGAGGAAAGAGGAGGAGGAAAATGATATAATTATATTTTAATTAAATGTAAAATAAAAAACATGATTTTTTTCTCCATTTTTCCACAGTATAATTTTTGGAAGGATGTTGCCATATACAGCATATACTATGGTAGGATATTGGGTCAGGTTTCCAAGAGGCAGAATAATGTATCTTTCTGTACCTATCCAAGTTCTTCATAGTGGTATATAAAATTCTTAGTTGTCTCAGCCTTGTTTATGTTTATCATTGAAAATGTAGTTCTTAGTAACTCATTTAGCCCTGAGTGCTTTGGCCATTCATTCTTCCCTCACCTCCCACTGTCTGATGTTTTCCCATCTCTTTGATATTCTTGGTTACCATTTAAACACATAGGAAAAAATGTGTTTGTGAATATACATCTGTACATCTGCTACAATGTATTTCTCAATTCTTTGTTTTATTTTTCATGTCTTTTATAACTCTATTATTACAATCAGATTAAAGATCATGATAGAAGATTATCTTTCTTTCCTTCTGTCCTTCCTTCCTTCCTTCCTTCCTTCCTTCCTTCCTTCCTTCCTTCCTTCCTTCCTCCCTCCCTCCCTCCCTCCCTCCCTCCCTCCCTCCCTCCCTCCCTTCTTTCTTTCTTTCTTTCTTTCTTTCTTTCTTTCTTTCTTTCTTTCTTTCTTTCTTTCTTTCTTTCTTATTTTCATTCTTTATGTCTGTTTTGTCTCTGTTATTTAATTAAATTTCTATGGTTTTTGTTTGTCCAGTTAACTGATTTCTCTGTCCCCTCCATTCTACTATAACAATTACATTTTTATTTTATTTTTTATTTTTTGATACTTTATTTACATTTCCAATGTTTCCCCCTTTCTAGGTCTCCTCTTTGGAAATCACCTATCCCCTCCCCCTACCCCACCTCTATGAGGGAATTCCACCTTCCACCCACCCGCTCACCCACTCCCTTATTCCCACCTTGACATTCCCCTTTACTGGGGCCTCTCCTCCCCCTGATGGCCAACAAGGCCCTCCTCTGCCACATATGTGGTCCGAACCATGGGTCCTTGATGTATATTCTTTGGTTGGTGGTCCAGCCTCCAGGAGGACCAGGGGAGTTAGTCCAGTTGACACTGTTGCTCCCTCCATGGGGCTGCAGACTCCCTCAGCTCCTTCAGTCCCTTCTCAAACTCCTCCATCTGGGACCTCACTCTCAGTCCAGCGGTTACTGTCCTTTCCACCCCATTTTCCTGGCTTTTCCTCACAGCATTCCAGTGGACAAAGGGCCGTGACATAAAAGATTATTGAGGTAGACTTGGATATCTTGAGTATACTCCTGAAGGGGGAGAGAATACATACACTCCAAGGTGGAAGTGATATAAGTTAAGAGAAAACAGAGATATTTTATTGTGTGAGAATTGTGTAAAATAAGATAAAGTTAAAAAAGGAAAAATTGTGCTGAAGTTGTCTAAAATAATGTAGAATCATGGGAGAAACGTTAAGTGACCATGAAGCCTTTTTACAGAGAGTTACAGAGTCTCTCAAGACTAGGGGGACTAAGGTAAAAGTTGTGTAGATGTTTTTGTGAAAGCAATAAATAAATGTGTTCTGCGCATGTGCTTCCAAATAATGGTAAAATGTGTTTTATGAAGGTGTTTAGAGTTATGCTAAAATCTAGGGAAGCAAAGATAATTCTCATAGGTGCCTCTAGTCTTTGGACTCGGACTAGAGATGGTTTGTAATCTAACTATGAGAAAATGGATTCAAGAAACGCAAACCTCCCCGACTATCAGGGGAAGAAAAATGAAGGTAAGCTGTTTCAGAGCTCTCCTAGGGACAGGAGGAAAGTAGGAGATGTCCTATTTCCTTTCTGGCCCCTACGGGACAAATGCTTAGTTTTAGTTTTGCATCTTTTAGGTAGGATATTTGAGTCCCTTTGGGACATATAATTCTCTTTCCTGTCTGTCTATTGTATGTTCTTGGTGCACCAATCTGTCCATGTGTCAATGACTGTTTTATGTTACATCTGTGTTCTTGTGTCGTATGAATGGAAGTTGTCCTATGTTTTATATTGAAAAGAAAAGAAATATTGGTTAAAACTTTAATCACTAGTCATCTACCCATCGATTTAGCTTAAGTTGTTTTAAAAGGCAGTTTCAATTGACCCTTGGAGTCAATCACAGCAGGAGAAGCACTGCCAGAGGCTTAATTGTATGCAAAAGCCACTCTTAAAGGGGCCACAGCTTTTTGACTTCTTTTTTTTTGATACTTTATTTACATTTCCAATGTTTCCCCCTTTCTAGGTCTCCTCTTTGGAAACCACCTATCCCCTCCACCTCCCCCACCTTTATGAGGGAATTCCACCTCCCACCCACCCGCCCACCCACTCCCTTATTCCCACCTTGACATTCCCCTTTACTGGGGTTTCTCCTCCCCCTGATGGCCAATAAGGCCCTCCTCTGCCACATATGTGGTCCGGACCATGGGTCCTTCGATATGTATTCTTTGGTTGGTGGTCCAGCCTCCAGGAGGACCAAGGGAGTCAGGCAGTTGACTCTGTTGCTCCCTCCATGGGGCTGCAGACTCCCTCAGCTCCTTCAGTCCCTTCTCAAACTCCTCCATCTGGGAACTCACTCTCAGTCCAGCGGTTACTGTAAAGTGAACCTTGGGTATTCCGAACTTTTTGGCTAATATCCACTTATCAGTGAGTACATACCATGTTCGTTCTTTTGTGACTGAGTTACCTCACTCAGGATGATATTTATAAATTCCATCCATTTGCCTGAAAATTTTATGAAGTCATTGTATTTAATAGCTGAGTAGTACTCCATTGTGTAAATGTACCATATTTTCTGTATTCATTCTACTGATTAGGGACATCTGGGTTGTTTCCAGCTTCTGGCTATTATAAATATGGCTGCTATGAACATAGTGGAGCATGTGTCTTTATTACATGTTGTAGCATTTTCTGGGTATATACCCAGGAGAGGTATAGCTGTGTCCTCAGATAGTATTATGTCCATTTTTCTGAGGGTCCGACAAACTGATTTCCAGAGTGGTTGTACCAGCTTACAATCCCACCAACAATGGAGGAGTGTTCCTCTTTCTCCATATCCGTGCCAGCATCTGCTGTCACCTGAGTTTTTGATCTTAGCCATTCTGACTGGTGTGAGGTGGAATCTCAGAATTGTTTTGATTTGCATTTCCTGATGAATAAGGATGTTGAACATTTCTTTAGGTGCTTCTCAGCCATTCGAGTTTCCTCAGTTGAGAATTCTCTGTTTAGCTCTGTTTCTCATTTTTTGATAGGGTTATTTGGTTTTCTAGAGTCTAACTTTTTGAGTTCTTTGTATATGTTGGATATTAGCCCTCTATCAGACATAGGATTGGTAAAGATCTTTTCCCAATCTGTTGGTTGCCCTTTTGTCCTATTGACAATGTCCTTTGCCTTACAGAAGCTTTGCAATTTCATGAGGCTCCATTTGTCCATTCTTGATCTCAGAGAATAAGCCATTGGTGTTCTATTCAGGAATTTTTCCCCTGTACCCACGTGGTCGAGATTTTCCCCAGTTTCTCTTCTATTAGCTTCAATGTATCTGGTTTTATGTGGAGGTCCTTGATCCACTTGGACCTGAGCTTTGTACAGGGAGATAGGAATGGATCAATTTACATTCTTCTACATGTAGACTGCCAGTTGAACCAGCACCATTTGTTGAAAATGCTGTCTTTTTATCAATGGGTGGTTTTAGCTCCTTTGTCAAAGATCAAGTGACCGTAGGTGTGTGGGTTCATTTCTGGATCTTCATTCTAGTCCATTGATCTATCTGCCTGTCACTGTACCAATACCATACAGTTTTATCACTACTGCTCTGTATTACAGCTTGAGGTCAGAAATGTTGATTCCTCCAGAAGTTCTTTTGTTGCTGAGAATAGTTTTTACTATCCTGAGTTTTTCGTTGTTCCAAATGAATTTGAGAATTGCTCTTTCTAAGTCTATGAAGAATTGAGTTGGAATTTTGATGGGGATTGCATTGAATCTGTAGATTGCTTTTGGCATGATGGTCATTTTTACTATATTAATCCTGCCAATCCATGAGCATGGGAGAGCTTTCCATCTTCTGAGGTCTTCTTCGATTTCTTTCTTCAGGGACTTGAAGTTCTTGTCATACAGATCTTTCACTTGTTTGGGTAGAGTCACACCAAGATACTTTATATTGTTTGTGACTATTGTGAAGGGTGTCATTGCCCTAATTTCTTTCTCAGCCTGTTTATCCTTCGAGTATAAGAAGGCTACTGATTTGTTTGAGTTAATTTTATATCCGGTCACTTTGCTGAAGTTGTTTATCAGCTGTAGCAGTTCTCTGGTGGAGGTTTTTGGGTCACTTAAGTATACGATCACATCATCTGCAAAGAGTGATATTTTGCTTTCTTCCTTCCCAATTTGTATCCCCTTGACTTCCTTTTGTTGTCTAATTGCTCTAGCTAGAACTTCAAGTACTATATTGAATAGATAGGGAGAGAGAGGGCAACCTTGTCTAGTCCCTGATTTTAGTGGGATTGCTTTGAGTTTCTCTCCATTTAGTTTGATGTTTGCTACTGGTTTGCTGTATATTTCTTTTCTTTTGTTTAGCTATGGGCCTTGAATTCCTGATATTTCCAGGACTTTTATCATGAAGGGATGTTGAATTTTGTCAAATGCTTTTTCAGCATCTAATGAAATGACCATGTGCCTTTTTTCTTTGAGTTTGTTTATATAGTGGATTACATTGATGGATTTCTGGGTATTGAACCATCCCTGCATCCCTGGGATAAAGCCTACTCGATCATGATAAATGATCGTTTTGACGTGTTCTTGGATTCGGTTTTCGAGTATTTTATTGAGTATGTTTGCATCGATATTCATAAGGGAAAATGGTCTGAAGTTTTCTTTCTTTGTTGGGTCTTTGTGAGGTTTCGGTATCAGTGTAACTGTGGCCTCATAGAAGGAATTGGGTAGTGTTCGTTCTGTTCCTATTTTGTGGAAGAGATTGAAGAGTATTTGTATTAGGTCATGTTTGAAGGTCTGATAGAATTCTGCAGTGAACCCATCTGGTCCTGGGCTTTTTTTTGGTTTGGAGACTATTAATGACTGTTTCTATTTCTTTAGGCATTATGGGACTGTTTAGGTGGTGTATCTGATCCTGACTTAAATTTGGTATTTGGTATCTGTCTAGAAAATTGTTCATTTCATCCAGATTTTGCAGTTATGTTGAGTATAGGCTTTTGTAGTAGGATCTGATGATTTTTTGATTTTCCTCAGAATCTGTTGTTATGTCTCCCTTTTCATTTCTAATTTTGTTAATTTGGATCCTGTCTCTGTGCCCTCTGGTTAGTCTGGCTAAGGGTTTATCTATCTTCTTGATTTTCTCAAAGAACCAACTCTTGGTTTTGTTGATCTTTTGTATAGTTCTTTTTGTTTCTACTTGATTGATTTCAGCCCTGAGTTTGATTATTTCCTGCCTCCTACTCCTCTTGTGTACATTAGCTTCTTTTTGTTCTAGAGCATTCAAGTGTGGTGTTAAGCTGCTATTGTATGCTCTCTCCAGTTTCTTTTTGGAGGCCCTCAAAGCTATGAGTTTTCCTCTTAACACTGCTTTCATTGTGTCCCATAAGTTTGGGAATGTTGTACTTTTATTTTCATTAAATTCAAGGAAGTCTTTAATTTCTTTCTTTATTTCTTCCTTGACCATGTTATCATAGAGTAGAGCATTTTTCAGCTTCCATGTGTATGTGATTTTTCTGTTGTTATTTTTGCCATTGAAGACCAGTCTTAACCCGTAGTGATCTGATAGGAGGCATGGAATTATTTCAATTTCTTTTATCTGTGGAGGTTTGTTTTGTGACCAATTATATGGTCAATTTTGGAGAAGGTACCATGAGGTGCTGAGAAGAAGGTATATCCTTTTGATTTAGGATGAAATGTTCTATAAATATCTGTTAAATCCATTTGGTTCATAACATTGCTTAGTTTCACTGTGTCTCTGTTTAGTTTGTGTTTCCAAGATCTGTCCATTGATGATAATGGGGTGTTGAAGTCGCCTACTAATATTGTGTGAGGTGCAATGTGTGCTTTGAGCTTTAGTAAAGTTTCTTTTATGAATATGGGTGCTCTTGTATTTGGAGCATAGATGTTCAGAATTGAGAGTTCTTCTTGGTAGATCTTTCCTTTGATAAGTATGAAGTGTCCTTCCTTATCTTTTTTGATGATTTTGGGTGAAAGTTGATTTTATCTGATATTAGAA
>CM052700.1:23530049-23557654 GCA_028551405.1 Uromys caudimaculatus | reverse complement strand
AAGTAGGCCTCTTCCCAGGGATGCAAGGTTGGTTCAATATATGAAAATCCATTAACATAATCCACTATATAAACAAACTCAAAAGAAAAAAAACACATGATCATCTCACTGGATACTGAAAAAGCATTAGAAAAAATACAATACCCCTTCATGTGGGAGGTGGGAGGACCCTCTAGAATGCACCAGAGACCTGGGAAATGAGAAGCTTTCAGGACTCAAAGGGAGGGACCTTAGATGAAATGCCCAACAGTAGTTTGAGAGAACTTGTAGAGTCCACCTCCAGTAGAAAGGTAGGGCATCAACAATTCTGACCCAGAATTGTTTCTGTCTAAAAGAACTGCAGCGACAAAAATGGAAGAGAGATTGAGGAAACAGATGTCTAGTGACCAGCCCAATAGTGAGAGAAGATGCACCTAACCCTGGAGAGACTTAAGGCCACAGTGAGTAGCCAGGCCTGGCAGGTTGGGGGTGGGCATATTCTCTTGGAGACAGGGGGAAAGTGGAGAGGGATGAGAGATGAGGAACTGTTGGAGGGCAGACCAGGAGGCCGATAATGACTGGTCCCTTTAAAAAAAAAATGATTAAAGAGAAATATTTTTTAAAAAGAAGTCATGACTATTCGTAAGAGGTTTAAATTTTTATTATAAATATAATGGACAACACAAGCAGAGGCATCAGGAATGGTGCAGAGTGAAAGAGTCCGTGGATTGGTATTGGGAGGAGGGTGCTACTTGTTGAGAAGAAGGTTGCTACATTAATTCCAAGAGAATATAGAAAAAGAGCTGAATTAAGTAAAGAACTACACAACACATAAGAGAAGAAATCAGAAGAAAAATTAAACTAAAATGCTAGAAATGAAAAATACAATAAGCCAAGTAAAGGACTCCATCAATAGGTGAAAAGTCTCACCAATACACTGTACCAGTGATAAAACAGAATTCCTGGTGAAGGAATCGGAACATTCCAACAGGGACAAACCTTAACTAATCAGATCTGAACAGGCTTTTCAGATATTCAGGACACAACAAAAAGACAAAAGGTAAGAAACACAGACACAAAAGTGAAGGCACAATGTTATTGTGCACTGTGTGATTCAAATATTGATTTCTGTGCCCCCATATCTGGTTGTAATCCTTTTTCTAAGTATCTCCTGCCTCAATGTAGTTTAAGTATTGCTTGCCATCTATTCTGTAAGTTGACACTAAAAGCTAATCAGCCAGTGATTGAGCAGGGGACTGATTAGGGCTGGACTTCCTCCCAGTCAGGGGAGGAGGAGGAGAGATAGAAGAAGTAGGGCTCAGCCAGGAGGAAAGAGTCCAGGAGTGATCATGAGTAAACGACAGGAGGATAGAAGCAAGAAAATGTCAGCATCTCAGGGATTTGGGCTGGGAGATTGCCAGATTCACTTAGAGGATTAAAATAGAGTAATACTGCTCAGTTGTTTTGCCTTTAAAGCATGTTAAATAAATATAATGATCCAGGCTCAATTGGGAGTAAGGTAGCTGCTAAGAGAAAAACTAACACATCTATCAAATGCCATTAACATGAAAGAGAAAATTTCATTCTAAAAGCACAGAAAATACTTTCATCAAAAAATTATACCAGAACATGCCCCAAACTTCAAAGAATGTTTGCCAATCCAGATATAGGAGGCATGTAAACAACAGACAAAACTGAAGCAATGATCCTTCATCGTAATATAATTACTACACTGGATAGAAAAATATGAAGAAAGTATGTGGAAAGCAGCAAGAGAGAAATACCAGGTCACATATAAAGGCAAGCCAGTCAGAATCCAAGCAGCTGTCTCAGCAGAACTTCAAAGGCCAAGAGAGTTTGAAATTTTATATTTCAGGGTTTTTTTAATTTGGGAGGAGGAAGAGGAGAAGTATTTACATATTCATTTTAGATCCTGCTAACTGATACCACCCAGTCACTCCCTCCCCATAATCCTTCCACATTACTCCTCCCCTTTTTCCCTGAATGGATGCCCTCCATATCACGATACTCTAGCACAGCAAGTCTCTGTGAGACTAGATGCATCCTCTCCCACTGAGTCCAAACAAGACAGCCCTGCTAGAACTTATCCCACAGAGAGGCAACAGCTTTTGGAATAGTCCCCGCTCCAGTTGTTCAGGACCCACATGAAGACCAAGCTACACATCTGCTACTTATGTATGAGAAGGTCTAGACCCACCTAGTGTTAGTTCTTTGGTTGGTGATTCAATCTCTGAGAACTCCAAGCATACAGGTTAGTTGACTCTATTCTTCCAGTGACATTCCTATCCCCTTAGTGGCTGCAATCCTTCCTCCTATTCTTCCATACGAGTCCCCATGTTCCATCCACTGTTTACTGTGGTTGTGTGTATCAGACTGAGTCAGCTGCTGGGTGGAGTCTCTCAGAGGATAGTCGTGCTAGGCTTCTGTCTGGAAGCATAACAAAGTATCATTACTAGTTTCATGGATTGGTGCTTGCCCATGAAATAGTTCTCAAGTTGGGTTGGTTATTGCTTGGACATTCCCTCAGTCCCTGCTCCATGCCCTGTCCCTGCATTTCTTACAGGCATGACACATTATGGGTCAAAAGTTTTGAGGTTGGGTTGGTGTCCCTATTTTTCCATTGGTATTTCTGCCTGGTTACAGGAGGTGGCCTCTTCAAACTCCATATTCCCAATGTTGAGTTGTAACTTTAATTTTTTAAAATGCCTATTTTGAATGATGGTTCTTAAATGCTTTAAAACCTTCTTGGTAGCCCACCACCTAGCAGAGGTAGTGGGAAAGAAAGGATATGAGGAAAGTGGACCATTTTAGAAAGATTCTTAGGAGCAATTCCTGAATGTGTTGTCTAGAAATTGGCAGTGCAGTTCACAGATTAGGAGCTGCAGCTCTGTTCTCTCACAAGCACTTCTCATATACACCAGCAGTCCATTTCAGTAGAGTTGGGATATCAAGCGTGAAAAAGCACAGGTGTCACTGCTTAGCAGTGAGTCAGCAGGAGGGAACTAGGGGGACACCAGAAGAAGTTTTCTGCTGTGTCTCTCTCACAGAAGTAAAGATCAGAAATGATGCAAAACCCACAAGCAATACACAGCTAACTCTATAAGCAACCCAAGCTCAGTCTCCATCGATGTCTGTTGAGTCCTATTTATATCCCTCCAAATATCACATGTCCTCCACATGCATCTTCCCACACAGTCCGACAGGCAGGTGGGGTCTTGCCTAAGCACATGCCTCTGTCTGAGCTGACATCACTCTGCCAATCACCCCAAGTCTGCAGAAGCAGCAAAAAAGCTGCAGCACAACATGAGAAGTTTTTTGGAGTGTTTCTTTCTATGAAGTCCCAACAAATGCAGTTCAACTATACATATATGTGAGGTAGACTAATATATGTATATTGCTAGTGAAGAATCCTTCATCACATGTCCTTTCACACACTTGATTTAGCCTGTGTCTGCTTCAGCTAAATGTTCCTTCATGTATTTGTCCCAGCTAAACACCATCCAACAGACTTTTCAAAGAACATATCAGTTTCCACTTCACTTAGTCACAGCTAAGAAAACTTTCATTGGTTCTTAGGCACCTCCTTTATCCCAGGTCTCTGTCTTTTCCTGGAGATGCCCCCTACTTACCCACCCCAATTAGTTGCAGCTTTCCATTCATTCTCATGACCATCTGAATATCCCTTCTGTCCCTCCCACACATGATCCTGAACACTACCCAGCCTCTCCACATCCTTCCTATGATCAAATTCCCTCCCTCCATATGCCTCTTATGACTATTTTATTCCACGCCCAAGTGAGATTCAACCTTACTTGCTGTGATTTTTTCTTCTTGTGTAGCTTTTCTGGGTCTGTGGAGTGTAGCATGGGCATCCTGTATTTTATGGCCAATATCCGTTTATAAGTGAGTACATACCATGAATGTCCTTATGAGACTGAATTACCTCACTCAGGATGATATTCTCAAGACCCATTCATTTGCCTGCAAAGTTCATGATGGTTTTGTTTTTAATAGCTGAATAATATTTCATTGTGTAGTTGTACCACATTTGCTTTATCCATTTTTTCAGTTGAGGATCATCTAGGTTGTTTCTAGTTTCTTGCTATTATGAATAAAGCTGCTATGAATATGGTAAAGCAAATGTTTTTGTGGGATGGTGAAGCATCTTTTGGGTATATGTCGAGGAGTGACATAGCTGGGTCTTGAGGTAAAATTATTCCTAGTTTTCTGAGAAAATGCCAAATTTATTTCTAAAGTAGTTGTACAAGTTTGCAGTCCCATCAACAATGGAGGAGTGTTGGAACAAGCCTGGCACAGTGGAAAAAAACCCCATGTGTCTGTCCCGGGCACTGTGGTTCTGAATGGGACAGGAGACACACAGGAAGTGGCCATGCATCTTCCCACACAGTCCGACGGGCAGGTGGGGGCTGTGGGAAGCCTTTGTGGGCCTTCCCATGGGTGGGGGGTGCTATTCTCAGGAACTCGTGGCAGGAGTCCAGGGCACAGCAGTCGCCGCAGGATGCCACAGATGGCTAGCCAGAGCACAGCTGGGGTTCCCACCAAGACCCGGTTTCGGAGGCTTGGGGCTTAGGGACAACTGCTTAGGCTTGGGTGAATGGGTACCATCTGGGAGCGTGGGGAAGCCCTCAGTGAGAAATCAGATGCAGCTTGTTAATCGAGGGCTGGATCCCTCGCTTCCCGTGGCAGGTCTAGATGAAGAGGCAGTTCATAATTCTAAGATGTTCATTTTCATCGTGTGGAGTGGTGTGGATGGAATTGTACTCCCACCTTTCTGGGAGAGGAGAGGCAGATATAGTAACTGGGAAGGGGCACGGCTAAGCCTCTAGGTCTCTTATTAACATGGGGATGGCTTGGAGCTGTGTGGCCACACCTCTACTTGAGGAGGGGTGGTACGTGACCGTGACTGGAGCCAAAAACCTCCCGGGAGTGTTGGCATAACGTTTTCTGGTCCCTTGCGGATTGTTCTGCTGGGTCATCCAGATTTTACGCCTGTGCTCAACCAGGTGCCAGATTGCCTGTCATAGATCACTGCCCCACAGAGGAGTGTTCCCCTTGCTCTACATCCTTGCCAGCATATGCTACCACTTCAGTTTTTTAATCTTAGACATGCTGATTAGTATAAGATGGAACCTCAGAGTTATTTTGATTTGCATTGCCACAATGACTAATGACTTTGAACATTTCTTTGAGTGCTTCTTGGCCATTACAGATTCCTCTGTTGAGAATTCTCCTTTTAGTTCTGTACTCCACTTTTAAACTGGATTATTTGTGTTGTTGGTGTTAACTTCTTGAGTTCTTTGTAAATTTTAAATAGTGTTCCTCTGTCAGATGTAGAGTTAATAAAGATCCTTTCCAATCTGTAGGCCGCTGTTTTGTCCTATTGACAGTATCCTTGGCCTGGAAGAAGCTTTACAGTTTCATGAAGTTCCATTTATCATTGTTGATCTTAAAGCCTGAGCCATTGGTGTTCTGTTCCAGAAAATGTCTCCTATACCAATGCATTCAAGAGTCTTTCCCACTTTCTCTTCTATGAGATTTTTTTTTTTTTTTTTTTTTTGGTTTTTGAGACAGGATTTCTCTGTGTAGCCCTGGCTGTCCTGGAACTCACCCTGTGCTGGAATTTCATCCCCAATAAGCCCATATTAAAAAAAAACACACAATCCAGTTATTATATTTATAAGCTATATGCCCACGTTGGGCAGATCTAATACTATACTAACTTATTCCTCAGCTGTAAGACCCCTTGCTACTTGTAGTTTCTCCTGGCCACATGGTTCTTGTTCATCACGGCTTCCTACTCCTCTTCCTCCATCTTCTCTTTTTCTTCTCTTATCCTCTTCTGATTCTCTACCTGCCACCACCCTTGAACCTCCAGTTCCATCTTTCCCCTCCACTGCCCAATTCCAGGCTTCATCCTTTATTGACCAGTTAAAATGTGGAGAACTTTCCCATGAGATCACCTGAGTATGTGATAGACTACTCATGGGAGGCAATCTCTCTAGAGGAAGCAGAATTAATATCAGAATACAAACAGCATCAGGCCAAACCTCAATATTTCCCACTTTTTGCCCAATTGAGAAGGCTCTTTCTCTTATGGTAACAAACAACACATAGTAGAAACTATTTTAAAGCAATTATGAAAACTATTAAGCATGGATTACATTTACAACGTCTAGTTCATTATATTTGGCAATCAAGATAGCCTTTTATCACCTATCCTAACTAAAAGAGTTCATAATCTGTACTTCAATCATGTTTGATTTTAATTTGTATTACTATCTGAAAAGCATACTTTTAATTCTAGAACTTCAGTGTTAAACAACTTAAGTTTCATTGTGAGATTATTACTATCTAGTCTTCAACCCTGTCAGAGGTTTAAGAAGGAATATATATTTGAGTATGCAGGAACATAGCTTCCAAAATTTGAAGAATTTGTAGTCAGCTGACTGCCTAGACAGTTCCCAATATTCCTGATGATGTTGGAGCATCTGTCTTCAGCTTTATGGCCCAGAGCATCTGACAGACTTTAAGTGATGCAGGGATTGTGAAGGACTTACTTACCCTGTATTGGCAGAGCTTAGCAGTTGACTATCTAGCATCTATTTGGTTTTTTTGGACAGCATTCTGTCTGCAGATGAAATTGGGGCATTTGTTACCCAGTGGCTAGCTTGCCACAATTGAAGCAACACTGCCTGGAGGTTCTTTGAAGTGGAATTGGGGTACTGTCAGGGGCAGACATGTTTCATAGTCAAAAGATCTTTTAATAATGCCATTAAATGCTATATTCTGTGGATCTCTGATGCTTTTGAAGACCATCTATCTATGTATAGCATAACTGAATTGCCATTGCCAAACACTCATTATTCTTAGCTATTCACTATTTGGAAAATCTTGAAAACAATTCATTGTAATTAACTAAATTAGAATCTAATATGTCCCTGAGTTTCACTATCTGACTATTAACTTGCATTATTTAATCATTCTAAACAGTTTGTAATAGCAGCTATTAAAATGTCTGTGTCTAAGTCTTGTATACTTAAATAAGTTTCATAGGCACAACCCCTATCTAAGAGTAACAAAATTAATGTTAAATGTTGTAGCAAGATACAAAGATTAATACCAATGAAAATCTTTACCCTGATTCAATATATAAATTCTGAACCAATGTAAGAAAATATAACTTCAATTCTGCATCAAAATATAACATTTCTACCAATGTAAGATTATGGCAATACAATGCTTTGTCTAAGAGTAAATTTAATAACCATCCCTATTTGTCTAATTTCTATAATATTACTATATTCCCCTTTAATTTTCCACACACCTCTTTCTTTACCTAAGAAAGAGGGATAGAGACTAGGAAAGGAAAGAGAGAAATCCCTGAGTCTAAGCTCTCTAGTTTCCTCCCTGTACAAAGCTACAATATTTGCAAATTATCCCTTAAAAGGACATTTCTATAATTCATAAAATAACCAGAATCATCTGGAATAGTGATCTTCTTTTTCTTGCTTCTAGATGAATTGGAACAAAGAATTATCTTCTGGGGTCCCAGAAAAAAATAGGAAAATTAGTTTTGTCAAAGGAAGGTTAGTTGGCATCATTCGCTATCCAGTCACTATGTACTGAGAAAGTTCATGGCTTAGCTAAAGTCCTGACTGTAACAATGTGAAAGGTTGGATGAGTGAGCTAATTGTTCTGGAAATGTACTAGAAGCAAGTCTTTAGAGGGAATAGCTTCAATATAGTTGAGGTAGAATCAAACAAGGAGCTAGAATGGAAGGTCCCAGAATCTCAGCATCCCAGAGTGTGAATCCAGTTAAGGCTATTATTCTCATCTTCTATTCTGCAATATACAAACCGCATAAACAATACATAGCTCTGTAAAGATATTTGTATGTGATGTGTAGGGTGATCAATTAAGTAAGATCCATAAAGAAAGACAGCTGCCTTTGTTTAGTAGTTTGATCACATAATCAAACAACAATATAAATTTTATTCGTGCCATCTTAAAGGAAGATATGTAATAATAAGTCATGAGAAATTTGTGCCCAATAAGTATTATTGGCTGTGTATAGACATTTAAGTCTCAACTGGTCCCAGAACTGTCTCTGTGTGCAGAGATCCACATATATATGACCTATCCTGTTGATCTTGTTAATCTCCTTCTTCTTGTCCATAGCCAAAGTCTTCAAGGGGTGTCCCTTTGTCATGTCTGATTTTTATTAATTGGAAAGAACCCATAGCATTTTCCCCCATAGAAATATAGATATAACCTCTCCACCAGCGTAACACAGTTCCTGTTTTCCATTCTGATATTAGAACATCCTTCAAATAATCAGAGTGGTTCAGTTCACCAGTTTTTCCCCAATTCAACACCTTTCAGCAGTCATAGTTTCATTAGCATTTAAAATTTTTAAGGATAATAAAGCACTATGTCATCTATCTCTGGAGTCTTTGTTGTTTACTTTTGTCTGTTAAGCATCTCTTTTAGAGAACAATTAGATCTCTCCACAATTGTTTATCCTGTAGAATTGTGTGATATGCCTCTAACATGTTTTATACTATAAGGTAGCATATAAAAAAGTGCTTCATCTTATTAGAGATACATGCCAGTCAATTGTCAGTTTTAATTCATATGAGTATTTCCGTAATGTCCGTAACTTCTAACAAATGTGAAAGCTTGGAATCAGCATTTTTGGAAGCTAAAGCAGTTGCCCACTGAAATCCTTAATACACAACTATCGTATGATGCACATATCTTAGTTTACCAAACTCTGTAAAATGGAACACATCCATTAGCCAAATTTCATTTCTTTGGGTACCATTAGGGTTACTTCTGGTAGATAATGGAGTTGGTTATATTATGTGCAAGTAGAACAATGCCTCACAAATTCCATGGCCTTTTGCCAAGTGCTGGAGAATTCTTTCTTTAACCCTATTACACTATTAACATGGTGTTTTGTTTTGTTTTGTTTTGTTTTGTTTTGTTTTGTTTTAAAAAATGGAATTCTGAAGCCTCTAATACAGTTCCTATCAACAGCTGACCAATTTTACTATTGCCTTGTGACCTTGTGCCAGAGGGCATGTCACACCTATATGGGATCTGATGTGTGTTATATACAGTGGATGATTCCTACTCCTGATCATTTGTTGTAGCTAAATAAACAGTGAAGTCAATTCAGAATCATCCTGAATAAGTTCACCAGCACCTATGTATAAAACAATCATTTCTGCATATTGAGAGTCAGTTACTATATTAACAGACTCTTGAAATCTTATAACATCTTAAATAGTACATAGAATTCTGATTTTTGAACTAATTTGTTAGGACTCTTCAACCACTTACTTACATCTTCTGACTCTCTACCTGCACCATTCTCGAACCTCCCACAATTTCCCTCCACTGCCCAATCAAAGGCTCTAGCCTTATTGACCAGTTGAAATGGGGAGAAGGTTTACAAGATATCACCTAAGTATGTGATAAACTGCTCTTCAGGGGCAACCCTTCTTGAGAAAGCAAAATTAACATCAGAATACAAACAGCATCGGGCAAACCCACAACAAGAATTAGTATATGTAGGTTTATGTTGGGGTCTTTGACCCACTTGGACTTGAGTTTTGTGCAGGGTAGTAAGTGTGGATCTATTTCTATTCTTCTACATGTAGATATCCAGTCTGACTAGTACTATTTGTTGAAGATGCTTTCATTTTTCCATTGTATGGTTTTGGCTTCTTTATCAAAAATCAATTGTCCAGAAGTGTGTGAGTTTATTTCTCAGTCTTTGATTCAATTACTTTGATCAAAATATCTGCTTCTGTACCATGCAGTTTTTATCACTACTGCTTGAGATCAGGGAAGATGATTCTCTCAGAAGTTCTTTTACTCTTCAGAATTATTATAGCTATCCTGGATTTTACATATTAAGTTGAAAATTGGTCTTTCAAGGTCTATAAAAAATTGTGTTGGAATTTTGATGGGGATTGCATTGAGTCTGTGCCGTACTCTCACACCTTGGGGAAGTGCAGGCACAGGCGGGTCCCTGGGCTCCAGTATTGGGTCCACAAGCCCTAGGTTTCAAGGCTCACTGCAGCAGCCCACCTTGTGGGTGTAGCATCCATGGGGCCTGACGCTGCGGGGGTGAGATGCTGGGGTCGAGCAGCCCCGGGCCTGAGCGGCATAGCATCCCAATGCAGGGGCATCCGCTGACTCAGTGCCCAAGCCGCCACGGGCCTCTGAGCGCTGCCACACCAGTGGCCAGCCGCTTGGCCTCGGTGTAGAGAGGGAGCGCGGATAGAGATCAGCCACAGGCACTCACCGACACTGTTGTGCTCAGAGCATTCGCTGCCCTACACCCCAGCCATTAAGAGTGCTCTGCTCACCATAGAGCCCATCTCCTCGAGAACCCAAGAGTCACAGCCCCTTAGACAAAAGTTCTCTGATGCCAAAATAGTTTTTATCTTTATTCGTTCTGGACGGCCGGCAGTGCTCCCAGGGCAGGCGGGTGGAGAAGAAGGGGAGAGAGAGAAAGCTACTCGGGTCAATGTGTTCTATTTATAATTCTGAGAGGAGGAGGGTTTGGGGGTTGATACTTTCCATTGGCCAGCTTGGGGGTCCTATTTGGTGCCTCATTTGTCTTGCCCAGGACTCAAGGTTGCTTTCTACACAAGTTTCACACGCCAGGCCTCTCTCTAAACAGGGGTCATGATAGCTATGGAGAATCTCCTGGGAGCGTTGGCCAGAAGCATGAATTCTGGTCCCTGGTGTCCACTGTTCGTGGAATTTTTCCCGGGTCTTCCAGGGCTTCTAGCCTATGCTCAACCAGGCGATAGACTGCCTGACATAGATCACTGCCCCACAGCCCCCCCTTTTTCTTTTATAAAGGGGAGGTGTCATCAGAGTAACTGTCTCCCATATTGGGAACAGTTTGATATTGAACCAAGACCTGATTGGCGGTGAACTTTGCAATGCTACTCATCTGTAAGGGTTTGGTAGCCAACATTTTCCATTGGCCAGGTTGGGGTTCCTATTTGTTGCCTTATTTGCTTTGCCTAGGACTCAGGGTTGCTCTCTACATGACAAGTCTCACACAATTCTCACACGCCAGGCTTCTCTCTATACAGGGGTCATAAAGACAGTGACCAGTTGTACAGGAATTCTCTGGGAGCATTGGCTAAAAATATGGCCTGGTCCCTTGTGAAAAAAAAAATTATCACAGGGTCTCCCAGAATTTTTTGCCTGAGCTCAACCGGATGTCAGATTGCCTATTACAGATCACTGCCCCAGAACATTCCAGTATGTGCCAGACATGCAGGCTCACCCAGTTCTTTCATGAAGTTTGAGTCAACACACCGAGAATCCCAGAGCAAACAGAAGAGAATCACTGGGATCTGACTCTAAAAATCAATTTGCTGGTCAGGGCCGTGGCTCAGGAACAGCAAGTCTGCCAGTCACACACAAAGTCCTGGGTTCGATCCCAGCATGGCAAGACAAGACAAGAGAGCAACTGCCCGTCAGTCTGTCCAATTCCGATGTGAACAGCAGGAGGAAGCAGAAGGGAGCTGGAAGAAATTCCATCCTGAAGGTACACACAGCTTAAGACAAGGCTCCACGAGGCCACTGCTGGGAAATCGTGAGACTCACAGCTGGTCCCAGGTCAACCTGAACCTCAAAACGCCATGGCCCACCAAGGGTCTGGGAAGGAAGTATGTGCTAATGGCTGGCCTACAAACAGGATGGGAGAGTGCAGGAGGAGGTGACCTTAGACTTCAAACCTCCATTTCAGTCACTGGTAACAACTGTCCTGCAGGCACTGGACACGGACCTGCCTTTGGGATGCTCCCGAGACTGTGGCTACCGCATTTATCTCCCACTGATGGTGGATGTGGAACTCGCTATGGGCTGGAATAAGAGCAGGGGCTTTTCCTTACATACACCATGGGGAGCGGAGAGCAGCCAAGAAATAACAGCCGCTGCACATGCACACATTCGCCAGTCCCCACTGGCTTCTGTGATAGACAAGGGAGAGGCTCCCCTGCCCTGAGGGCTGAGGGGTTTCAAGGAGACACAGCGACGGCAAGTTGCCCTGGGAGAGTCAGTCATGGATTCAGGCTTCCTACCTTTTCAGAATATGAGCACATCGAGGCAGCTCTACGAAGGCTCAATGGACCAGCACCTCCCTGAGGCTTTAGGCACCACTGAATGTTGGGATACGGATACAAGGCCTGCTGGTCAGATGTGAAAACGGAACCAGAACTCAGTCCCTACACTCACACTCCTGGAGACAAACTTTCATCTGGTGCAGGAGCACGTACTTGTGATGCTCAGGAACAGAGAACAACGGTCACCTCCTCCGATGTGGGCATCAACTGGACAGGCAAAGGTGTCTTGCACAAAAAACTGCACCTTCTACCACTTTGAAAAGTCAATAAATAACTACAACGTAGGATCAAAACAGAAGCAAGAGCCCTACCTCTGACCAGCAGTCCCAGGGCTCTGTAAGGTGCCAGCACCTCATCCAGCCTGCTCTATAAAATGGTTCTGCCCATCTGCTCCAGCTGTTGGTGAGGGAGCCAGAGACACCGAAGCCACAAGACATGGTCAAGGCCAAGGATCCTTGTGTGGCTTTGGCCTTCATTACTCCAGTGGACCAGACTGGTTCTGGGTGTGCATCTCCATTAGACCTCACGCAGGGAAGAGTTCAGGTGGGCTCTCTCCATAGCAGTACTTGGCTATGGGGTCCTGCATTTAGCCAAGCACAGTTCGAAGTGGTCTTCAACTGACATGAAGAGGTTCTGGAAGGCCACAGCTGCCTAGTTAAGGAAGCGCTCCAGGAGAAGTTGCTTGCTGGGCTGTAGACAGCAGGAGACGCAGTACTCATAGGCTTCACAGCAGCCGTTGGCCAGGCACCCATCACAGTAGAACTGCTTTGTTCTGGGGACACTGAGATCACAACAGCCATTGGCCAGCAGATCCTTCCTCTTGCAGACATAGCCCAGCTTGTCAGTGATGAGGTGTTTCCCTTGAACGGAGTTCCGGCACTGGTTACTAGGTCGGCTGCTGTTGCCTAGGTTAAACTGCACCTTCCACAGGATGGGCTGTTCCCGGTCTTGAACCTGGAGGAGGATCCGGTCTCTTATGGCCCTCTCTTCCTGCTTAAAGGTGCTGCTGAGGAAGTAAACCAGTGAGAGCCCGAAAACCAGGGCGAGCACCCAGCGCTTGCGCAGGAGCCGACACCACAGCAGCGCAGCAAGGTTCAGCATCCCTGCAGGGCGCAGGCGCAGAGACAACCCCAAGGCATGACACCCAGTACGCACCCAGCACTGCTTTACCTTCCCGCAGCAAGTATGCCACTTTACATTACATTTTAAATAGGTGTCTTACATATATAGTCAAACAAAACAACCATAAATTTTTACCAGGATACAATAACCAAGCAAACACCTTTAAATTTCTATCAAGATACAATAATTAAACAAAACAACCTTAAATTTCTATCAAGATACATTAATACGTGCCAAAAAAGTAAAGACTAGTAGACTCTACTTTTTATTATTCTGGCTGCTTCCTCTGCCTTGTGCCAATTTAGCAGAGCCTTGTGGTTTCTGCTGAGTTGTGCCACCTCTACTGATTCATGTTTGGTGTTTGCTATTCTACTGGAATGCTAGCATCTTTACAACAAAGAGTGGAATTGTCCCCAAGGAATCTCCTAAACAAGTCCTCGACCCCCTTTTCTTATTAATTTTCTTTCTCCACTATCTCTTTGGTGGGCTAGAAGGGAGATTGAGTGCCCAAGAACCCTAAAAAAGGGTTAAAAAAGTAAATATTACCTGACTAAACAGGAAGTACAGAGCAAGCAACTTTCAAAATTATAGAAATGACAGAGACTGCTGCCTGCCTTAACCCAAGACCCCTCTGCAACATTGGGGCATCTATCTTCTGCTATCTAGCCCAGAATATCTGACAGACTTTCTGTGAAGCAGGAATTATGAAGAACTGAACTACTTTGTCATGTCAAAGTTCAGCAGTCAGTTTCCTCTGTGCCTTGCTTATTCACAGTTTGGACAGTATGCTGTCAGCAATTGATGCAGGGACAGTTTTGTACCCAGTCACTAGCTTTGCCACATTTGAAGAAAATTCCATTTGGTGGTTCTTAGATGCCTATCATCTTCTTTGAAGTAAAATTGGGGAGCTGCCAAGAGCTTACATGTCTCATTGTCATAAAAAGCCTTTTATTAAGAAAATATCTTAAATGCCATATTCTGTAGATTTCTGAAGTGTGTGAAGGCCATATATCTTTCTAAATTACATATGAATAGGTAAATGTTGCTTGTTTCCAGCTAACTACTATTTGCTTAACTCTGAAAACATCTATGGGAGGCTAAATAAAGCTCATTTTTTTGTTAGTTAATGGTTGTTTAGTTAAAACTAGCACCTAAAATGATCACGTTTGATTGACTAACTACTAACTCACATTTCTTAAATATCCTAAATAGTTCATAATAGTAGATTTCAAAAGAATTAGACCTTCACATTACATATTTAAATGAATTGTATAGGTACAGTACCTTAAAGAAGAGTTGCATTATATATATACTATGTTGTAACAAAATATAACCTTAAATTTCTACCATTATACAAAATTCCACACCAATGTAAAATATTTGACTTGTTGATGCTGTTTAGTAAAAAGTAGATTCAATGATCTACCTTTTTATTCTATTATTCTTACATCCTCCCTTCTTCTTTGCATCTCCTGTCTCCTCTTTTCCCTTAACATTAGATCGGAGAAAAGGGACAAGGGGAAAAAAGAGAGAACCCCCCTCCCCGAATCTAACCTCCATTACTTTGCTTCCTTCTTGATGAAGACCATTAACAACTTGCAACCAATCTCCCCGCCCCAAGCTAATTAGTATATTGCCTAAGTCCTGGGACAGCTAGCTGTATCATTTCTTGTACACTCTCTGTGCGATGAGAAAGTGAAGAGCTTATAAGAAATTCTGGCTGGAACAATCTCTGAGGCTAGACCATTTTAGCTAGCTGTTTTGAAGTTGTTCTGGGAGCAATTTTTGAGGAAACATCTACTAAGGCAGTCTGTGAGGCTGGATCACCTGGGCTTCTTGTCTTGTCTTCATTGGTGTCTGTTTCTTTTGCTTCTAAAATATACAAACTTTTACACAGGAAATGGCAGCAAATGTAAGTCTGCTTGGGCTGTATCTAATGAAGCTGCTCTGACTTTGTTATCTGGGCTAATTGGCTATATCCAGAGCAGTGCTGTTCAATTGCTCTTTGAATGAGTTTCTCAGTGGCTGACCTGTAATGGCCAACTTGAATTTGACATTGGGGCCTGTGAGAAGCTCCCTAGGCTTACTCTTGACAGGGGTTACCTTGCCTGTCCCACATTGATCTGCATTCGATCCAGTGCCAGCCTTTGTCATACCTACTGCATATTCCAGAAGGCTGGAGCCTTCTTTTTGGATAACTCTAGAAATAATTGTTTCTAGGAAAGCTTTGCCTACAGTCCCTTTTAAAATGATCTTGCTCACCACAATTAAAACATCCGACATTTCAATTTTTCTTAAAACTTTAGAGATAACTTTTCTTTTTCTGATTATTTTATTTACCCGTCAAATGTTGTCCCCCTTCTCATTCTCCCTTCCACAATCCCCCATCCCACCCCACCTCCCCTTTGCCTCTCAGAGCATACTCCTCCACCCACTCACCTACTCCCACCCCACTCCTGTAGTGTCCCACTTCTCTGGGACAACCAGCCTCCACAGGACCAAGTGCCTTCCCTCCCATTAATGCGAGAAAAGGCAATCCTCTGCTACAAATGTAGCAGGAGCCATGGACACATGCATGTTTGGTTGGTGGTTAAGTCCCTGGGAGCTCTGAGGGGTGCAGTTAGTTGATACTATTTTTCCTATGGGGGTTGCAGTCCCCTTCAGCTCCTTCAGTCCTTCCCTAACTCTTCTATTGGGGGTCCCCAGGCTCAGTCCAATGGTTTGTTCTGAGTATCTGCATCTGTCTTATTAGTCAGGCGCTGGCAAAGCCTCTCAGAGGACAGCCATACTAGCTCCTGTTTGCAAGTACTTCTTGGCATCAGCAGTAGTGTCAGGTTTTGGTGTCTGCAGATGGGATGGATCCCAAGGTGGAGCAGTCTCTGGATGGCCTTTCCTTCAGTCTCTGTTCTGATTTTTTGCCCCTGCATTTCTGTTAGATGGGAAAAATTCTGGGTTAAAATTTTTGAGATGGGTGAGTGGCCCCTTCTCTCTACTGAGGGTTGTGCCTATCTTCTGGAGGTAGTCTCTTCAGGTTCTAGCTTCCTTCTGTTTGGTATTTTGGCTAATGTCATCCCCATTGGGTTCTGGGAGCCTCTCACTTCCTTGGCTACTGGGACTTTCTAGTGGTTCTCCCCCCCCTGTTCCCCACCCTACACTGCTACATATTTCTATTTATTCTTTTGGCCCTCTGGACTTCTCTCCTGACACTTCCCATACCTGAACCTGCCCCCCTTTTCCTTTCCTCTTCCCCTCCCACCCAGGACCCTACCTCCTTCTATACCCTATGATTATTTTGTTCCCCTTTCTAATTGGGACTAAAGCATCCACACTTTGACCTTCCTTCTTGTTAAGTTTCATATGGTCTGTGAGTTGTAACATGGGTATTCTGAGCTTTGGGGATAATATCCACTTATTAGTGAGTACATACCATGTATGTCCTTTTGGGTCTGGGTTACCTCACTCAGGATGATATTTTCTAGCATCATCAAATTGCCTGAAAAATTTGTGAAGTCATTCTTTTTAATAGCTGAGTAGTATTCCGTTGTGTAAATGTACCACAGTTTCTGTATTCATTCTTCCACTGAAGGAAATCTGGGTTGTTCCCAGCTTCTGGCTATTATAAATAAAGCTGCTATAAACATAGTGGAGCATGTATCCTTGTTATATGTTGGAGGATTTTTTGAGTATATTTCCCGTAGTGGTATACCTGATTCTTCTGGTAGAACTATTGACAATTTTCTGAGGAACCACCAGATTGACTTCCAGAGTGGTTGTACCAGTTTGCAATCCCACCAGCAATGGAGGAGTGTTCCTCTTTCTCCACATCCTTGACAGCATCTACTGTCACCTGAGTTTTTGGTCTTAGCCATTCTGACTGGTGTAAGGTGGAATCTCGTGTTGATTTCCCTGATGACTAAGGATATTTAGCATTTCTTTAGATGATTCTCAGCCATTGGAAATTCCTCAGTTGAGAATTCTCTGTTTAGCTCTGTACCCCATTTTTAATTGGGTTACTTGATTTTTTTTGGAGGTTATCTTTTTCCCAATTTATAGGTTGCTGATTTGTCCTATTGATTGTGTCTTTTGCTTTACAGAAGCCTTTCAGTTTCAAGAGGTCCGGTTTATCAATTGTTGATTATAGGGCCTGAGCCATTGGAGTTCTGTTTAGAAAATTTCCCCCTTTCCCAAAGAATTTGAGGCTCTTTTCCACTTTCTTTTCTATTTGATTCTGTGTATCTGGCTTTGTTTAGGTCCTTGATCCACTTGGACTTGAACTTTGTACAAGATGGATCTATTTTTCTACATACAGACTGCCAGTTGGACCTTCACCATTTATTGAAGATACTTTTTTTTTCCATTATATGTTTTTGGTTGAAGATCAAGTGTTCATAAGTGTGCGGGTTTATTTCTGGATCTTTAAATCTATTCCACTGAACAACCTGTCTGTCTTGTACCAATACCATGCAGTTTTTATCACTATCGCTCTGTAATACAGCTTGAGGTCAGGGATGGTGATTCCCTTGGAGGTTCTTTTATTGTTAAGAATTCTTTTCGCTATCCTGGATTTTTTGTTTTTTTCATATGAAATTGAGAATTGTTCTTTCCAGGTCTTTGAATAACTGTTGGAATCTTGAGGGAGATTGCATTGAATCTGTAGATTGCTTTTGGTAGAATGACTATTTTTACTATGTTAATCCTACAAATCCACAAACATTGGAGATCTTTCCATCTTCTGAAGTCTTTTTCGATTGATTTCTTTTTTCAGGGATTTGAACTTCTTATCCTACAGATCTTTCACTTGCTTGGTAATACTTACACCAAGATATTTTACACTATGTGTGGCTGTTGTGAAGGGCTTTGATTCCCTAATTTCTTTCTCAGCCTGTTTATCATTTGTATAAGGAAGGCTACTGATTCATTTGAGTTAATTTTATATCTGGCCACTTTGCTGAAGTTGTTTATCAGCTATAGAATTTCTCTGGTAGATTTTATGGGGTCTATTATGTATACTATACCATATAAAAGTCACAATAGTAAATAGTGATTCTTTAACTTTTTTCAGTTTATATCCCCTTGATCTCCTTTGTTGTCTTAATGCTCTAGCGAGAACTTTGAGTACTATAGTGAATAGATAAGGAGAGTGGGCAGCCTTGTCTTGTCCCTGATTTTAGTGGGATTACCTCAAGTATCTCTCCATTTAATATGATATTAGTTGGTGGTTTGATGAATATTGCTTTTATTATGTTTAGATAAGGGCCTTGAATTCCTGTTCTTTCTAATACTTTTAACATGAAGGGGTGTTGTATTTTGTCAAATACTTTTTCATCATCTAATGAGATGACCATGTAATTTTTATTTGCGTTTGTTTATATAGTGAATTAGATTAATGAATCTTTATGTATTGAACCATCCCTGCATCCCTGTGATGAAGCCTAGTTTATTGTGGTGAATGATGGTTTTGATGTGTTCTTGGATTTGGTTTGCAAGAAATTTATTGAGTATTTTTGCACCAATATTCATTAGTGAGATTAGTCTGAAGTTTTCTTTCTTGGGTCTCTGTGTGGTTTAGGTAACTATGGCTTCATAGAATGAATTAGGTGTGTTCCTTCTGATTCTACTGTATGAATAGTTTGTGGAGAGTTGGTAGTAGATCTCCTTTGAAGGTCTGGTAGAAGTTTGCATTAAAGCAATCTGTCCTGGCCTTTATTTGGGTTGGAAGGTTTTTAATGACTTCTTGCATTTCCTTTGGGGATATGGGAGTGTTTCGATGGTTTATCTGATCCCGCTTTAATTTTGGTATGTGGTATTTGTCTAGAAAATCATCCATTTTATCTAGATTTTCCAGGGACTTTTTTTTTGAGTAAAGACTTTTATAGTATAATCTGATGATTTTTTTGGATTTCCTTAGTTTTTGTTGTTATGTCTCCCTTTTCCTCTCTGATATTATTAATTTGGGTACTGTCTCTGTGTCCTTTAGTTTGTTTTGCTAAGGGTTTATGTATCTTGTTGATTTTCTCAAAGAATCAGCTTTTGGTTTTGTTAATTCTTTGTGTAGTTCTATTTGTTTCTACTTGGTTGATTTCAGCCCTGATTTTGGTTATTTCCTGCTGTTTACTTCTCTTGGGTGTATTTTCTCTCTTTCTTTCTTCCTTTCTTCCTTTCTTTCTTTTTCGTTGTTCTAGAGCTTACAGGTGTGCTGTTAAGTTTCTAGTGTAGGATCTCTCTAGTTTCTTTACGAGGGCACTTAATGCTATGAATATTCCTCTTACTTTCAATGTGTCCCATAAGTTTGGGTATGCTGTGTCTTCATTTTCATTGAATTCTAGAAAGTCTTTTATTTCTTTCTATATTTCATCCCTGAACAAGTTATCATCGAGTAGAAAGTTTTTCAGTTTCCATGGGTATGTGGGCTTTCTGTTGCTTTTGCGATTATTGAAGTCAAGCCATAGTCAGTGGTGATCTGATAGGATGCATGGGATTATTTCAATCTTCTTGTATCTGTGGAGGTCTGTTTTGTGACCAATTATGTGGTCAATATCGGAGAAGGTACCATGAGGTGCTGAGAAGGTATATTCTTTTCTTTTAGGATGAATTGTTCTGTAGATAGCTGTTAAATACATCTGGTTCATAACTTCTATTAGTTTCACTGTCTCTGTTTAGTTTCTGTTTCAATGACCTATCCCGAATATCATAAAAGCCTCTTCATATTTTATTAGTTTTGATTTGTCCCTGTTGGATTCTACCAAGTCCTCTACCTTGTCGTTCTCAGAAATTCTGTTTCATTGAGATACAAGTCTATTGATGAGACTTTCCATCTACTGATGGAGCCTTTTGTTTGGCTTATTGCATTATTCGTTTCTAGTACTTCAGTTTTGTTTTTCTTCTGAATTCCTCTCTCATGTATTGTATGATCCTTAAATCCATACAGCTCTTTGTCTATTCTCCAGGAATTCATGTGGGAATGCATTTACTGTCTTTGATTTCTTTGAACAAGCTCACTGTCTTAGTTTGGATTTTATTGCTGTGAAGAGACACCTTGACCAAGGCAACTCTTGTGAAGGAAAACATTTATTTGGGGCTAACATACAGCTTCAGAGGTTCAGTCCATTATGATAATGGCAGAAAGCATGGCAGCATTCAGGCAGATATTGTTGGAAGGGCAGAGAGTTCTGCATCTTGATCCAAAGGCAACCAGGAGGAGACTGTCTTTCTTCAGGCATCCAGGATGAGAATCTCTACTGCACTGACTGGAGCTTAAGCATATGACCTTAAAGCCCACCCCCATAGTGGCGTACTTCCCACAACAGGGACATACCTATTCTAGCAAGGTGGAATATTATTACCTCCTAATAATGTCACTACTTGTGAGCCAAGCATTCAAACACATTTTTTCAGTTTTCCTAGAATTTCTTCTAATTCACTCCCCTTGGGAGATGAGATAAGTCATTGTGATAGTTTGAATGAGAAATGTCCCCCACATGCTTATGTATTTGAATAGTTTGTTCACAGAGGTTGGTGCTGTTTGGTAGTGGTTATTGACTCTTTATGAGATACAATCTTCCAGGAGGAAGTACACTGTGTTTGTGTGTGTGTGTGTGTGTGTGTGTGTGTGTGTGTGTGTGTGTGCGCGCGTGTGTGTGACTCACCACTCTGCTTGCTGCTGTGCTTTCCCTAACATTAAGAACTCTCCCTCTGAAACTGGAAGCCCAAATAAACTTTAGCTTTACTATGCTGCCTGTTTCTCTGAACAGACTCAGAATTTTTACATTTGTCTGCACATCTGATTGGAGCTCACCCACAACTTTGCCCAGACTTGGATTTTCCATTTTTCCTCCCAACTTGCTTTCTTCTGTTTAATGTTATATTTTATTTCAGGCCATTTTTCAGTTGGACTTTGTTCTATTTACTTTAGCATTATTTATTTAAAGGCATGCCAGCAGAACCTGAAGACTGGAGGGAGCAGAGAGTAGAGTACAGGGCATAGTAGTCTATACAGAAATCAGTTAGGGCACCGTATGCTGGAGATGTGTAAGGGTGAGTGTATGCTCAAGATGAATTAAAAAGCACAGAGCAGCTTACCTTTGAATAGCTCAGGGGAATGATTGTCTTCTCTTCCTAGACTGTCAGTCAACTCAACAATATAGTGTGGATTTCTTCATCCTCAAGGTCAACTGAAAAGTGTAGGCAATGCCTTGTTATATTAATCACTTCTTCTTCCCCTTATAAATTAAATCTCAAATAACCATGGACAAAAGGTTTTCGGACTTTAAAATTACCAAATCTGTCTCAGCATTATCTATATTGATTCCTATCCTGGTACTTGAAAAGCTTCATTGAGTTTAATCTAGGTTTGAATTTCTTCAATGTGGTTGGTTACTGGAAACTGAACTCAGTCTTCAGCCCTTCTCCCTTTCTAAGGGAGTGGGAGTGAGAGTTCCAACTGTCTGATCACATGGTATGTCCCATTTTGAAGCAATTGCGGGAACTGACAAGAGTCACCTCAATAGTATAATGTAAGGCCTAGTTAAAATGGAATTGTTATACATGAGAAAAATGTTCCTTTTATATTTATTGCTCTGGAACTATTTTGGAATTTAAAAAATCTCCATGAAAATTGACACATTAATTTTCTATGATCAAAAGACTTTTAAAAGTTCTGTGCTAAGAACTGGGGATGGGGGCACACGTGTGCATATTCTGTATCCTAGTATCATTATGTGTTTCACTGGAGACAGCTTCCTCATGTATATGCAGGTGTTGGTGAGAATAGAGGAGGGAAGGTCCCAGAGAATATGTGTGAGCAGGAAGAGATAACATACTCTATGGAGCTTGCCTCTGGTTTCACACCACTCTTCACTTCTAACCTAATGAGAGAACTCATAAATTGTCACCAATGAACTTTTGCCTCATGCAAGTCAGATTTTGTCATATTGGACCAACAAGGTCAGTCTGGTTCCTTGGCTCCTGGCAGCAATTTCAAGCCTAAGGATGATAACTTCTGCCAGAGGAGCAGTCTCTTTACTCTCCAATCAAATGACAAGTAAGGCACCACATGACAACAGTCCACAAATTGATCAGGTGTTCTCAAGGAACACAAAGGCAGATTGCAAAGATAACAGAAAGGGATATATACATAAAAGTCTATACATTTTTAAAATGTATATAGGTACATACATGTATATTCATTTGTGTGCATGTGCACATAAATGTGAAGGGGTGAAGACTGGTAGGTCTCCATCTCAGGCCAGACAGCTAACTGAGGTGCCTCCTACCAGATCAATGCAGATGCTGTTCACCAGCCTTTCTCAGCATTGGCAGGACCTGTTACAGAGACATTCTGGCTGGCATAGCCTGCCTCTACCGTGTACTCTTCATTCTAGGGACTAGGCTAGACCCCAGCTTCTCTTCCCTATATAACATAGCCATTTTAGTACTTAGTCCTTTTGGTCTCCTGGTCTCTTGGCTCACTACTGGCCTTTTCACTCTCGGCTCCTATGCCCTCTTCCCACCACCCAGCAATGAACTGGTTCACTGTAGACCAATCCAGATTCCTCTGGCTATGCTCTCTATTATATATATGTGTATATATATATATATATATATATATATATATATATATATATATATATATATATATATATATGTGTGTGTGTGTGTGTGTGTGTGTGTGTGTGTGTGTGTGTGTGTGCATATGTGTATATATATATAATTTCAACCCCTTAGGAATTAGTCATATCTTCTTTTTATTTCCTTTTTTCATTCAAGGACAACCTCAGGTGTAGTTCTCAGGAACACCATCTACTTCCTTTGAGGCAGGGTATCTTGGGGGTCTGAAGAATATGAATTAGGCTGGACAAGAACCTCCCAGGAATCTGTTGTGTGAAATATTAAATAAATCCATGCTATCGATGGCTTAGGCACCGGCAGATAGACAGGCCTTTTCTTAGCCCAGCAGACAGGCTGACCTGTTCTCAGCCCTGCAGACACTCTGACTCAGAGCTCCGAAGTTGCTCTATCTTCCAGGCTCACTAAGTTCCCATAGTTGGCTGTTGCTATGCATGCCCCAGGCTTCCAAATTCCCGCTGCTGACTGGGGTATACTCTTGCACACCACACTCTGCCACCATATTCTCTGGAACCCAGTTGAGTTGCAGTGTGAAGGAAAACATGACACAATCTTAGTTTAGAATCAACAGGTAACATAATCACTGGGCACAGAACCTAGCATCCTAATTTTGTAAACTAATCTATGTTAGAAATCCACTCAAACTGACAACCTCTGGCTTCCTACACACTGTCTGCCTCCCTTGCTCTGGCAGTCCAAAAGGGCTGTTCCTTTCTCCTGTCTTCCCTCTTCCTTGTCCTGACCTGGAAGTTCCGCCTACTCCTCACCCAGTGAGTGCTTTCTTGTAATGTTTATGTATTAGGAAAAAATTCTACCACAGGGATCCACTTGTTGCTGCTCCCCAATGTTGGCATTACAAGCATGTATCTGCACACATGACATTTTTAGGCAGGTTCTGGGCATCAGTCTCAGGTCCTCATGCTTAGAAGACAACCAACTACTTTACCATCTCCCAACATCCATGAAGTTATTATTATTATTAGTTACTATATTCCCCCATAACATCTAAGTTCTAGCCATTCAATCAAATATTTTTATTGTTTCCTAGAACCCTGTTCAATATATGAGTTAAGCCTGATACAAAATAAATAAACCACATAAAGTTTTGTAAGGAACATTTAATGTAAATAAAATTTACAGATAAATTTATTTTGAGGTGGAAGAGATTTCCACATTAGGAACTGGGCAAGTGATGAGAATCTTCTTGTGAGAGTTTTCAGAAACAATTTCAGGTATGTTTCTCAATTTCCTCTTTCTGATATTCTTACATCATTAGAGAGAAGTGTAGACTTTGACTTCTATATGTGCAGCATTGGTCATCTCTAGGGAATTTAGCTCAGAGTGTGTGGAGGTTGACAATGAGCTCTGGCCTTTTGGAAAGGAGCCAGGTCCCTGAGTCATATCTCAGAGTGGCAGAAAGTAGAAGTCCTTGACCTTCTGAACATATACCTAAATAATGATGCAGGAAAGACCACCCCAAGGTGAGGTGGGCATGCCTTGGTCTAGGCGAGAGAGTGGAAGTATGTGGTATGATGAGGAGATGCCTGGGATAATGATTCAGACAAGTGGGCAGGCTGACATGATGGAGCAGACCAAAATAGCAGAGCAACAGGGATTTGAAGGAAGTTATCTCAGAGCCAGAATCCATGAATAAATAAGAAACCAAATGTTAATGGAGCATGTAAAAAGATAGAACAGCAATGGAAGAATGTGACACTTAAGACAAAAGTATACGGTCACAGAAATTGCAGGTGCCTGAGGGTGAAATGTTTGCAGATTTTGAGTGTGTGTGCGTGTGTGTGGTGTCTGTGAGTGTGCGTGTGCTTCAGAGCAGACTTGGTCATTTATTCTAGGACTTTGACAGCTTTTTCATACTTTAAGTTTATAATTATTCTGAGCATTTTATTTGTTTATAAATTGCTCTAAGTTTCTTGATTGTGTGGTGAGTATATCTGCTTGCTATGTGACAGGGAAGGCAGTTTGCTGGACCCTGAGACTCTGGTCAGCTACCATGATTTCCCTGTTACTCCTCAGTACATGTTTCATCATGAGATGTATAGGTAAGTTTGTCACTTTTGGGCACTGTCTGGTCTCTTCCATAGTGACTCCCAAGAGCTCTTTTGTTTTGTTTTGACTTGCTAAGACAGTTTCTCTGTATAGTCTGTTGCTGTCTTGAAACTCTCTCCATGGACCAGGCTGGCCCTGAGCTCACAGAGATCCTCCTGCCTCTGCTTCTCAAGTGGTGAGAGAAAAAGGATGTTACACCACCACCAGAATGAGGCTGTTCTTTTAATCTCATCTGCTCCAACCTTACATGCAATATCATGTTTTTCTTAACTTCTCTTCCTCATTGTTTTTTCCCATGTTTTGACCACTGAGATATACAAGGTTCCTTGACCCGCTTTGTTAGCACATGTTATTTTTAACCATTGTCTGTGACAGTGTCTTCTAGTAATCACAGTCTCTGCTGGGAGTGCAATACCCCTCTATTGGGAGTACAAGTCCAATTGATTTTATGTCAGCACCTCAGAGTCTTTGATTCATATGGGATCTATTTCTCAATACATGAGGGAAAAGTAACCAACTTAAATAGTGATGACTGAAGAAATATTTTTGCCCTCTTTCATCCTCCCGTAAAGCCACATCTGAAGTCTTTTGTGTGAGAAGTTTTCAGGATGTTCTTTGCAGTCTACAGTCTGCTTCTGTATTTGCTGTGAGAATGATTACAGTAGTTACTGCATAGTCTGAGAAGGAGAGGAAGTGACTTACACCAAGTGCTTTATGTCTGCAGTCTGCTCTGTGATTCAAAGACATCTTCTCATTCAAGCAGAATCTGACAGTCAAGATTAAGGTCATGGGTTGTGGTCATTAAAGATAGTTATTTTACTGTTCAAGGAACCAAAGTTCAGGACCCAAAACACTAACTAGAAACATTTGCTTAAAATAGTGAATAAAGTCTTCCATTTTATATTTTTATTAATAATAAATTGAGGTCTTAAACTAGTAAGAGTAATCATGCACTATTTTGTTGAGTCATATGCATCTTTTTTGTAGGTTACTGTATTTTCCAAAATAACTATAACCAATACTCATTTGTTTTTTGGATTGGATATTTTCTTTATTTACATTTCAAATATTATCTCCTTTCCAGGTCGCCCCTCCAGAACCTCCTATCCCATATCCAGTCCCCCTGACTTTATGAGGCTACTCCCCTACCCACCCACCCACTCCTGCCTTCCTGCCCTGGCATTCCACTACACTGGGAAATTGAACACCCTCAGGCCCAAGGGCCTCTCTTCCCACTGATGGCCAACAAGACCATCCTCTGCCACATATGTGACCAGTGCCATGGGTTGCTCCATGTGTATTCTTTGGTTGGTGGGTCAGTCCCCGGAAGCTCCAGGGGGATCCGGCCAATTGACACTGTTGCTCTCTCCATGGGGCTGCAAATCCCCTCAGCTCCTTCAGTCCCTTCTCCAACTCCTCCATCATGAAACCCTGAGCTCAATCCAATGCTTGGCTGTGAACATCTGCTTCTGTATTTGTCAGGCTCTGACAGAGCCTCTCAAGAGACAGCCATATCAGGCTTCCATCAGCAAAATGGAAGATTTCGTTATTTTTCTTTCAGTAAAAAATGGTCACACTGTCATAAATCAATATCTAAACTTCTTTAGAGATTTTAAGAATTATCTTCTACCAGAAATATAACTAACTACAGTTAAATGTGTTATTGAGCCCTACAGAATATAAATACCTGTCTCAAAAAGTGTTCTAATAGAATACCACAAATTATTGATATTTTAAATGGTAATAAAGCCAGTTAAAAATTGTAATGCATATATATGTGTATCTGTCTATGTGTGCTTGAATAAAATATATATGGTTCTTTTGAATGCATTTAAAACAGGCATGGAAATAATGTTAATAGTATACAAAATATTCTCTTTACTATATTGTGTAAGATTACCACAGGAAAAAACATTTTCTGTCATTAACTAAAGCAGGAATTAAAAAAATAATGAATAAAGTCAATTTTTGTTGACATAGTTTAGTATGCATACTCATGAACAAAATGTTACCTTAGAAATATTTTTATTGAGTCTTTGAGACTTACATACGTATGTACAATGTATTGTGTTCAAATCTACCACACTTACAAGTCTTCATATGTTTAAAGTACTCCAACCCGTGGTGGTGGCCATGCAGCATCTGCAGGGAACAGCATATGAATGCTTTAGTGATGGGACTGTACTGGGGCAAGGCCCATGGAAATCCCTTCCCACTTGGAGAGGACCTGTTGTGGAAAGTATTTAATCTTAATCTCGGGCCTTTACACTGCCTTTGATCATTAACTTCCCAGACAAAGGACGTATACTTATAATAAGTCTTAATAAGCACTAGTGCTGGGACAATATCTAGCCTCTATGCTATTATGTCTCCTTCCCTATCAATAACCCTGACTTATAACTTGCTATGTTCCATCTGGGCATCTCTTAACTTCAATTGGCTAGCCCATATGGCTATCTTTTCATGATTCACTGACCCCATGGCAGCTTCCTCCTGCTTCCACCTTCTCCCTCCTCATGGGTCTTTTCAGATCCCAAACCTTGCCTATTTGAATTCTGCTTAGCTATAGGCTGTAAGCATCTTTATTCACTAATGAGTAATAACTTGAGAGAC
>CM052700.1:23493763-23529549 GCA_028551405.1 Uromys caudimaculatus | reverse complement strand
AAATAAATAAATAAATAAATAAATAAATAAATAAATAAATAAAAAAGAAAATATTAAATCTAAAAAAACAAAATCCAGGCATGAAACATCCAGGAAATCAGAGATTTAAAAAAAAAAAGACTAAATCTATAGGAATAGAGGAAGGAAAAGAAAATCAAGTCAAATGCACAGAAAATATTTGCAACAAAATCATAGAAGAAAATTTTTCCAACCTAAAGGAGGAGATAACTATCAAGGTATAAAAAACATGCAGACTGCTAAATAGACTGGATCAGAAGAGATATTCCCCACACCACACAATAATCAAAACTCTAAACATACAGAACAAAGAAAGAATATAAAAAGCTGCAAGAGGAAAAGACCAAGTAACATACAAAGTTAGACCTATTAGAATAATGCCTGACTTCTCACTGAAGACTGTAAGAGCCAGAAGGGCCTGGGCAGATGTTCTACAAACTCTAAGAGACCATAGATTCCAGCCCTGACTACAACACCAGCTATTTTTTCCCTTTGGGACAGAATTTCATTATTTATCCCTAGAACTCTCTAGGTCGACCAGACTAAAATCAGATCTGTACACATTCCACTGCCTCTACCTCCCAAGTGTTGGAATTTAATGCACCATGAATGACAAAACAGAAATATTTTTTGCTGAAAGTTTTCCTTTTCTTTTTATTGTATTTATTCAAAAAATATTGTTAAATGTCTGTTATTTTATTTTCTTGTATGGTATAAAATAAATAATTTCATCACATAAACTTATTTAAGAAAATAATTAATTATGCAAAAGAGCCTGCTTGGCCATAATTTTAAGCTAGATACACTTAGGAAATGTGTTTATGGATGGATATAAAGTTAATTTAATTAAAATCCACTTCTGTCTCATTCCAGAGGCTCCTAATGGCAAAAGGGCCCAATTTTCCTTAAAAATGCAATTGTAGCTTCATGAAGTCATATGCATCTGTAATTCCAGCACACTGGAGGCTGAATCAGGAGGATTGTGAGTACAAACTAGTTTAGGCTTTCTAAGGAGTCCAACCCTTCCTGGGTGAAACCGTACCTCAAAATAGATATGTGAATAGTTATTGTATAAATGTCTCCAGAAAATAGAGGAAAGACTGCCCTCAAGGAATTAAGTTTTCCACGGGAAAGAATAAGCCCCACAGTTGTTTGACACAATGAACCCAATGTGTTAAGAAAAGCATGATCAGGACAATTTTTGTGTGGCCGTGCAACATTTCTTGATCAATGACTAAAAGAGAAAATCCCAACAACACCTAGATTATCAGGGGCTTTTGCTTTGTCTTCACTTCTCATGGACTTCTCCACAAGAATCAAAATAAATAATTACTAAATAATAATATTAAAAGAGGCACGGTGAGTAAGCCAGTTCTTGGATCAGGACACTGACAGATGTCTAGATGGCATTGTTATGTTTTAAATATAAAGTCCATATGGAAAACTAAAGACAAGTGCCTATCATCACACATAGGTGAGGCAGATATGAAGCTCAAGTTGACTCACCATACATAAATTTGCCATTTATGCACTTATGACAAGGACAGGCTCAGCCTGAGTCAGATTTCCCAGTAATAAAGCTGGTACTTGAAATGGAGATGTATAGTATTAATTTAGGAACTTAAATGCCAAATATAATTTTGTGTATTGAATGTAAAACTCATAAGAATCTTTACAAATGACTTCCAGATTATACCTAACAGACTATGTGTTGTGTGTTGATAGCGTTGCCCAAAATCAAGATGCCTGGGAATTGAACTGAATTGTATCATGGAAATATCCAAAACTACTTAACTGAACATGTAAGTATAATGTAAGTATAGAGAATGCTAGATTATTTCCAAGTTGAAACCTCTCTCTCTCTCTCTCTCTCTCTCTCTCTCTCTTGTATGTGTGTCCTCTTTCTTTCCTCTTTCTTTCTCACATAAACACCCACACTCTAATAAATATATCTTAAATTTGACCCTAATAATGACACCCCCAAGTCTAGCAAAATATTGCAAATCTTCACCTGACACCATAGTCCCTTCAGTGAAGCAGGTAAGACTGGAATGGTATATGTGAAGTTCAGAAAGTCTTCTATTGGGCTTGTTCATCATAAACTGGTAAGTCACTGTGAAGAAAGAAGAGAATGAACAGGACCTAGCCATCCCTGGAGCTTCAGTTCCTCTACCTGGGCCAGGCTTCTCCCTCCACTATACCTCTCCCACATCTCCAGGCAAACCCACTGAAGACCAGACTAAATTATTGCTCCCTTTTATTCATTAAATTACTTATTTGCATATCTCCTCATTTGTTTTTTCTCTCCCCCACTATAATATCAGCTGTATTTTCTGGGATAAACATTTCATCTTCTATGTGAATTAACCACAAATCTCTGCATCATGGAACTGCCACAAATCCTGTATAGTTATCTGATGCCACACCAATGTCCAGTCTCCTTTGTTTAAACAACTTTGAGGCAAAAAAATGGGTATTTTTACATATCCTATCCATTCCTGATTATAGGTAGGAATATTTTAAACATCTGGAGTCTTTTAAGTGGGGAGGATATGATCAAGGTACGTTGCATATGAGTAGGAAAGTTTAAATAAAAATTATTTTAATTAGCATTTTTTCATGAGTGTGCACATTAAACAATGTTAACAAAAACAGACCTTCTTCACCATTCTAAGCAAATGTTTCTAGTTGATGTTTAGGGTTCTTCTTGACCAGTGAAATAACTATCCTTAATGACCACAACCTGCTGTCTTAGGGTTGACTGTGCCAATTAAAGCAGATGTTGCTTCAGTGAGAAGATGAGTTTGTCTCATCGCAGAGCAGACGGCTGACATGAAGTCACTCCCACTATTTCCTGAACTGTGCAACAATTATTGTGATCATTCTCACAGCAAATGGAGAAGCAGACTGTAGACTGCAAAGAACATCATCAAAACTTCTCGCATAATAGACTTCACACATGGCTTTCGGAGCAGATGAAACAGGCCAGAAATATTTTATTCCCTCAATCATCACTATCTCATTTGGTGACATTTTCCTCTTGTATTGAGAAAGAAAATCCCATATGAATCAAAGTCTCTAAGCTGCCAACATTAGGAAATCAATTGGACTTGCACTCCCAATAGAGAGATATGAGCAGAGACTGTGATTGCTGGTGAACCCAATGCTGGAAGACACTGTCACAGACAATGATTATAAATAACATGAGCTAACAAAGCTGGTGAAGAAACCTTAGATATCTCATTAGTCAAAAGATGGAAAAAAGGGAAAAACAAGAAGGAAGAGAAGTCAAGAAAAATATAGTATTGCATGTAAAGTCAGACCAGATAATGAGATTAAAATTACAACCCCAGGCTGGTGGTAGCACATGTCTTTAAACCCAGCATTTGGGAGGCAGAGGCAGGAGGATCTCTGTGAGTTCAGGGCCATCCTGATCTATGGAGAGAATTCCAGGACAGTCAAGGCTTGTTACACAGAAAAACACTGTCTTGAAAAGCCAAAACAAAATAAAAGTGTCCTTGGGAGTCTCTGTGGAATGGAGACTAGAGAGTGCCCAAAAGAGACACCCGTCAGTGGAGAACTTACCCACACAGCTCGCGATAAAACAGGTGCTCAAGAGTAACATGGAAATCACAGCAGCTGACCAGAGTCTCAGGATCCAGCAGACTCCCTTCCCTGTCAGATAGTAAGCAGATGCACTCACCACAGGACCAAAAACCTTAGAGCAATTAACAACCAGACAAAATGCTCAGAATAATTATGAACTTAAAGTAGGAAAAAGCTCTCAAAGCCCTGGAATAAATGACCAAGTCAGTTCTGAAGCATGTGCACACACACACACACACACACACACACACACACACACACACACACTTCACAATCTAGAAACATTTCACACTCAGGCACTTGCAATTTCCATGACCTTATACTTTCTTCTTAAGTGTCAAATTCTTCCATTGATGTCCTATCATTTCACACCCACTTCAATATTTGGTTTCTTGTTGATTTGAGGGCTTCTGGCTCTGAGATATTATACTTCCTACAAATCCCTGGGGGTCTGCTGTCTTGGTCTACTTCATCACTTCAGCCTGCCCACTTGCCCCAGGTAGCTCCTCCTCACAACACACACTCTTATCGTCTCCTCTGACTGAGACAGGAATTCTCACCTCACCTTGGGGTTGTCTTTCCTGCATCATTATTGAGGTGTATGTTCAGAAGGTCAAGGGCTTCTCGCATCTGTCTCTCCAAAATATGACTCTGGGACCTGGTTTCTGTCAAAGAGGCCAGAGTTCAGAGTCAACTTCCACACACAATTGAGTTAAATGACACAGAGATGGCCAATGCTGCAAACCCAGAAGTCAGACTCTTCACTGATGCCCAGTGATTTAAAGACATGGAAAAGAGGAAATTGAGAAACATACCTAAATTTGTTCCTAAAACTCTGACCAGAGTATTTTCATCACTTGGTCGGTTCCTAATGTGGAAATCTAAGAAATGGATCTATAAACTATATTTACATTAAGTGTTCTTTACAATATATTATGTGGGTTATTTAGTTGATATGAGCCTTAACTCATATAGCAAACAAGATTCTAGGAAGCAATAAGTCTGAATGGCTGAATGGTTAACTGTTTGTCCTGGGTTGGGTATCTAGCAGTCCTCACCCCTTCACACATATGTGTACATGCATGCATGCATGCATACATACATACATACACACACACATATATATTAAAGCAATATATGATCATTATTCAGAAGTTGTATTGTGAGATGGATAGGGTGTTGTGTATATTTTGCTGTATTATGGCTCTTAGGAATGGAAGCATGCTGGTATTTTAATTATGATTATTGTGACTGTATTTTGAAAGTACTAACTCTATTTTTATATCCCTCTTATCGCACAAGCTGTAACTAAGGCAAATAACGGCTCTATCATCTTGACAACACATTGACAATCACATTGATGACTGTAAGTCAATATGCAAATGACATTCATGGCATCCAGGCTTTTTAGGTGTGACATTTCCTTAGTCTATAGTGACCAGTGTATTCAGGTTGCCATGTGTGACACACTTTTGACTCTACAGTTCCCTCTTGACTGTAGGTGTGGAGACTCTGTTGGAACAAATGAGTCCCCTTCCATGCTGATGACTTGAGAGCACTCTGGACTTTTTCCATTGTTATCATGGAAGGGACTGATCTCGGTACCCATCCACAGGATTTCATTCATGAGTGTATGTTTCGTTAACTTCTAATGCTGTGTGCTCAACTAATTTTTTTGAACCTACTTTTGCCTATATATTTATATATCCTTTGCCTTAGTTTTGCAAGATCTCACTTTGTGTTCCTTGAAACAAACTGATTGATTTGGGGACTGTTGTCATGTGAGACCTGACTTGTCATTTGATTGGAGAGCAAAGAGCCTGCTCCTCTGGCAGGAGTTATTATCCTTAGGCTTGAAATTGTTGCCATGAACCAGACAGACCTTGTTGTTCCACTATGACAAAATCTGGCTTATATTGGGCAAAAGTTCAATAGTAACATTTTATGAGTTCTCTCATTAGGTTAGGAGAATTGAAGAATTGTACGCAATCAGAGGCAAGCCCCCATAAGGTCTGTTACCTCTTCCTCCTCACACACATTCTCTAGAACCGTTCCTCCACTATCCTCATCAGCACCTCCTCATTCACAAGGAAGAAGTCTCCAGTGGAACATTTATGACACTGGGATACAGAACATACACATGTATGGACCCTATCCTCATTTCTTGGCACAGGATTTTGAAAAGTCTTTTGATCTTAGGACATATTCTGTGGAAATTTTGTGGAGACCTTTAAAATCTAGAAATAGTTCCAGGGCAATAAATATAAAAGGAACAGCCCTTCTCATACACAACAATTACATTTTAACTAGGCCTTACATTATACTAATGATGTGACTCTTGTCAGTCCCTAAGGATGTTTCAAAATGGAACCAGCCATTTGATCAGAAAGTTGAAACCCTTACTCCCACTCCTTCTGAAAGAGAGAAGGGCTGAAGATTGAGTTCACTAACCAGTAGCAAATTACTGACCTGGAGGGAACATTAAACATAAATTAGACTTAATGAAGGTTTTCCAGTAATAGCATAGTGATGACTATAGATAATAATGGGATAGATTTGGTAATTTAAAAAATACCCAAACATTTTTCCATCATTTTTTGAGATGTACTATGTCATAAGGGGAGGAAGGAGGAAGTGGTTATTACCACCAAGGCATTACCATCTGTTTCCAGTTCCCCTAGCAGATGAAGAAGCACAAACTATAGTGTTGAGTTGACTGACTTTCCAGGAAGAGAAAACATTCTCCTAAGATGTCCAGAAGCAAACTGCTCTCTGCTTTCTTACCAATCTCCAGCAATGCCCCCCTTACACATCTCCAGCATTCACCTCCCGAACTGATTTTCGTGTGGACCATTAGATCCCACACTCTAGTCTCTTCCCTTCAGTCTCCAGGTTATCCTGGCATGCCTTGTAATAAACAATGCTGAAATGATAGAACAAAATCCATCTGAAGAATGTCCTGAGAAACCACAACATTAAACAGAAGAAATAAAATTAGGAGGGAAAATGGAAAATCACAGCATGAACAGAGTTGTAGGTGAGCTTCAAACAGATGTGCATACAAATGTAAAATACCTGAGTCTATTCAAGAAAAAATCTCACTATGAGAATATAATAGCTACTAAAAATCAAACTAGAAGCCTAGAGTGTACCTGGGGACACAGACAAAGGGGATGGTATTTTATTTTGACTGAATCTCTTTTATTATTATTTTTAAAAGAATGCTTCCTATTGAACTTAGTTAATTAGAAATTTCTAGAAACTATGCTTGAGACTCAGCTCAGTCCCTCGGAAAATATCAAAATACTAGGAATTGCCAAAGGCAAGAGACTAAGGAGATTAATTAAGTCACACAGTGTATGTCTTGACTCTTCAGTTCATGATACCTTCCCATGGGTTGTGATACCAAATTTGACCTGACAGCTGTTCTTTACATGAGTATTAGCTTAGAAAAAAACTGGCTTGACATCGCAGCCAGTTGATCTGTTTGACTTGGTGACTTTGATTGATTGTTCTTAATCTTTATCAGATGATTGAAGCAGTACAGCTAAAGTGTTGGTAAGTTGAAAGCAATGAAAATAAGCCACAATTATATTCCTGTGGACCAGAAATTTATTTCAGATTTCAATGAAAGCTTTGCCTTAACAGATTATTTTCTATAAATACATTATGAAATTTTACATACAATACAAAAAATAACAATGCTGACTTTTAGGTAAGGCGATAAATTGGAAGTCTCATCAATGAAATGAAAAAAAAATTGTCAGAATGATACCCAGCAATCTCTTTTCCTGGAAGAGACAAGAACTTTAAGTGAACTTAGTAAGCAAAGAAAGATCTCTGCAAGGAAGCAGACAGGAGTGACTAGGAACTGCACAGGCACACCAAGCTTCTCCAGACAGAGCAGTAAAGACTATGGGGGAGCACTAAGCTTTATTCACACCAGGCTGGAAAGATGAAGCGACTGAACACCAAGGACTGTATGTAGAATTGGCAGTGACCCAGAGAGCTGAAGAAGTTACAGCAACTTATAGGGATTGGTGGAGCTCTGTAGTTACCACCAGGCAATGACTTTCCATCTCTCCTGCCATAAATTCTTCAGCCATTGACTCCCACCACACACTGAAAGGAGCCAGAGACAGCCTAAGCATATAACTAAGCAACACACCTTCAACTCATGGGGCTGCACCACAGCATCACTCCAAAGGTTAGCTTCTAACCTACCAGGGCAGTACCCACCCAAAATCAGGCTCCATAAGTTTAAACTCGAATTGCAAAAGTACTTCCCACATCAGTGCAGTTTGCTTCATGTATCACCACAGGAATGGAAAGCTTCAAAGCCCATCCCACAAAGGAAGAAATACTGACTGATTGATATGTTTTAATCCGCTGTACTTTGTATTTTGCCTGTTTGCTTGTTTGGTTTTGTTTGTGTTTGTCGTTTTTGGTATTTTAAATTATTTGTTCACTTTTACTCTTGCATATATAAATGTTTTTGCCTTAGTATCATATATTCATTTCAAGGTTATGCTTAGGGTAGTTAGTATGTTTCTCTACAAAGTCTATCAATGAGCAATCTCTACTATGCTTTCCATGCTCAACGTATATTCTTTCCTTCAATCTTACTTCTTTTCCTGTGTCCCTAATAATTATCATTGCTCCTCAACTACAGTGTTCTAAGGCTTAAAAAGTCTGTGGATCTTAACATTATTAATATTTTCCCCTGTTCTGGGTAGTTTTATGTCAACTTGACACAAGCTATATTCATCTGAGAGGGGGGAACCTCAACTGAGAAAATGGCTCCATAAGGATAGGCTGTAGTCAAACTATACCATTTTCTTAATTAGTAATTGATGGGAAGGCACCCAGCCCAATATGAGTGGTACCACCCTGGAGCTGGCAGTCCTGGGTGCTATAAGAAAAAAGACTGAGTAACAGAGGGGGAGCAAGCCAGTAAAGGAGCAGCCCTCCATAGCCTCTGCATCAGCCCCTGCCTTTAGACTCCTACTCTTTCCCTGTTCCTGTTCTGGCTTTTCATTTTTAATGAACAGTGATGTGGGAATATAAGCCAAATAAACCCTTTCCTCCCCAACTTGCTTTTGTCACAGTGTTTCATCACAGCTATAGTAACCCTAACTAAAACACCTTCCAAGTAACTTTTCCAATCTTGATTGTCTCTAAAATTGTCTAATCCCTATAGTCACCTGTTGCATGTAATTATTAAAAATCAATCCATGCTATCACCAGCTACTCTCTGGTCATGGCCATCTCCCTGCCACCATAGATATCCCCAAGTGCTGGTCTACCCAGTTTCCCAAGATTTACTACCCACCAAACTGCTCACATTTCCAGTCATCCCGCTCCTGTGTCTAGTCTGCCAGAACTGGCTCTAAATCCTGAACCCCAATAAAGAAAACTCCAGAGGCTTGTAATTTTCAGACAGATTTATATCAGTAAATTCTCAAGCCCCAAAATGCCCACACAAAGAACTCAAAAATCAATTGATATTGATACAAGCTGCCCACCTAGATTGGACAAAATACCCTTCATTACTCTATTGCTCTTTTATGATATCCATAGCTACCTGTGGTTATTTCAAGCCACATGGATCTGGTTCATCTTTCTCTCCTATAGATTCCATCTTACCTCCTCATCTCCGTATCCCTCTCTGTCTCTCTGCCTCTCTGTCTCTCTGTACCCATCTCTAAAACTCTCAGCCTTCCTTCTTTTTCCACTGCCCAATCACAGACTCTAGCCTTATCTTTAACTTGCCCTCATCTGCTTACAGACAGCAATCTACAATAAGCTATATGATATCCCTCTGAATCATACTCTTAGTAGCTAAAATCTTAGTGTGTGCCATACTCTCCTTGATCATTTATCTTCCCACATTTATTGAAGTTAATGAACCACTGTTATTCATCGCTACTGCATCATTTACATAATGGTCCTATCCAGCAGCTATGGTTGCTGCTGATATTCTACTCTGAGCAAAAATTCAGACAATGCACCAGGTACTCTGGGCTCCTGACCTGAGACTCTAAACTCTGACTTTCAACTCTACAACAACCTAGCACCACTGGAACATTTTAAGTACTTGAACTAAAATATTAACTTGATTGAAAAATATAAGCAATAAAATAGTTCAGATGCTTCTTTGAGAATTTTATATTTTGACCTATTCCTTTCTTCCTCCAGCTCCTCCCACATCCACTCTTACTTCTCTAGCCATCTAATTTTGTGTCTTCTTTTTTTTAATTTTTTTTAAATCCATCAAACCTGATTTGTACTGCTCAAATATTCTTCAGTGTATGACCAGATAATGGTGAAAGTACCAAGAGTTACACTCCAGTGAGATAACCACTGAGATCATATGTCCAGCTGCCTTGCTGTGTCCAGAAGATAGTACTTGCTTATAGTGATCTATTCTTCTGGTTCTCACATTCTTAACATCCACACTTTCACAATGAGCTTTGGGAAGTTGGGATGTGATACACATGTCCCTCTTAGTGCTGGGGGATGGTTTTCTGCACTGTGTATTCAGATACTGATTTCTGTGCCCAGAGATTTGGTTGCAGTCCAGACATTGGCATTTCCATGATTATTGAAGCATCTCCTATTATAATGATGTGGAAAATAGTTTTCTATCACCTCTGATTGGTTAATGAAGGGCTGATAAATAGCTGGGGAGAAGAAAAGTGGAGGAAGAACTTCTGATCCTAGAGGGAATCCTAAGGGGAGAGAGAGAAAGAGAGAGAGAGAGAGAGAGAGAGAGAGAGAGAGAGAGAGAGAGAGAGAGAGAAATACAAGATGGACCAGGAGGATTTGCCATAAGCAGGTCTGGAATGGAGCATTCCTGAGGAAGCACATGGAGTAGAGTGAACCAGGGAAGACTCAGATGGGAAATGTATTAGTCAGGGTTCTCTAGAGTCACAGAACTTATAGGTAGTCTAAATATAGTAAGGGAATTTGTTAATGACTTACAGTCTGTAGTCAAACTCCCTAACAATGGTCAGCAGTAGCTGTGAATGAAAACCCGAGGATCTAGCAGTCGCTTAGTCCCACAAGGCTCGCAGGCAAAGAAGATTGAATCTTCCTCCTTCCAATGTCCTTATGTAGATCTCCAGCAGCAAGTGTGGCCCAGATTAGAAGTGTGCGCACCACCACACCTGAAACTTGTGTCTTCCAGTCTCAAGATCCAGATCACAGGTGAGCCTTCTAATTCTGGATTATAATTCACTCCAGATATAATCAAGTTGACAATTAGAAATAGCCACTACAGGAAACAATGGGACGTATGGCTAAGAAGTAGCCCAGGCCAGAGTAACCAGATTTGCTCAGCTATAGTGCTTGCAGCTTGCTCATAAAGTCTGTGTGTCATTTATTTGGGAACAAGAGAGGCATATAATATCTCCAAGAATTACACCTACAACTTTGGACCAAGCATTTCACAGTCTCTTGTTTTTTGTACTTTGGCCAGTTGTGGGAGCCCGTTAATCATCACTTGCAAATAGAATCTTCTCAGATGGTGCTTAAGAGATGTAATAATCTATTTGTATATCAATAAGTAATAAGAGTCAGTTTAACTTAACAAAATATTAGTAGTAGGTTCTCCTCCTAGAACCTATGACCTATTTACCTCTTCCATGCTCTTTCTTTATCAAAAGCCAGGAGAACCCCTATCTGATTTTATTCTCAGAACTAGAATGAGCCTAGAAAACCCCACACTGATATCTTCTTCTTAAGAACATCATCTGGGAAGTATGACTTCTGAATCTAGGCTAACATGCCAGTGTCTCTGAATGAGCACTAAGATAGGTGAATTGTGGCAACTCAGAATACAGGAACCACATTATATCAGATTATATTTCTATGGCTCAGGCATTAATGCAGCAGTAAAAATAGAAGGAATCTACCTTAAAAGTGGAGAGACAGGACATTGAAGAAATGAATGCCCACAAAACTCCCTTCCCATAAAAGATCCTAATTCCTCCTAAGACAATTTGTCTCCAATGCTAGAAAGGTTTCCACTGGAGAAAATGTACCTCCATATATGACAAGGACAGTAAGTCACTGGAGCTTTTAAACTTAAGAGGGGGCAACCCTCTGCCCCGAGAGTAAGAGAGACAACTACTCCCATAGAAGCTTTATGGGTGTCCAGCATTTCAAAATGCTCCCACCCAAAATTAATGATAATAGTAGATAACAAGCCATTTAAGTGCCTTATTAATACTTGAGCAGGCAAGACAGTTTTAAGGCAAGAGATCCCACACAACTAGCAACGGACCCCTAGGCCCCAGCTCCTAGGCATAGGGGGTACCTCTCATGCATTTATCACCAAACAGGCCTATATGTGGGAGGACCCTGATGGAGCTACTGGCCTTATATGTCCCCTGGTATTCCATGTAGCCACCAATCTCCCAGGGAGAGATATCTTACTAGCCCTAGAGGCTTACCACCCAATCAGAAAGAGACCACATCAAAATAGATGACAGTACCTATAAAGAAAGTTATGTCCAAGGAGACCCTAAAACCCTAAAAGCTCTCCTCCAAATCACCTCCAATTCTAAGGGCCACTGTTATATTTGATACTTCCTGCCTTGACTGGCTCTACAATGAAGCTATTTGGGTTCCACAGTGGTCTCTATCAAGGGAGAAGCTTAAAGCTCTCACACAACTGGTAGAAGAACAGCTTCTGCTACAACACATCCACAGCTCCTGTGGTCCATGGAACATCCCTGTTTTCATTATATAAAAGAACTCAGGGGGATGGAGATTACTAGAAGATTTAAGGTCTATTAACAAAATCATATGAACCTGGAGCTCTCCTCAAACGGGACTGCTCCACATTTCAGCCGTCCTTGCCAATGTCCCCTATTAGAAATGGACACAAAAGGCTGCTTTTTCCATCCCTCTCCACCCCTGAGACTTAGAATGCTTTGCATTCTCAGTACCCCCCGAGGCTCCCCTAATTAACAACACTGGTCCAAACTTAAGATATGAATGGACTGTTCTCCTTCAGGAAATGACTAATAGTCCAATCATTTGTCAGGAGTCTGTGGCCACTGCATTAAAACCTTATTTAGGCAAAAGAATATATATATATTCTTTTTGTATATATATATATATGTGTGTGTGTGTGTGTGTGTGTGTGTGTGTGTGTGTGTGTGTGTGTGTGTATGTGTGTATATATGTATATGTATATGTATATGTATGTACATATGTATATATTCGCTATATGAATGATATTTTAATATGTGGAGATTCTTCCATTTCCCCCTCCCAACCTAAAGACCAGCTAATACTTTCCTTATCAGCCCTATGATTCAGAATAGCCCCTCATAAAATTCAACTTATTCTGCCCTGTATTTTTAGGCATATAAATCTCCCTCACCTCAATATGCCCCCTCAAACCCACCCTTTTCTTCCATCAAAAATTAATTCTGACTTCTCTCCAGAGATTTTTGGGTAACCTTAATAGGCTTTAACTCTAGCTCCTCCTCCCCACAAACACCTTTCAAGCTCTCTTTAACTTCCTAAAAGGAAATAAAAGGGCCTCCTCCCCAAGAACACTGTGCCCTGAAGCAATCCAATCTCTAAATTCCATCAGTGCAGCCTTAAAAGACAAGGATCATGCTAGGTATGACCCATCAATGCCCATACAGCTCCTTATCTTTAATTCATCCCTTATGCTTGTGGGAGCCCTACACCAACCCCGGGGGTGCTGGAATGGCTCCATACACCAATGGTGGCACATCCTGAGTTCTAAATGAGGTGGAAGCACTTGCTAATATGATTTAAAATGCCAGAGACAAAGCCCTACAAACCTTAGGAAAAGAATCTGACATTCTTATCATCCCCTTTTCCCTCTCCAATATATAATAGTTAATAAAAAGTCACTCCCATTTTGCTAGTAGCTTAATAAGATTCCCAAGATAAACTGACAACCTTTACCCTGATGAAAAATTGGTCTCTGCCCTCCCTCTGTTGCAATGGCTGCCTCTAAATTATCTTCAAAAAATTCCATAGTTAGAACCCCTCAATATTTACCAAAGGGGGAAAGAGTGGAGCTGCAGCAATAATATCCTACTCCCCTGAGGATGAACCACCTATTTTCTGATTCAGAGAGCTGCCCCATCACTCCCTCCAATAAAAAGAATTATATATTTTCTATCTATTCCCCAAAAGAAGTCAAGGGCCCCCTTAACCTCTTTTCAGACAATGTATATGCTGTCAATTTGCTCCCTGGCTGTCAAGGTGCTTTGCCAAACTAGATGCCCACCCACTTTCCCTTCTACACATACAGTTTTCCACCCTCTTACAGGAAAGAGTCTCCCCCATCTACATCTAACATGTCAGATTTCACAGTCTTCTGCCAGGCTCTCTCTGACCAAACCACCTCAACAGGAACATTCATAGCCTTCATTGAGCAAGCAGACCTATTCCTTTCACACGCACACACACACACACACACACACACACACACACACACACACACACACACACACATAAAGGGGCTTCATGCCTGCTTCCCCACATTCCACTTGCGCAACTCCAAAGGATAATAAAAACATGCTCCTCTTGTGCATCTCTCATTACCACCTCAGCTTTACAAATGATGGGCACCAATCCCTGAGAACTCAAATTTAATAATGCCTTATGGCAAATTGATGTTACCCACATTTCCCAATTTGGTAGACAAAAATATGTCTTTGTTACCATAGATACATACTTGCATTTTATATGGGCTACAGCCCAAATGAGTGATTTTTTTTTTATTTTTGAAATTATAATATAATTTTCTTTATCTCTCATCAAAACCATGCTGAACTACAGCCTCCCTTTTCCCCCCACCCCGGGATCCACTGATCTTCCCTTTACCTTCAGAAAAGAGCAGGCCTCCCAGTGATATCAACTAAACAGAGCATAACAAGATGCATTAAAACTAGGTAGGCATAGACCCTTGCCTCTAGGCTGGACAAGGCAATTTAATGTGAAGAAAAAAATCCATGAGCAGGCAAAAGAGTCAGAAAAAAACCCACTCCCACTTTTTGGAGTCTCACATACCAGGCACCCCATACACACCTCACCACCCCCACTCAGAAACCTGGGGTAGAATCAAACACAACTAAAAAGATGAAGGTCAATTAAATGATTCCTAATGATATTCTAGTACAGTCATATATGGTTTCCTAGTCCAATCATGATAAAAAAAAGGTTTCCTCCAGCATCTGATGGAAACAGATGCAGAGACCCACAATCAAACAAAGGGTGGAGCTCAGGAAAGGAAATAGTGCAGAAGCCAGTGGGGTCAAGGACACCAGGAGATTATAATATAATGACATAATTTCCTCCTTCCCTTTTCTCTTTTCAAGCTCTTTCATAAGCCCTTGTTCTTTTTCAGATTCTTAGCCTTTCTTTTCTTTCTTTTTTTATTAATCATTCCATTCATTTACATCTCAAATGATATCCCACTTCTGGGTTATCCCTCCACAAACAGCACACCCCACATTCCCCCTCCCCCTCCCCTTTGCCTGTTGGAAGGTGCTCGCCACCCACCCACAATATGCTGCCCCACCACTCCAGCATCCCCCTACACTGGGGCATCAAGGCTCCCTACCCATTGTTGTCAGGCAAGGCCATCCTCTGCTACACATGTATCTGGAGCCAACCTGAATTCCTTCAGGTACGCTCCTTGGTTGGTGGTCTAGGCTCTGGTGGAACTAGGTGGTCAGAGAAGCCTATGTTGTTCTTCCAGTGGGGTTGCAATCCCACTCTGCTCCTCCAGCACTTCCACCAGCTCCACCACCAGGTTCCCTGAGCTCAGTCTGATGACTGGCTCCAAGCCTTCACATCTGCACTGGTCAGTTGCTGGCCAGACCTCCCAAGGAACTGCCACACTAGGTTCCTATCCGCAAGTGCCTCTTGACAACAGCAACAATGTTGGGTTTAGTGTCTGTAGACACGATTGATCCCCGTGGGACAGTGGACTGTGACAGGCAGCCTGGGCCCTGGTCAAGCACAGGCTTAACTCCAGGTGACCCAGTGGGGCTTGCCCCGCAAGGAACCAGAAATCTTTTTGCCAATGCTCCCAGGAGGCCCTTGGCTCCTGTCAAGTAGCTTCAACCCCACAGCCCTCTGTAGAGATGTCTGTAATGTGAGGTCTGTCACATAGGGACAGCACACCAAGCCCTCCCACATGCGGATGAGGTATCCCTAAACTCTCAGACCAAGTCAATGGGAAGTACCTGTTGTCAGACCCCTGACCCATCCCAAACTGTATATTAGACCATCCCAAACTGTATAGGAGAGATCCCATCCAGAAGGAATAAAGGTGTGAGAACTACTCCATCATCTGAGAGCTTCTATCATAAGAGCTGAAACAGTGCTGCTTGGGAAGAGGTTTGCTCTCCCAAATGCCACCAGAAGCTTCCGGCACTTCTTGCCTCTAGTCAGCCTCTCAAGGGCTCAACCTGGGCCTGACTCAGCACAGGGCGGTGGTTGCAGCATCTTGGAACAACCAAGGCAGCAACTGGGGAGACTGAGGTGGAGGTGAGTCCTGTCCCTGCTTGCACTCTCCCCTTTGCCTGAACCCTCGCATTTGGCCAGGCCAGAGATCCCTGTGGAAAGCTCCCAGCATGCAGGCCCACATATCCCCAGGTGGGGCAGGCCCCGGTTGGCCCTTACTTCAGTATCTGTTCTATTTTTGTCCCAGTTCTTCCTTTGAACGGGAACATTTCTGGGTTAAAAATTCTGAGATTGGTGGGTGCCCCCCTCCCTCGACCAGGGGTCGTGCCTATCTACTGGAGCTGGTCTCAACAGGTTGTATGTCCCCCTTCTCTGCACATTTCAGCTAAAGTCATCCCAGTTGGGTACTGGAAGCCTGACATTTTCCTGGTATCTGGGACCCTCCAGTGGCTATCCTCAGTTACTTACCCCCATACTACATATTTTTGTTTGATTTCCTGACCTTCTGTACTTCTCTCGCATCTCATTAAGTTCTTGACACTGCTGCCCTTATTTCCTCCCCCTCCTCTCTCCCTCTCAGGTCCCTCTCTCCCTCCTCCTCCCACTATCTTCCTATTCCCCCCTCAATACAGGATTGAAGCATCCGCATCTTGGTCTTCATTCTCTGCTCCATATGGTCTGTGGCTTGTATCATGGGCATTGTGAGCTTTGGGACTAATATCCACTTATTAGTGAGTACATACCATGTGTGTTCTTTTGTGTCTGGGTTACCTCACTAAGGAGGATATTTTCCAGCTCCATCCATTTGCTGAAAATTTCATGAAGTCATTGTTTTTAATCCCTGAGTAGTACTCCTTCAAGTATATGTACCATATTTTCTGTATCCATTCTTCTGTCAAGGCACATCTATGTTGTTTCCAGCTTGTGGCTATTACAAATAAGGTTGCTGTGAACATAGTGGAGCATGTGTCCCTATTATATGTTGGAGCATTTTTTGTATATATGCCAAGGAGTGGTATAGCTGGGTCTTCAGATACAACTATTTCCAGTTTTCTCAGGAACCACCAGACTGATTTCCAGAGTGGTTGTACCAGCTTGCAATCCCAGCAACAATGGAGGAGTGTTCCTCTTTCTCCACATCCTCGCTAGCATCTGCTGTCACCTGAGTTTTTGATCTTAGCCATTCTAATTAGTGTGAGGTAGAATCTCAGCATCATTCTGATTTGCATTTCTCTGATGATGATGTTGAATATTTCTTTAAGGGCTTCTCAGCCATTCAAATTACTCAGTTGAGAATTCTCTATTTAGCTCTGTACTCCATATTTTACCAGGGATATTTGTTTATCTGTAGTCTAGCTTCTTGAATTCTTTGTATATTTTGGATATTAGCCCTCTATTAGATGTAGGTTTCACAAAGATATTTTCCCAATCTGTGAGTCGCCACTTTGTCCTGTTGACAGTGTTCTTTGCATTGCAGAAGCAATTCAATTTTATGAAGTCACCTTTTTTGATTGTTGATCTTAAAGCATAAGCCATTGGTGTTCTGTTCTGGAAGTTTTACACTGTGCCCAGGTATTCGAGGCTCTTCCCCACTTTCTCTTCTATTAGATTCAGTGTAAATGGTTTTATGTGGAAGTTCTTGATCCACTTGGACTTGAGCTTTGTACAAGGAGATAAGAATGGATCAATATGCATTCTTCTACATGCAGACACCCAGTTGAAAATGCTGTCTTTTTTCCACTGAATGGTTTTAGCTTCTTTGTCAAAAATCAAGTGACCATAGGTAGGTTTAATTCTGGGTCTTCAATTCTATTTCATCGATCTACTTGTCTGTCTCTGTACCAATGTCATGCAGTTTTTATCACTAATGCTCTATAGCATAGCTTGAGGTCAGGTATGGTGATTCCCACAGTTCTTTTATTGTTGAGAACAGTTTTAGCTATCCTAGTTTTGTTGTTGTTGTTGTTATTCCAAATGAATTTGAAAATTGCTCTTTCTAACTCTATGAAGAATTGAGTTGGAATTTTAATAGGGATTGCATTGAATCTGTAGATTGCTATTAGTAAGATGGCCATTTTTAATATATTAATCCTGTCAATCCATGATCATAGAATATCTTTCCATCTTCTGAGGCCTTCTTTGATTTCTTTCTTCAGGAATTTGAAGTTCTTCTTATACAGATCTTTCACTTGCTTGTTTAGAGTCACACGAAGATATTTTATATTATTTATGATTATTGTGAAGTATGCTGTTGCCCTAATTTCTTAGCCCTTTTATCCTTTGATTACAGGAAGTCTACTAATTTGTTAGAGTTCATTTTATATCCAGCCTCTTTGCTGAAGTTGTTTAGCAGCACTAGAATCTCTCTGGTAGAATTTTTGGGGTCACATATGTGCACTATCATATCATCTGCAAATAGTGATATCATTATTTCCTCCCTCCCAATTTGTATACCTTCGATCTCTTCTTGTTGTCTAATTGCTCTGGGTAGAATTTCAAGTACTATATTGAATAGGTAGGGAGACAGTGAGCAGTCTTGTCTTGTCCCCAATTTTAATGGGATTGCTTCAAGTTTCTCTCCATTGGCTATTGGGTGCTGTATATTGCTTTTATTATATTTACATATGCACCTTGAATTCCTGATCTCTCCAATACTTTTAACATGAATGGGTGTTATATTTTGTCAAAAGCTTTTTCAGCATCTAATGAGATGATCATTTTTTTTCTTTTGTGTTTGTTTTATAGTGGATTACATTGATGGATTTCCATACATTGAACCATCCCTCCATTCCTGGGATGAAGCCTACTTGATCCTGATGGATGACCATTTTGATGTGTTCTTGGATTTGGTTTGCAAGAATTTTATTGAGTATTTTTGCATCAATATTCTTAAGGGAAATTGGTCTGTAATTTTCTTCCTTTGTTGGGACTTTTTGTGGTGTAGGTATCGGTGTAATTGTGACTTCATAGAAAGAATTGAGTAGTGTTCCTTCTGTTTCTATTCTATGAAATAGTTTGAGAAGTATTGGTATTAGATCTTCTTTGATAGAATTCTGCACTAAAACCATCTGGTCCTGGGCTTTTTTGGTTGGGAGACTTCTAATGACTCCTCCTATTTCCTTGGGAGTTATGTGGCTGTTTAAATGGTTTATGTGACCATGATTTAACTTTGGTACCTGGTATCTGTCTAAAAAATGATTCTTTTCATCCAGATTTTCCAGTTTTATTGAGTATAGACTTTTGTAATTGGATCTGATGATTTTTTTTAAATTTCCTCGATTTCTGTTGTTTTGTCTCCCTTTTCATTTCTGATTCTTTTAATTTGGATACTGTATCTGTGCCCTCTGGTTAGTCTAGCTAAGGGTTTATCTATCTTTTTGATTTTCTCAAAGAAGCAGCTCCTAGTTTTGTTGATTCATTGTATAGTTCTCTTCATTTCTACTGTGTTTGATTGTTTTCTGCCATCTACTTCTCTTGGGTGTATTTACTTCTTTTTGATATAGGGCTTTCAGATGAGCTATTAAACTGCTAGTGTATGATCTCTCCAATTTCATTATGGAGGCACTCAGAGCTAGAAGTTTTCCTCTTATCACTGCTTTCATTATGTTCCATAAGTTTAGATATGTTGTGCCTTTATTTTCATTGAATTCTAAAAAGTCTTTAATTTCTTTCTTTATTTCTTCCCTAGCCAAGTTATCATTGAGTAGATAGTCGTTCTTCTTCCACTTTATATGTGCTTTCCTTTGTTTTTCTTGCTATTGAAGAGCACCCTTAGTCTTTGATGGTTGGATTGAGTACATGGGATTAATTGAATGTTCTTGTATCTGATGAGTTTTGTTTTGTGTCCAAGGATATGGTCAATTTTTGAGAAGGTACCATGAGGTGCTGACAAGAAGGTATATTCTTTTGTTTTAGGGTAAAATGTTCTGTAGATATCTGTTAAATCCATTTGATGCATAACTTCTTTTTTAATTTTCACTGTGTCTCTCTTCAGTTTCTGTTTCCATGATCTGTCTATTGGTGAGAGTGGGGTGTTGAAATCTCCTACTATTATTGTGTGAGGTTCAATGTGTACTTTGAGCTTCAGTAATGTTTCTTTTGCAAATTTAGGTGCCCTTGCATTTGGGTATAGATGTTCAGAATTGAGAGTTCATCTTGGTGGAGTTTTCCTTTGATGAGTATATAATGTCCTTCTCCATCTTTTTCAATAACTTCTGGTTGAAAGTCTATTTTGTTGGATATTAGAATGGTTACTCCAGTTTGTTTCTTGGGACCATTTGCTTGGAAAAATTTTTCCCAGCCTTTTAGTTTTAGGTAATGTCTGTCTTTGTCACTGATGTGTGTTTCCTGTATGCTGCAACATGCTAGATCCTGTTTACATATCCAGTCTGTTATCCTATGTCTTTTGATTGGGGAATTCGGTCCATTGATGTTGAGAGATATTAGGGACCAATGATTGTTGGTTCCTGAAATTTGTTATTAGAGGTGGAATTATGTTTCTGTGGCTATTTTCTTTGAGGTTTGTTATGAAAAGATTAATATCTTGATTTTTCTTGGGTATAGTTTCCCTCTTTGTGTTGGACCTTTATTTCTATTATTCCAATGTAATGCAGATTAGTGGAAAGATACTGTTTAAATTTGGTTTTGTCTTGGAATACCTTGGTATCTCCATCAATGGTAATTGCAAGTTTTGTTAGGTATAGTAGCCTGGGCTGGCATTTATTTTCTCTTAGGGTCTGTATGTCATCTGCCTACGTATGGTGCGTGCACGTGCACGCATGCACTCACACACACACACACACACACACGTACTTAAAGACTAAGTATGACCTACTCAGTTTGTACAATTTTTTGTATGTATGTTTGGGGAGGTTAACCATTTGGTGTTGTATAACCAATAGATCTTTCCAGGAGAAGACTATTTCTACTGATCCCAGTATTCCTCAGTTCCCTGTAGTCCTCTGTGTAAGCATTTCTATGGCTGTTCTTATTCAGCTCATGTTTAGGCAGCCATGTTGGTAACACTTTATGAAACATAGCATCTGAAATCCCTAGTAGACACAATCTCACAGCAAACTCCCTATTCCTCTCACTCTTACAATTTATATAAACCCCCTCTTCCACAATGATTCCTTGGCCTTGGGTGCAGGAGTTGAAGATATATCTTTGGGGACTGGATTACACAAATTTACATTGTCATTGAAAGCAAAGAGAAGTTTGCTTGATAAGGGGTGAGGACTTCACTTATCTGTGGATGCAAGTACAAATTTAGGATGTAGTTAGGAACTGCACTAGTTTAACAGACTGGTGGTTGTAGGGTCTCTGTACACAATTTTTAATTATCACTTCTGTCTTATCAGTTGTGATAACCTGTAAATTGTCTACTTAATCTTGGTTTAACTTTGGTAAAGTAGCATGTAGAAATTCATCTATTGCTCTTAGATTTAACAGTTTAGTGACTCTCTGAAAGTCTTCATTTTGTATTGTAATGTCCCATCTCTAATTTTGCAAATTTGGATGTCCCCCCAAATTTGGGTAAAGATTTGTCAATCTTGATAATCTTTAGAAAGAATCAATACTTCTATCACTGCTTCTTTGTATTTTTTTATTTCTATTTCATGAATTTTGGCCCTAATTTTGATCATCTCTTTCCATCTCTTGTATCTCAGGGCAGTCCAAGGGAGGGAAGATAGAGGAGACAGGCAGGCCTATAGGATAGGATGTACCAAGTCTATATGGAAGAATAGAGAAGAGCTGAAAATACTTTTAATTAAATAAATTGAGAAAAGAGAGGAGTCAACAATTAAAGTTATGAACAAAAGTTGTAATAGATAAATATAAAAGTCATAAGGAAATATTATCATATATATGGAAATACAGTGTATTTCTGTATGGATAAGGACAGTAGGAAATATTTTTATATATTAAATTGGAAAATATATAAATTAGTTATTCATGTATATATGTAACATAATGCTGGGTGCTATGGAACATACCTGTAATTCCAACATGTGAAAGATTAGGGCAAGTGGATCAAGAGTTATAAGTCATATTTGTATATTTGATATCTTCAAGCCTGGCCTGGATTACATCGAAATTCCAAGTCAGAAGGAGAAAGAAAGAAAGGAAAAGAAAGAAAAAAAGAAGAAATTTTAATTTTAAAGAATTGATCATGAATAGGTGGAAATTCAGAACAAATCAATGAGTAAGGAGTTTTAATCAGTTAAAAAATAACTATTAAAATGGAAGCCTTAAAACATGATTTCACTGATGAATTAAAATGTGTTTAGAAGATAATTAGAAATATTCATTTTAAATTTTTCAAATCTTTAAGAATAGTGCTCCTTCAACTCTAGGACATTTCAGATGAAAATCATATATTCTAGAAAATAGTAAGGTTCAGAGGTTCAGTCCATTATTATCAAGATGGAAGCATAGCAGGGTCCAAGCAGACATGGTACAGAAGGAGCTAAGAGTTCTACCTCTTCATCTGAAGGCCACCAGGAGAAGACTGGCTTCTAGGCAGCTAGGATGATGGTTTTATAGCCCACACCCACAGTAACACACTTCTTCCAACAAGGCCACACCTCAAAATAGTGTCACTCCCTGGGCTAAGCATATTTAAACCACCACATATGCCTAGGCCCCCTATGGGAAAGAAGGGAAGCACAATCCTGGACTGAATCACCTTACAAAAATGTCACCAAGCACAAAGACATCTTCTGGGGAAGGGTTCTCTGATGGAGGATCTGGTCATCACTGGAACAGCAGTGACCTTTACTAGGATTAAGAGGTAGACTTAATGGCTTGACTTAAAGAGACTACAAATGACTAATATCCACTGCATACTTACTACAAACCAATTGTCTTGTGGCTTTTAACCTATTCCATGATTTCATTCATACATCAGAATTCAGATCATGTAGGACTAGAAGAATATTTTGTTGAGTTTGAGTAAAATTGTCTCTTGGTAAAAAGAATATGATCTTTAAAAAAAAAAAAAAAAGAAAACAACAGTTCCAGCTTAGAGAATACCATTCCTTCTTTCCATTTCTCTTTTTTTTTAATCATCATTATCATTATCATCAAAATCATCATCATCATTTTATTTAAAATCCAGCTGGTGCACCCCCTCCCTGTCCCCCCTTCCACAGTTCTTTATCCTATTCCTCCTCCCCTTGTCTCTAAGAGGATGCTTCCCTCACCATCAGGTCACCCCACTCCCTGGGACCTAAGTCTCTCTATGATTAGGTGCGTCTTCTTCCACTGAGGCCAGACCAGGCAGTCCTCTAATATGTGTGTGTGTGTGTGTGTGTGTGTGTGTGTGTGTGTGTGTAGGGGGCCTCAGACTCAGTGTCTGGGAGCTCCCAGGGTTCTGGGTTAGTTAAGACTGCTGGTCTTTCTCTGGGGCCACCCTCCTCTTCTGCTTCTTCCTTCCTTCCCCTAATTCAGCCATAGGGGTCCCTGACTTCAGTCTAATGGTTGGGTGTAAGTATCAGTGTCTGTCTCAGTCAGCTGCTGGTTGACCCTCTCAGAAGACAGCCAGGCTAGGCTCCTGTCTGTCAGCACACCATAGCATCAGTAATAGTGTCAGGCCTTGGTGTCTCTCGATGAGATGGATCCCCAGTTGGGGCAGTCACTGACCTTTCCCTCAGCCTCTTCTCCAGTTTTGTCCTTGTAGTTCTTTTAGACAAGAACATTTCTGGGTCAGAAAATTTGACAGTGGGTTGGTAACCCCATCCCTCCTCTTGAGGACCTGTCTATCTACTGGATGTGGACTCTTCAAGTTCCCTCTCCCCACCGTTGAGCATTTCATCCACAGTCACTTCCATTTAGTCCTGACAGTCTTTTACTTCCCAAGTCTCTGGTACTTTCTAGAGGGTCTCCTCACTGGCCCTTCTGAGGCTTCATTATTTCCATTCATTCTGTTGGCCCTATGGCCTGCTCTCCTGTCTGCTCCCTGCCCCAATACCTGATCCTGTTCCCCCTTTCCATTCCAGCTCCCCTCTTCCACCAAAGTACCTCCCTCACTCACTCTGCCTCCTGTGATTATTTTCTTCCCCTTTCTAAGTGGGATTGAAGCATCCTCACTTGGCCTTTCTTAAATTTCTTAAGTTCTGTGGGTTATAACCTAGGTATTCTGTACTTTTTAGCTATCAACTTATTAGTAAGTACATACCATGTGTGTCCTGTGAGGTCTGGGTTACCTCACTCAGGATGATATTTTCTAGTCCTCATTGTTAATAGCTGAATAGTATTCCATTTTTTAAATGAACCACATTTTCTATATCCATTCTACTTTTGAGGTACATCAGGGTTGTTTCCAGCTTCTGTCTATTACAAATAAGGCTGCTATGAACATCATTGAGCATGTGTCCTTGTGATATGGTGAGGCATCTTTGGGCATATGCCTAAGAGTGATATAGTTGGGTCTTCTGGTAGGTCTATTTCCAATTTTCTGAGCAACCACTGAATTAATTTCCAGAGTGGTTGTACTAGTTCAATAAATGGTGCTAGTCTAACTGGCAGTCTATATGTAGACAAATGAAAATAGATCCATATTTATCACCTTGCACAAATCTCATGGTCAACTGGATCAAGGACCTCAACATAAAACCAGGTACACTGAATAGAAAAGAAGAGAAATTAGGAAACAGCCTTGAACTCATTGGCACAGGGGGAACTTTCCTAAACAGAACTCCAGTGGCTCATGCTCTAAGGTCAACAATTGGTAAATGGGACCTTATGAAACTAAAAAGCTTCTGTAAGAAAAAAGACACAGTAAATAGGACAAATCAGCAACCTACAAATTGGGAAAAAAAATTTTAACCTGACATATGATAGAGGGCTATTGTCCAAAATATATAAAGAACTCAAGAAGCTAACCTCCAAAAAAAAAAAAAAAAAAAAAAAAAAAAACCAATTAAAAAATGTGGTATTGTGGGAACAAACCTGGTGCTGTGGAATGAATGAAGCTCCACGTGTCTGTCCCTGGCACTGCAACTCTAGGTGGGACAGGAGACATGCAGGAAGTGGCCAAGAGTCTTCCCACACAGTCCAAAGGTAAGGTGGGGGTTGTGGGAAGCCTTTGCAGGCCCTGCCTGTGGGTGGGAGAGGGGGCCATTCTCGGGGAATGCACAGCAACCATCTCTGTGGGTTTTCTAGCCCGGAGCACTATGGTTGCTGCAGGGTGCCACAGACAGACTAGCCGGAACACAGCTGGGTTTCCAGCAGCATGGGGCGTCAAGCTAGCTGCTTAGGCTTGGGTGAATGGGTATCATCTGAGAGTGCTGGGAAGCCCTTGGAGAGAGATTAGATGCAGCTCCTTAATCAAGGGCCAGATCCCTTACTTCCCATGGCGGGTCCAGATGAAGAGACAGTCCATAATTCTAAGACGTTTATTTTCATCATGTGGAGTGGCATGGATGGAATTGTACCCCCACCTTTCTGGGAGAGGCCAGGCAGATATAGTAACTGGGAAGAGGTGTGGCTAAGCCTTTAGGTATCTCATTAGCATGGGGATGGCTTGGGGCTGTGTGGCCATGCCTCTACCTGAGGAGCGGTGTTACATGACCTCGCCTGGAGCCAAAAGTCTCCCGGGAGCATTGGCATAAAGTTTTCCTGTCCTTTGTGGATTGTTCCACTGAGTCGCCCAGATTTTATGCCTGTGCTCAACCGGGTGCCAGATTGCCTGTCACAGATCACTGCCCCACAGGGTATAGAGCCAAACAGAGAACTGACAACAGTGGAATCTCAAATGGTCTCCAATGCCTGAGAAGCACTTAAAGAAATGTTCAAAGTCCTTAGTCATCAGGGAAATGCAAATTGAAACAACCCTGAGATTCCACCTTACACCAATCATAATGACTAAAATCAAAAACTCATGTTGGCAAGGATGTAAAGAAAGAGGAACATTCCTCAATTACTGGTGGGATTGTAAAACAGTACAACCACCCTGTTTTCCATTTCTTAAGAGAAAATTTGGCTTAATTATTAACATTCAATTGTCCACAAAGATGGTAATACCACCTCAGAAGCTGCTGGAGTTTTTTTTTTCCCCATACATTGACTTATGTTACTGGTTATATGAAAGGGTCTGAACACTGGGGAAAAATGTGCCTGCTTGAAGGCCTAGAACTTTTAAAACCTACTGTATTAAGGGTTCTCAAACACTTTGATCGCCTTTTATCTCACATTCTAAAGGTAGGGGAGAAAAGATGGTAATAGGCCAAGGGAATCTGCACCTCTTTAGAAGTAGTTCTTTCAGGCAATTCCAATCTCCATTGTCCAGATACCAGTAGTCCAGTTCAGTAGTGCCAGGATACCAACAGTCTGGTTCAAAAATGTCACCAAACACAAATCAGCAGTGGTGGCATGATGCTGCAGAAACAGGCAGGCCTCCACTGACTCAGCAGGAGTCAGCAGGAGTAAACAGAACCAGCCATAACACCAGAAGTTCTCTGCCATGTCTCTTTCAATAAAGAGCAGTGAAGAAGCTAGACCAACAATGCATTGCACAGCAAGCAATGCAACAAGCACTCTATCACTGTTTGTTGGGACCCACTTATAATTCCTCCAAATATCCCATTTCCTCTCATGGGTCTACTTCAGCAAAATGTCACATGAGTCTGCTTCAGAAAAGTATCACATGACCCAACCAGAAATTTTCCCTTCACTTACTGGCTCAGGGCTGAGCAAGATATGTCTGTGTTTCCATTTGTCACCATTAGCCTGCTACATGAAATGTTTGAAAAAACAGAAGTAATTGTCTATATTATTTTTTTCTACACCAATTTAGTCAGAATTTCTTGTCTCAGAAGCTGCTACCTCTGCACTTACTTAAAGACATTTTAGTAAGGTTTTCATGTAATATCTAATAAAGAATATTTAATATTTTTTTATATTCCATAGTAGGTATATAAGTTCACATGGGTTTTTTTTTTAATCATCGCTGTAGCTACATTAAGAAGTTGGGCATTATTTTTTCATTTTTTATTTATCTAAGTCTAAACTGTAATCCAGGATTGTTCTTAAACATCAATTAAACGACACACAAAACAGGAATCACTGCATTTTAGTGGCTGGAACTGGTGTTTTCTGCAACTCATTAGAGAGATTAAATGGAAAGATAATCTGTAAGGTATTACAGTAATTACATACTTATCAAATTATCAAATTATCTCAGGAATTGGAGCAATGAATATATGGTTGTAAAGGCTGGGTCCTGGGATCTCTGACTTGTTGATGAAGGGCACAAACTGTCAGATAAAATAGAAGAAAATACTGAAATCCATAGTACAATAGAATGATGACAGCACCATTCTGTGTATCTGAATTTTCTTTAAAGGATCATAAGTGTTCTTAACGTGTGTGTGCACTCACACACAAGCACACACCCACACCCACACCCACACACACACACACACACACACACACACACACGAAGGCAATGATGTTAAGTAATCAAAGGTGTTGTTAACCTGCTTTGGATAACTATTTCACAGTAAATATATATATCAATGCAGACACTGTAAATAAATATACATAATTTTACTTCTCAGTTTCTTGTCAAGAATGCCAAAGGTGGATTAAAGCAGAAAAACAGATAGATTGAGAGAAAATATCATACAATGGCATGAGTAAATGAAATGCTGGAGAATTGGCAGAAATACTCCATGTGTATAGTCTCTGAGAAACAGAAAATTCTCAATAATAGATCATTTTATGATAGAGTAAGTAGATGAATATACAAGTATATATATGGGTCAGAGTTTTCATATGTATAACCATTTTCTGCCTTCTTAAATTCTCTGGACATCTCTTCCACATGTAGAACTTCCCAGATATCTGTACACTGGTGGAAAACATTGCAATCCCAAGGCCATGGAGGATATGTGATTCATAAGTATGTTTTCTTCATCTGACAAACTGAGTTCTCTTTACTACTGCAGTCAATATCATTCCAGCCCCATCCAGTACGCCCACGATGAACTAACATAACACATTTTTCATAGTCATGGTTGGGCTCATTTTTGTGCCAGAATCTGAAAGGGAAGAAAGAGCATCAGGGTGTTTCCTACAATAATGCTTGAAAAGAGGAAGCAATCTTGAGGATGAGGTTGGAATTTGTGGAGATCAGATTCAAGTGTTCACAAATCAAGTGTTCTCAGTCACCCATATCTCACATTTCCCTGGATAACAGAGTCCATAGCATTCAGTGTTCTGCCAGGACACATCCCAGAGACTATTTCTTCATTCTTAGGTTTGGTGCCAGGGGACAGTCAATCCATTGTATTTATTTAGATGTTGAAAAGGTCTCTCCTTAATCTCTTGCTTTAATAAAGTTTTTCTATTATGCAACAGAATTATTTTAGAAACTAGAGAACTAGTTGAAATTCTAGATAATCCACTTATTTCTATCATAAAGACAAATAATTTAAAATTCTGGAGTCTTAGTTTTCTTCTCTGAAAACTGGATGGTTTTGACTCCTTTGTCAAAGATCAGGTGACCATATGTGTGTGGGTTTATGTCTGGGTCCTCAATTCTATTTCATTGATCAACCTGCCTGTCTCTGTACCAATACCATGTGGTTTTAATTACTATTGCTGTATAGAATAGCTTGAGGTCAGGGATGGTGATTCCCCCAGATGTTCTTTTATTGTTGAGAATGGTTTTTGCTATCTTGGAATTCTTGTTGTTCCAGATAAATTTGAGAATTTTTCTCTCTCTGTGAAAAATAGCATTGGAATTTTGATGGAGATTGCACTGAATGTGTAGATTAAGAACAATAACCTCACTATTGCTACAGGACATTTGATCACATTGTTACCCCATGATTATAAACTGGAAAAACCTGTTTCTAAGATGTAGTGTGACTCAGCCTTTAATACAAGAGCTTTCTCTTTATTCTAAACAGTTGTTGCAGTGTGGCTCAACCCCAGCTCACATCTTTAATCTGAAACCAGGATTAAATAAAGTCGAACATAGAGAGGGAGAGGAAGCAACCCGTTGACAGGGGGTGAACATAAGAAAATACTGTAAACTGTGAGAGGAAGTCTGAAGGATGGGTAGAGAGATGCACAGAAAGTAAAGGAGGGATATTGAGTTTTAGTATATTTAAGACAGACTGGAGAAGGAAAAGAGGCTTTTTCTTCTGGGCCTTTGGCTGAGTAGGAAGGTCAGCTAAGTGCTCCCTCTGCCGCTCTGAGCTAGCAGGATTTCACCCCAACACTGTTGCTCCTGACTCATTGGTAAAAAACAAACATTTGGGATTGTGTTTTAAGACACAACACACTACATATTTTTCAAATTAGATATCAGAACAGAATATAGCAACATACTAAGATATTAAGAGTTTTTAAGTCATTACATAAATATGAAACACAACAACATCAGATTGAGAGCTTTGATTTATAAGAAATAATCAGTTATGATCTTGACATCAATTTTTCTAATGAAGATACAGATGAGGTCTGGAGAGGTGGCCCAGATATTAAGAGTGCTTGCTGGTTTTCCAGAAAATGTGAGGATTCTGTTCCCAGCACTCATATTGGCCAGGTACTACCACCTATAACCCCAGCTCCACAGATCCAAATCATTGACTCCACAGACCCAAATATGCATGGTAGACACTCAGAGAAATACATCTATGTGTAAAGACCTTAGTTGGGTTTTTATCATTCTACACTCTTCAAATTCAATTTCCTCATCTCTAATTGGAATAACAGTAATGTGTGACCCATAGGACTCTTATGATGAGTACATGGGAGAGTAAAAGGAACTCTATCCCCTGAGGTTACACCAGGAGGGACCTATTTTAGTTTCTTAACTAACAGCTGGAACACCCTAAATTCTCCTCATGATACAGAAGCGAGGACTTTTCTATGCAACTCTAGACTCACGTGGCACTCTCATTGTATGGTGTCTGATCAACCCATCGCCATTGTCGATGACCTGAATCTGAAAGTCCTATAAAATAACCAGCACCAGTGTCTAGGATCCCAGTGATGAAATCCTAAGAGGAAAGAAAGATAGACAGCATTGAGCCTGGACTGAGAGCATCTTTTTTTTTTGATACTTTATTTACATTTCAAATGTTTCCCTTTTCCAGGTCTCCACTTTGGAAACCCCTTATCCTATCCCCCCTCCCCTTCCCTCTATGAGGGTATTCCCCCACCCACCCACCCACTCCCATCTTCCCTCCCTGGCATTCCCCTATACTGGGACACCTAACACTCAACTGAGAGCATCTTTTTCTGTTACAGAATTTTTATAAGACCTTTTAAAATTAACTTCAATGATACAAAATTATAGGATTCAATAAGATACACATATGCAAATACACAATATTCAATTCCTACTTTTTATCTTTAGGCCCTTAAATATTTTTCAATTTTTAGATTAATATACAATAATTGTAAAATGTAGAGGTACCCTGTGATATATTGATGAATTTTTTTCTGGTCACACAGATGAGATGAGAAAACAAAGGATCTAGGAATAAAAGAGTCCCCCTCCACCCAGAGGAGTGCACATCTAGCCCCCACCCCAGGATTGCACATCTCCTCCCCTCCCTCAAGGAGTGCATGTCTCCCCCCCCCAGGAATGCATGTCTCTTCACACACACACACACACACACACACACACACACACACACACACACACCGTAGGAGTGAACGTCTCAAGACACAATTGAAGTCATCATTCATGTTTTCTCTACTGCAAACAATCTCTGACAACAATCATAATGAATTGCCAACTGAGACTCACTCTCCTCCTTTCTTCACCACCACCATTCTCAATAATTGTGCATGAGAGAATATTGCACATCTAATCATTCTCCATTCATAACTTCGGATATTTCATTTCTGAGGGCTGGTCATGACCTTTGCAATTGGATTCTATTTCCCTGCTCCCTTCATTGTTAACCAGTTGATTCTACAGGAAGCATTAGAGTGCTGAAACTACAAATTGGTTTTTCAAGCAGAAGCATTTTGTCCTTCCCTCCAGCCTTGTGTGTTGCATTTCTGATGCCCTGGTTCCACGAAAGTTGTTTATTTCCACTTAAGAGGGACCAAGGTGTAGAAGGCAAAGGCTGAAGCCATCATCATCCCTGCGTATCTGCCGGAAAGCCTTCTGCCACAGCACCAACACCCATGTCAACAAAACTCCATTTTAGTAGAAACAGGCAGACACCTGGGCCAGGCCCCAGTCTCTCCCAGGATGCACCTGCTCTTCCTGACTGCGAATCACCACCAGATGAGCACCCATGTGGGAGCAGTTCTCCTTACTCTCGTTCCAAGGTACCACCAAGTTAGTTGAAATGAAGTAGCAGTGGGAACCAAATGGCTTCCAATCCTTTGGGCAACAGCTCCAGACTTTGTCTTTGGGAGAAGAAGGAAATGTAAATACAATGTAATAAAGTCATTCTAAAGCTATTTGTGTGCAGACACCACATGGAAGCCAACTTCTCTCAGATGCAGCAGAGCCCATCACCTCTCAGGTGCTAAGAAACCCAAGTCTATATCCTTTGGCACTAATGTCAGGGCCCCTTCGTACTTTTGGGGTGCTGTCAGGAAAAGCCAGAAGAACAGTGTATAAAAGACACCCAAAATCTCAAGACATAACACATAACAATCTGGGTATTCAAAGAATAGAACTCATCACACCAAGTATCAAAAAATTTCATAATATATATGTTATATTTAAGCAATCCATGTCAATAATTATGGCAACAATATTCTGATAGAAACTATTAAATTCATGATGATAAAAATATCTCACAAAAATATTAAAAAGATTCTAGAAATAAATGTAAAATAGAATGCCTAAGGAAGATAAAATATATGTAAAGTCATATATCCCTCTGGTCTGTACCTACACCTACACCTGTGGCAAATAGCATGCCTGACTCTCCCCTCCCCACATCTGAGCACAACCTGCCTGTCATCCAGAAGGTCTGCCCTAAACAAGGACATAGATGAGACCCCTGGCCCAATGCCCACACCAGCTGGGACGCCCTCAGAGCCCAGCAGGTGTGAGATCTATCCTGTTCTGCCTGAGAATCATACCCCTTCCAGTTTTCACCTCCACATGCACCTGTGGCAGATGGGGAAGCCTTTCTCCCAACTCCACACAGCCTATCTGTCTGTCAGGAGGTCTGCCATAACCGGGGACACAGGTAAGACCCCTGTTCCCATAACCAGGCCAGATAGGACAGAGCTCAACAGATTTGGATCTATCCTGCTCTGCAGGAGCTACATTGCCCTTCTGGTTTGCAGCTCCAGCTACATCTGTGGTAGATCAGCATGTCTGCTTCCTGACCCTACAGCCTGCCTCTCTCTCTCTGGAGGTCTGCCCTAACCAGGGACACAGGTGACATACTCTAACTAGAGATAGCACTGCCTTTTTCCAATGAGGTCTGCTCTAACCTAGGTCACACAGCTCCACCTGCCTCAGAGTTGGCCTGCTCCAATCTGAGAAACCTAGGCCAGTTAACACCAGAGATAATTAGATGGCAAAAGGCAAGCAAAAGAATATAAGCAACAGGAGTCGATGTAGTTTGACACCATCAGGACCCAGTTCTCCTACGACAGTAAGCCAGCCCTACACAGGACAATAGAAGGAAAACTGCAACCCAAAGCAGTTAACTATGCCCAAGAAAACACAGGAAATTAATCGTCTCACAATAAACCAAAAAGAAGAAACTCACACACACATCTAATCTCTTCCAACAACAAAATACTAGGAACTAACAATCATTTGTCATTAATATCTCTCAACATCAATGGACTCAGTTCCCCAGTAAAAAGACACAGGCTGATAGACTCAATATGTAAACAGAATCCATCATTGTGCTGCATACAAGACATGACCCCTCAGCAACATAGACAGACACTACCTCAGAGTAAAGGGCTGGAAAAAGTTTTCCAGGAAAATGTTCGTAAGAAATAAGCTGGAGTAGCCATTCTAATATCTAATAAAATAGAATTTCAACCAGAAGAAATCAAAAGAAATGGGGAAAGACACTGAATACTCATCAAAGGAAAAATCCACCAAGATGAAGTCTCAATTCTGAACACTATGCTCCAAATACAAGGACAATCATATTTGTAAAAGGAATGTTACTAAAGTTCAAACTATACATTGAAGCACACACAAGAATAGTGGGAGACATCAACACCCCACTCTCACCAATAGACTTTAATTAAGCCAGAAACTAAACAGAGACACAGTGAAACTAACAGAAGTTTTGAAACAAATGGATTTAACAGATATCTACCAAGCATTTCACCCCCAAACAAAAGAATATACCCTCTTCTCAGCAACTCTGGAAATTTCTCCAAAATTGACCATACACACACACACACACACACACACACACACACACACACACACACCAAGCCTCAACAGATGCAAGGAGATTGAAATAATCCCATGCATTCTAGGAGATCACCACAGATTAAGGCTAGACTTCAAAAACAATAAAAACAACAGAAAGCCAACATACTCATAGAAAGTGAATAACTCTCTGCTCAATGATAACTCAGTCAGGGAAGAAATAAAGAAAAAAATTGAAGACGTTATAGAATTTAATGAAAATGAATCATACCATACCCAATCCTATGGAACACAATGAAAGCAGTGCTAAAAGGAAAATTCATAACACTACATGCCTTGATAAAGAAATTGGAGAGGTCCTGTACTAGCAACTCAACAGCATACATGAAAGCTCTAGTACAAAAAGAAGCAAACACATAAATGAGGAGTAAAGAGCTGGAAATAAACTCAGGACTGAAATCAAGCAATTAGAAACAAAAAGAAAAATACAAAGGATCAACAAAACCAAGATCTGGTTCATAAAAAAAAGAAGCCAGATAAATAAACTCTTAGTCAAACTAACTAAAAGGCACAGAAACAATATTCAAATTAATAAAATCAGAAATGAAAATGGTGACATAACAACAAAAACTGATGAAATTCAAAATATCATCAGATGTTCCTACAAAAGTCTATACTTGACATAATGCAACATATAAATGAAATGAATGATTTTCTAAACAAATGCCATCTACCAAAGTTAAATCAAGAGCAGGTAAACCATCTAAACAGGCCCATAATCCCTAAGCAAATAACACAAGTCATTAAAAACCTCCCAACCCAAAAAAGCCCAGGGCCAGATGGTTTTAGTGCAGAATTCTATTAAACCTACAAAGAAGAGGTAATACCAAAACTCCTCAAACTATTCCATAAAATCGAAACAGATGGAATACTACCTAATTCATTCTATGAAGCCACAATTACTCTGATACCTAAACCACACAAAGACCCAACAAAGAAAGAGAACTTCAGATCAATTTCCCTTATAAATATCAATGCAAAAATACTCAATAAAATTCTCCCAAACTAAATCCAAGAACGTATCAAAACACAATTCACCACAATCATGTAGGCTTCATCCCAGGGAAGCAAGGTTGGTTCAATATATGAAAATCCATCAATATAATTCACTATATAAACAAACTCAAAGAAAAACCTCACATGATCATCTCATTAGATACTGAAAAGGCATTTGACAGAATACAACACCCCTTCATGTTGAAAATCTTGGAGAGGACAGGAATTCATGGCACATATCTAAACATAATAAAAATCAGTATACAAGAAATCAACAGCCAACATCAAATTACATGGAGAGAAACTTGAAGTAATCACACTAAAATCAGGGATGCAATGAGGCTGTTCACTCTCTCAAGATATATTCAATATAGTACTTGAAGTTATAGTTAGAGCAATAAGACAACAAAAGGAGTTCAAAAGGATACAAAATGGAAGAGAAGGAGTCTAGGTATCACTGTTTGCAGATGATTTGATAGTATAAATAAGCAACCCTAAAGTTTCCACCAGAGAACTTCTACAGATGATAAACAACTTCAACAAAGAGGACGAATATATAATTGACTCAAATCAGTATCCTTCTTTTTTACAAATTCTAAATGGGCTGAGAAAGAAATTAGAGAAACAACCCTTCACGATAGCCACAGATAATATAAAATATCTGGTGAAAGTCTAACTAAGCAAATGAAAGATCTGTATGACAAGAGCTTCAAGTGCCTGAAGAAAGAAATTGAAGGAGACCTCAGAAGATGAAAAAAACTTCTATGCTCATGGATTGGTAGGATTAGCATAGTAAAAATGGCCATCTTACTAACAGCAATCTACAGATTCAGTGCAAGCCCCATCAAAATTCCAACACACTTCTTCACAGACATGGAAAGAGCAATTCTCAACTTCTTGTGGGAAAACAAAAAATCCAGGATAGCCAAAACAATTCTTAACAATAAAATATCTTCTTGGGGAACCACCATTCCTGATCTCAAGTTGTACTACAAATAAATAGTGATAAAAAACAAATGGTATTGGTACAGAAACAGACAGGTCGATCAATGGAATAGAATCAAGACCCAGAAATAAACCCATGCACTTATGGACACTTAATCTTTGACAAAGAAGCCAAACTATACAATGGAAAAAAGAAATAATCTTCAACAAATGGTGCTGGTATAACTGGATGTCTACACGTAGAAGAATACAAATTAATCCATGTTTATCACCCTGTACAAAGCTCAAGTCCAAATGGATCAAGGACTTCAACATAAAACCAGATACACTGAACCTGATAGAAGAGAAAGGC
>CM052700.1:23448630-23493263 GCA_028551405.1 Uromys caudimaculatus | reverse complement strand
AATGGATACAGAAAATGTGGTACATTTACACAATGGAGTACTACTCAGCTATAAAAAACAATGACTTAATGAAATTTGCAGGCAAATGGATGGAACTTGAAAATATCATCCTGAGTGAGGTAACTCAGTCACAAAAGAATGAACATGGTATGTACTCACTGATAAGCGGATATTAGCCCAAAAGTTCAGAATGCCCTAGTTTCACTTAACAGTAACCGCTGGAGTGAGAGTGAGGTACCAGATGGAGGGGTTGTAGAAAGGTCTGAAGGAGCGGAGGGAATTGGTAGCCCCATGGAGGGAGCAAGAGCGTCAATGGGCCTGACCCTCCCCCTGGTCGTCCTGGAGTTCAGACCACCAACCAAAGAATACACATCTATTGACCCATGGTTTGGACTGCATATATGGCAGAGGAATCACCTCGATGGCCATCAGGGAGAAAGGAGAGGACTTTGGGCCTGAGGGTGCTAGAGGCCCCAGTAAAGGGGAATATCAAGGTGGGAATATGGGAATGGGTGGGCGGGTAGGTCGGAGGAGGAATTCTCTCACAGAAGCAGGGAGGGGGAGGGGATTGGGGGTTTCCAAAGAGGAGACCCAGAAAAGGGGAAACATTGGAAATGTAAATAAAGTATCAAAAAAAACCAAAAGAAATCGAAGATAACTTCAGAAGATGGAAAGATCTTCCATGATCATGGACTGGCAGGATTAATATAGTAAAAATGTCCACCTTACCAAAAGCAATCTACAGATTCAATGCAACCCCTATCAAAATTCCAACTCAATTCTTCATAAAGTTAAAAAGAGCAATTCTCAAATTCATTTGGAATAACAAAAAACCTATGAAACCAAAAACTTTTCTCAACAACAGAAGAATTTCTTGGGGAATAACTATCCCTAACCTCAAGCTATACTATAGAGCAATAGTGATAAAAACTGTCATGGTATTAATACAGAGACAGGCACATAGATCAGTGGAATAGAATTGAAGACCCAGAAATGAACTCAACACATTCTCCTCTCCTTGTACAAAGCTCAATTCCAAGTGGATCATTGACCTCTACCTAAAACCAGATATCCTGAATATAGTAGAAGAGAAAGTGGGCAATGCCTTGAATACTTGGGCACAGGGGAAAACTTCCTGACCAGAACACCAATGACTTATGCTTTAAAATCAACAATTGACAAATGGGATATCCTGAAATATAAAAGCTTCTGTAAAGCAAAGGACACTATCAGTAGGACAAAATGGCAACCCTCAGATTAGGGAAAGATATTTACCAACTCTACATCTGATAGAGAGCTAATATCCAAAATATGCAAATAACTCAAGAAGGTAGATGCCAGAGAACCAAATAACCCTAGTAAAAAGTGGAGTACAGAGCTAAATAAGATTTCTCAACCAAGGAATTTTGAATGATCGGGAAGCACTTAAAGAATGTTTAACATCCTTAGTCATCAGGGAAATGCAAATCAAAACAACCCCGAGATTCCACCTCACACCAATCAGAATGGCAGATATTGGCAAGAATGTGAAGAACGAGGAACACTCCTCCATTGCTGGTGGGACTGCGAGCTGGAAAAACCACTTTGGAATTCAGTCTGGTGTTTCCTGAGAAAATTGGAAATAGTTCTACCTGAGGACCCAGCTATACCCCTACTCAGCATATATCCAGAAGATGCTCTACCATATAACACATGCTCCACTATGTTTATAGCAGCCTTATTTATAGTAGCCAGAAGTTGGAAACAACCCAGATGTCTCTCAACAGAAGAATGGATATAGAAAATATGGTACATTTACACAATAACGTACTACTCAGCGATTAAAAACAATGACTTCATGAAATTCACAGAGAAATGAATTTAACTAGAAAACATCATCCTAAGTGAGGTAACTAAGACTCAAAAGATCACACCTGGTATGTACGTACTGATAAGTGGGTATTAGCCCAGAAGCTCACAATGCACATGATGCAACTCACAGACCATATGGAGTGTAGAATAGATGAAGGCCAGGGTGTGGATGCTTCAATCCTGCATTGAGGGGGGAACAAGAAAATCATGAGAGGTGAAGGGAGAGGGAGACCTGGGAGAGAGGGAGAAGGGGGAGAAAATCAGGGGGTCAGTATCAGGAACTGGAGGAGATGTGAGAGAGGTATAGAAGGTCAGGAAATCAAACAAAAATATGTAGCAGGGGCGATGAGGAACTGGGGCTAGCCACTGGAGAGTCCCAGACACCAGAGAAATGTGAGGCTCCCAGTACCCAGTGGGGATGACTTTAGCTGAAATGCACAGATAAGGGGCAGATAGAACCTGTTGAGACCACCTCCAGTAGATAGGCATGGTGCCTGGTCAAAGGTTGCGACCACCAACCCATCTCATAGTTTTTAACCCAGAAATGTTCCTATCCAAAGGAAGAACAGGGACAAGAAATGGGACAGAGACTGAAGGAGGGGTCAACTGGAGACTGCCCCACCCATGGATCAATCATATCTGCAGACACCAAACCCAACATTATTGCTGTGGTACCCCACTCATCCATCCACTCCCACCTCACCCCACTAGCATCCCCCTTCCCCAAGGCATTAATTCACTACAGGATTAAGCATATCTTTTCCTGCTGAGGCCAGACAAGGCAGTTCTCTGCTACATCTGTATTGGTCAAGAGGTGGGGGAGCACCTTCCAAGAAGCAAAGGGGAGGAGGGATGGGGTGAAGAACTTGTGGAGGAGGGACCAGAAAGGGAACATTTGAAATGTAAATAAATAAAATAATTAAAAAGAAAAAACTAGATGTCAATAAACCAAATAATCCAATAAAATGATGGGATACAGAGCTAAACAGAGAATTCTCAACAAAGGAATCTTCAATGTCCAAGAAGAACTTAAAGGCATGATGAACATCCTTAGCCACCAAATCAAAATGATTCTGAGATTCCATCAGTTCCTAAGAATAAACTTATGGTATTTCCAGGTATATAAATATCCCATGCTTATTCTCATATACAGAAACTGGACTTTTCAAAAGGGGTGAAGACACAAATGGACTATTTGTGGGAAAGGGGGTGAACAGTGGGTTGGTTAGAAGAGAAGGCAATGGGGGAGGAATAGAGAGGACAGCGTCTGTGAAGATTATATTATGTAATTGCTAATTTTCCTGGTACTGTCAAAAAGAGATATGCCTTTCAGATCTCTGATTGTGTCTCACATTTTAATGTGATAGATATTAAAATATATAAACAAAAAATACCATAAACAAACACAAGCAAACTCTGAGATAGCAAAGTTCTCTTTCCTGGGTATACTTACAGAGAACAGATATAGAGAGGAATTGGGGAAAGTTGGCACTGAATAGGTCAGCACCATGATGGCAGACTTTAGCCTGCAAACACATAGGGAGGGTAAGTGTAACAGAACTGAGCTGAACTTTGAGAAGATTTTGTCCAGGGTTTTGAGAACCATTGACCTTTCTGCCCTATGTCCTCTGTGTCTCACTAGCTCTCCATACATCTTCCCCTTTGCTGGTGACTCATCAAAGTCATACTGGAAAATTAACAATGTGTTTCATAATCTGCCCTAAAATGCAATTTTGCTGAAAAAGTACCATCTTGCCATGAGCAGTCAAACTTCCTGTTGTGTCTGACTTCCTGCTCATCTTGAGCTCCATTCTCAATCACTCATATGCAATCCTACTGCTCCACTTGGAGATCTAAAGCATTTCACACTGAATGTCTTTAGACATCACTCTGGGTTTTACCAAAAACGCCTCTTATAGTGGTCTCTAGGAAAGTAAGTAAGAAACTCACAGTATGAATCTAAAAATCATTAGAAGTTTTTCATGGTTTTATTTAAATGCATGTTTTTATTTTAAAATTAAAATATAACTACTTAATTTCTCTCTTCCATTTCCCTCCCTTCTACCCTCTTTCAAATTCATGGCTTTGTTTTTTGGTCATTGCCAACTAATATATACATATAAATATACATCATATGCATATGCATACACATATATGTATAGCCATGTTACTAATATAATTCATATATAATAGTATACATAACACACACACATATATACATATGTACATAATATATTACGTATATAAGTAGATGTGTAAGTACAGCTTGTGGAGTCTGTGTGGTGTTGCATGTGATTTCAGAAATGATTCCTTGGAATTGGATAATTAATTTGAGGGCTCATCCCTGGAAGAGACTAATTCTCACAGCAGGTGTTTAGTTGCCATTAGTTCTTTCTCTAGAAGTGGGGTGCTGGAGACTAGCATCTACTTGGTAGGATGTCCATTGGTGTTGTCACTGGTCCAGTTCTGCTTAGGAAGCTGTATTATCGAGGTCCATGGGTGCAGTTTCCCTGTAATTCTAGGAAACATGACCGTGCAGCAGGTTTTCTGGTCTATCAGCTCTTAGAGTTTTTACCAGTTTTGTGATGTTCCCTGATCCTTAAGTGCAGGAGTCATCTTGTAGATATATTTATTGGGTATGGGCACATCAAATCAGCCCTTTGCATTTTTACCAGTTGTGGTGTTTTGTAATGGTCTCTGTCTACACCAGTATACAGCTTAAAGCTGCTTTGTGAGTTGAGGGGTGAGAGCATAGGATAACTATTTCCCTTCCATCCTACTCAAGCACCCCAATTTCATGGAGAACAAAGGAGAGGTAGAGATATTTCTTAGAAATATTTTTGTCTTGTCTCTACAAAAAAATCTTTCTTGAAGAAACACCATTTATCTATGGTAATCTATGAAGTTGTAGTTTATGAACTTTTAGTATATAATTATGTTGACAAATCAAATATCATGTTTCTGTCTTTCTTTTGACAACGTCTGCATTTTCCCCTTCTAGACCAGAGTTTCTTCTTGATGATCAATTTGTTAAAATATTCTGCACTTGTGAACCATGGTTTGCAATTCTGCTACTCTTATGCATAATGTTTTTTGTTTTCCTTGGTTTTGAGGCTGGGTTTCATTATTTAGTCGGAGGGACTTAAACTTAATATCCTCCAACCTCAGCCTTATGGATGCTGATAGAAAAGGTTTGGACACCATGTCTGTATTATTTTTTTGAAAAGTTACCTTAGTAAAATAGATTCCAATCTCCCATACCATACAAAAGTCATTTCAAAATGGAAGATTCTGTGCATACTACTGAAGGGGAAGAGTCAGCATCAATCTTATCCAACTGTGAACCCTGGCAAGATATGCCCAGTTGTGCAATAATAACACCGATGCTATGGGAGTAACTGACCATGTTCTAATTGGACTTAAAGTCTACTATACAAGATAGAACATGACAGGTTGTGTTAACAGGGTCCCAAATCCATTGCTGGATAAGTCATAGGCACTGAGGGAAATCCTAGTACTACTATTCTGCTAAAAGGACAGTATAGAACTGTTTCCTATGATCTTACACTTATGTCCATAGATTAAACCCTCATCAGAGAAGCTTATTTTTACAGTAGATGACGATTAATAGGAATTCACAACTGGTCAACACACAGAGAATAAGAAACTGTGCAGTGATTGTCTCTAAGTATGAAATGTTTATCTCATACTTTCTTCCTCAAAGGCTCATGAATCATCACAAAGAAGGAGGCACAAAGATGACAAGAGCCAGAGGGAGTGATGTCTGTAGTTAAACAGTATTTGCCAGATGTGACAGTGCAGCAGTTGCTCACATGAACTCAACAGCTGGCACTACAGGCACAAGTCTTCCATAAGACCAAACCAGCTAGAATCCCAGCATGAAGTCCTACCCTTTGGCATTGATAGTTGAGGGTGACTGGGAGAGGGAGAGCTACTTTCTTTCAGTGATGTGGACCCAAGAGGCTACCATGCTCCAATAGATTGTGTGACACCCATGTACATGCAGGCAGCACTAGTGGACTCAGCAGATATTAATTTAAAGAGGGCAAAGTGTGTGTGTGTGTGTGTGTGTGTGTGTGTGTGTGTGTGTGTGTGTACAAGAGCAGGGTAAAGAGACAACAGAGTATGAGAACATCTTTGCTAGCTAGCTATCTGACAGAGAATTAATAACTCAAATAATTAAACAACAAAAAGCAAACCATAAGGCAATATATGAGCAATACATGGACAATAAATATATGAGAAAATGTTCAACATCCTGCACTATCATATAAATGAAAATCAAAGTAGCACTGAGAAGCCTGGCATGGTGGGGCTTCTCTCTCTCCCCGTCTCTCTCTGTCTCTCTATCTCACTCTGTCTCTGTCTCTGTCTGTCTCTCTGTCTCTCTCTGTCTCTCTGTCTCTGTCTCTGTCTCTCTCTCTCTGTATGACATAAAGTTGATAATTTCATTAGAAATTTTCAGCTCCTTGTGAAGGGAGTCAAATTTAAACATAGGAACGAATTTCTATCAACCCCAGCCACCTTACAAGACAGTCAGTTCAGAAAGGGTTCTAAGTAGGTGTTACATGTAACTCCCACAGAAACCAACTTCTCTTTTCCATCCTGGAAAGCGTTTTTTGCTTCTCTATAAGCTTTTACTTGCAATTCAGTTATTTTCATTTCTTTATGCATGTGTGGGTATTTTGCTTGCACATGTCTGTGCACATGGTGCAGTGCCTACTGATGTCAAAAGAGGGCATCTGACCTCCTGAAACTGGAGTTACACAAGGTTTTTAGCTGCCATGTCAGCACTGGGAGTGAACCAATATCCTCTGGAGAAGCAGTCCATGCTCTAACTTGTTGACCTATCTTTCCAGTCCCTGTACTTTGTTTATCTTGCCACCATAGAGTCATTCTGAAGTAATATAAATAAATAAACAAACAAAAAATAAATGAAAAAATTAAGAAAAATGATCATTTTCTAGTTAAATTAATACTGACAAGGACTGTGTAATGTTATGGAGTTCTTCAAGATTTTATGGAAGGCATAAAGTTTACAAATGGGATCATATGTTTTTGGCTTAAGAACAATGAATGTTCTTATGAGAGGCATAGCTTACTGGAGAGTTTTAGAACCACTTCAGCACAGTGGGTGTCACCTGCTGATTTCAAGGTAGGAATGTAGTTCTGTCTCCAATCAAGAAGTGGCACTAATGCCTTTGTAGTGAAGAAAAGAACACAACGGACAAAAAAATCAAGCAAAGCTTATCTAAGCTAAAAGGCCTGACTGTAAGCGGCCCAATATCCAGCTTTATTGATGCTATTGAAAAATTAGTACAAGAAGGAGGTCAAATTAGCTTTGTTAGCACTGTTTTGTTTGTGTCAAATAACCTTGTCTCTCACAGCCACTGTGAAACTGAAGAAGGTGACATTCTACAGATGAGGACATTTTGTTGGAGGGAAGGAGCTGCAGGTCAATTGTTTTGTCTCTGATTATTTTTTTAAATTGATATTTCTTCTTCTTCTTCTTTAATCTTTTTCTACAGTCCAGTCATTATCCCCCTTCTGGTCCACCCTCCGATTGTTCCTCACCCTATTCCTGTTCCCCTGTCTCCAAGAGGATATTCCATCCCTCACCCCCACCCCACCAAACCTCCCAACTCCCTGGGGCCTCAAGTCTCTCCAGGGCTAGGTGCATCTTCTCCCATTGAGGCCAGACCAGGCAGCCCTCCACTGTATGTGTGTCAGCGGCCTCATATCAGCTAGTGTATGCTGCCTGGTTGGAGGCCCAGTGTCCTAGAGATCCCAGGGTTCCTGGTCAGTTGAGACTGCTGGACTTCCTATAGGGTCGCCCTGCTCCTCAGCTTCCTCCAGCACTTCCCCAATTCAACCACAGGGGTCCCCAGCCTCCATCCATTGACTGGATGCACGTATCTGCATCTGACTCTTTCTGCTGCCCACTGGGCCTATGGGAGGGCAGCCATGCCAGGCTCCCATCTGCAAGCACACCACAGCATCAGCAACAGTGTTAGGCCTTGGAGCCTCCCCTTGAGCTAGATCCCAATTAAGGCCAGTCACTGGACCTCCTTTCACTCAGTCTCTTCTTCATTTTTTTCCCAGCAGTTGTTTTAGACAGGAACAATTCTGGGTCAGGGATTTTGACTGTGGGATGGCAACTCCATCCCACCACTTGATGCCCTGTCTTTTTACTGGAGGTGGGCTCTACAAGTTCCCTCTCCCCTCTATAGAACATTTCATCTAATGTTCCTCCCTTTGATTCCTGAGAGTTTCTCATATCTCAAGGCTCTGGTGCATTCTAGAGAGTCCCTCCACCTCCTACTTCTGGAGATTTCCTGTTTCCATTCTTTCTGCTGGTCCTCAGGGTTTCAGTCCTGTTTCGAACCCCCAATACTTGATCATGTTCCCCCTTTTCTCTCACTGTCCCCTCTCCCACCCAGATTCCTCCCTCTGCCCCAATGTGATTGCTTTCTTCTCCATCCCAAGTGGGATTGAGACATCCTCACTTGGGCCATTCAGCTTGTTAACCTTATTGGGTCCTGGGGATTGTATCCTGTATGCTGTACTTTTTTAGCTAATATCTGCGTATTAGTGAGTACATGCCATAGTGAGTATGTCCTTTTTGGTCTGAGTTACCTCACTCAGGATGGTATTTTCTAGTTCCATCCATTTGTGTGCAAAACTCATGATGTTCTCATTCTTAATAGCTGAGTAGTATTCCATTGTATAAATAGACCACATTTTCTGCATCATTTTTCCATTATGGGACATCTGGGTTGTTTCCAGCTTCTGGCTGCTACAAATAAGGTCACTATCAACATAGTGGAACATGTGTGCCACTGTAGCATGGTACGGCATCTTTTGGTTATATGCCCAAGACTTATATAGCTGGGTATTCAGGTAAGTCTATTTCCAATGTTCTGAGGAAACTCCAGATTGATTTCCAGAGTGGTTGTACAAGTTTGCAATCCCACCAGCAATGGAGGAGTGTTCCTTTTTCTGCACATCCTCCCCAACATGTGCTGTCAACTGAGTTTTTGACCTTAACCATTCTGATTGGTGTTAAGTGGAATATCAGGGTTGTTTTGATTTGCGTTTCCCTGATGAGTAATGACTTTGAACATTTCTTTAAGTGCTTCTCAGCCATTTGTGATTCCTCTGTTATGAATTCTCTGTTTAGTTCTATACCCCATTTTTTGATTGAGCTCTTTGGTTTTTTAGGAGGGTAGCTTCTTGAGTTATATATTTTGGCTATTAGCCCTCTATCAGATGTGGGGTTAGTGAAGATTTTTTCCCAATCTGTAGGTGGCCAATTTGTCCTATTGACTATGTTCTTTGCCTTACAGAAGCTTTCCAGTTTCATGCAGTTCCATTTATCAATTCTTGATCCTAGAGCCTGAACCATTGGAGTTATGCTTAGAAAAATATCCCCCATGCCAATGAGTTTGAGGCTCTTTCCCACTTTCTCTTCTATTAGATTCAGTGTATCTGGTCTTATGTTGAAGTCCTTGAGCCATCTGGACTTGAGCTTTGTGCAAGGTGAGAAATATGGATCTATTTTCATTTTTCTATATACCAACTGCCAGGTAGATCAGTACCATTTATGAAATATGGTTTCTTTTTTCATTTGTATAATTTTGGCTTCTTTGTCAAAGATCATGTGTCCATAAATGTGTGGTTTTATTTCTGGGTTTTCAATTCTATTCTATTGAATGACCTGTCTATCTTGTACCAATACCATGCAGTTTTTATCACTATTGCTCTGTAATATAGCTTGAAGTCAGGGATGGTGATGCCCCCAGAAATTCTTTTATTGTTAAGAATTATTTTTGCTATCCTGGTTTTTTTTGTTTTTTTTCATATGAAATTGAGAATTACTCTTTCCATGTCTTTGAAGAATTGTGTTGGAATTTTGATGGGGATTGTGTTGAATCTATAGATTGCTTTTAAATTTCGATGTAAAATACTTAATAAAATTCTCACAAACTGAATCCAAGAACACATCAAAACCATCATTCACGACGATCACGTATGCTTCACCCAACAGATGCAAGGTTGGTTTAATATATGAAAATCCATTAACATAATCCACTATATAGACAAACTCAAAGAAAAAATTACATGAGCATCTCTTAAGATGCTGAAAAAGCATTTGACAAAATACAATACCCCTTCATGTTGAAAGTATTGGAGAGATCAGGAATTCCAGGCCCACCCCTAAACATAATATAAGCAATTTACAGAAAACCAACAGTCAATATCAAATTAAATGGAGAGATACTTGAAGTAATCCTACTAAAATCAAGGACAAGACGAGGATGCCCACTCTCCCAGTATCTATTCAATATAATATTCAAAGTTCTAGTTATAGCAATAAGACAGTAATAGGAAATCAAGAGGCTACAAATTGGCAAAGAAGAAGTCAAGGTATCACTATTAGCAGATAATATATGATAGTATACATCAGCAACCCAAAAAATTTTACCAGAGAACTTCAACAGCTGATAAACAACTTCAGCAATGTGGACAGATGTAAAACTTACTCAAATAAATCAATAGCTGTCCTTTATACAAGTGATAAACAGGCTGAGAAAGAAATTAGGGAAGTAGCACCCTTCATAATAGTCACAAATAATATATCTTGGGGTAAGTCTAAACAAACAAGTGAAAGATCTGTATGGCAATAACTTCAAGTCTCTCAAGAAAGAAATCAATGATCTCAGAAAATGGAGAGATCTCCCATGGTCATGGATTGGTAGAATTAACATAGTAAAAATGTCTCTGATTCTTGGGATCATATTTGGTGCATTTAAAATGGCATGTTCTCAAAGGAGCACTGAAACAGTCTATCTGTCTCACTTCCTGCAAATCGTTGCACTTGAATTTCATAAAACCTTTGTTTTATTAACCAATAAAACTTACTTATTAACTGTTGTGTTTATGGTATACACATGTACAGATGCATAAAGTTCTACTCTATGACTCCATTGTCTCTTCTCTTAAAACAACATATCTCTGAAGACAACACTTCTCTGAAGAAAACGTATCTTATTTTATTGGATATTTTTCTTTATTTGCATTTCAAATGTTTCCCCCTTTCCAGGTCTCCCCTTTGGAAACCCTCTATCCCATCCCCCCTCACCTGCCTCTATGAGGGTGCTCCATCACCCACCCACTCCCATCCTCCTGCCCTGGCATTCCCCTACACTGGGGCATCGAACACCCTCAGGCCCAAGGGCTTTTCCTCCCACTGATGTCCAACAAGGCTATCCTCTGCTACATATGTGGCCAGAGCTACGGGTCACTTCATGTGTATTCTTTAGTTGGTGGACCAGTCCCCAGGAGCTCCGGGGGTTCTGGCCTGTTGACATTGTTGCTCCCTCCATGGGGCTGCAACCCCCCACAGCTCCTTCAGTCTCTTCTCCCTCTCCTCCATCAGGGACCCCATAGCCAATGGTTGACTGTGAACTTTTGCCTCTGTATTTGTCAGGATCTGGCAAAGCCTCTCAGGAGATAGCCATATCAGGCTTCCATCAGCAAACACTTCCCAGCTTCCACAATAGCATCTGGGTTTAGTGGCTCTTAAGACAACCTTGAACTAGGAATTTGGCATCTTTTCAGCTATGGTGGTGGCCAGCATGTCCTAGCATAATCCTCCTGTCTCTCACACTGTTCTACTCAAGCACTGAGGTTCAGGGGTCCACTGTCGTGGCATTTTATATGTGGTGCTGAAGATCTGAGCTCAAGTCCCTATGAACCATCTCTCCCAGCCTTTTGAGAGATACATTTAAATTTAACACTGGATTTCCAGGTAGGGTGGAACTGGTGATCTGCTCTTGGTATTTGAGATGGTGCCTGAGAGGTGAAACGTGTGTGTGCATTCTCTCTCATAAAGGTCAATCTTCCGACATTACATTTCTAATATGAAATTGTATGTATGTAGCTTATAGTTACTGCTAGTGTTTTTAACTTACTAAAAATTGTATATACTTTCCGGGCAGTGGTGGCACAGGCCTTTAATTCCAACACTTGGGAGGCAGAGGCAGTTGGATTTCTGAGTTCGAGGCCAGCCTGGTCTACAGAGTGAGTTCCAGGACAGCCAGGGCTACACAGAGAAACCCTGTCTCGAAAAACCAAAAAAAAAAAAAAAAATTGTATATACTTTAAGATCTGAATGCGATGGGACATATCTATAATCCCAGCACTCAGGCAGTAGGAATGGGCATATCATAAATTAAACCAGCTTGGGCTTCATCTTGGGCACAGAGAGACCCTGTGTCAAAAAACAAAACTCCTAAACCAAGCTGCCAATCCAGACTGAAACAGCAGCTCTCTAAACACCAACATAAACAGCTTACAGAAATTCAACCATTACAAAAGTGGACACTAGGGACTAAACCACCAACCAAAGAATACACACAGAGGAACCCATGGCTCCAGCTGCATATGTAGCAGAGGATGGCTTTATCTGGCATCAGTGGAAGGGGAGACCCTTGGTCCTGTGAAGGCTTGATGCCCCAGTGTAGGGGAATGCTAGGGTGGTGAGGCAGGAGTGAGTGGGTTCATGGGGGAGCACCCTCACAGAAACAGGGGGACGGGAGGGGTGGTATAGGAGGTTTGGGTTTTAAAGTGCCAATGTCACATAATCAATTTTAATTCATGAATGAAACAATTTTGAATTAAGTTTAAACATATGTACTTACTTTTCTATTTACTTAACTGAGAAGCAAAAAATATATCTCATACTAGTTTGCTTGCTATTCCTGCAAATGGTAGAGAAACTTCTACACTACAGTGTTTAACACACACACACACACACACACACACACACACACACACACACACACACACAGCATCAGTCACCATGCTCCTCTCCATGAAACCCACAATAAGAGCTTACTTGAATGTGTTTTGCTCACCAAGGCCAACCTGTACCAATCTGTGCATCTATACCTGCCCTACCTCTAGCACTTTCTGTATTATTTCCAAGCTCTCTCTAAAAACATATCCTACATGGAGCCTGTGACCACTATTTACTTAATAGCTTACCAAATAATGTAACTATGATACAACCAAACATTTCTCAGATGACTTAGCAGTTTTTCTCTTTTCCACAATGATGTGCTTATGGCAGCGTGCCTGGCTAGTGTTATCTGCTTCACTGATTATCTATTTCCCAAACCATGTGATACTTGTATCAGCACAATCTGGGGGGGGGGGCATGTTAGGGTTTTATCTTCTGGAGGGAAGCCTGCATTGCTGTCTCTTCTGATGAATGTATTTGAGTCTCTTTTGTTGTATATTATGAATCTTCAGTATGTGCTCCTGGCTTCCTCTGCCACCTGTTATTAAGTGTAACAGTTTACACATGTTGGACTTTTCTGGGTACAGAATGGATTCTTTTGCCCATGATCATTTGCCTTATAATATATTGCATCTGTTATTTAATTGTACGAAACAAAACAACAAATGTCTATACTGAAAAAATGTAGTCTTCATTTAAGAAAATAATATAAATTTAACATACATAATCATAATTATTTGTTCACTGAGATGCACTGAAAACATGACATCTATAACATGTATTTATATTTTATGACATATAAATTATTTCCTCTCTGAATAATTGTGAATCCATGGTGAGCCTTATTCATTAAAATAGCATTCAAATATTTCATTGTCTTAATGAAATAAATTATTTTTGTTACTGAAGTTCAATTTGTCTTTGGAGCCCTGTCAACATTGCCATTTTGCCTTTTATCATTTATAAAGATTTCTTAGCATAGAATCTCACATTTCCTGTTTTATCTCTGATTTTGTTGCTGTTTACCCCCTTGACAAACTTGCTGTCTGTCTTGTCATCTAGGAAAATTATGGAATTTAACCAACAGGCCTGTATTAGCCAGGGTTCTCTAGAGTCACAGAACTTATAGGTAGTCTTTATATAGTAAGGGAATTTGTTGATGACTTACAGTCTGTAGTCCAACTCCCCAACAACGTTCAGCAGCAGCTGTGAATGAAAATCTGAGGATCTAGCAGTTGCTTACTCCCACAAGACATGCAGGTGAAGAAGAGTGAATCTTCCTTCTTCCAATGTCCTTATGTAGGTCTCCAGCAGCAGGTGTAGCCCAGATTAAAGGTCTACATACCACTACACCTAAAACTTGTATCTTCCAGACTCAAGATCTAGATCACAGGTGAGCCTTCTAATTATGGATTGTAGTTCACTCCAGATATAGTCAAGTTGACAATCAGGAACAGCGACTACAAGGCCCATCACTGCACTAATTTTGACACAAAGATAATACACAACAAGAACTATGATCTTACTTCCTCCAAGTCTTCAATGATGCTAAGGAAAAACAAAACTGGAAAGGTGTTATATGCTGTGCAATAGACTTTAAGAAACATTTCTAACTTGCTGGGTATTTATGTTCATAGACTTCAGCCACAACAACCGTGTTATAGATGCAAGAGATATATTTATTCTCAAGATTGTAAGGAGGCTATACGTACAAAGTCAACAGATTCCTTTGTGGTGGGGGCCCTTCTCCAAGCTTGGAGAAGTCTGCTATCTTGCTGTGTCCCAGCACTCTAAAAGGAGTTGTGGAGAGAAGAGAGAAGAAGTAAGGTGAGGGAGGAGGAGAGAAGGGACTATGGAGAGGGGGAAGGAGAGAGGAGAGAGGGGGAAGGAGAGAGGAGAGAGGAGAGAGGAGAGAAGGGAGTAGGGAGAGAGGAGAAAAATTCGACAGATGCTATGGCTTTAACTAATAAATTTTGGAGGGACACAAATATCCATTCTTTAATAATCCTGTATGTGGATAAAGGGATCACAATGGGTCCTGTCATACAAACTCTTGTCCTTTACCTTAACAAGCCCACTTTCTCTTAACTGAGAAAAATTTTGAAATCTAATCAACAGCTTTACTGTCTTCTTCCTTGGTCTAAAGCAAAGGATTTCATGTCTCCACATGCACCATGTGCACAAATTCTATGTTAAAAGCTTTGTTCATTGTCATCTTGGACACATCTCATTGAGCTAGAGAACTTTCTAAGCCTTATTTTACCTCAAACTACCTTTAAAACATGATATATGAGTAACAAACACATTGAGAAATCTTACATGACATACTTCTGGAAGTTTCTACTGACTGTTTTGGGGTTGCTTTCTCAATTTCCTTTTCCTCTTTGCTCCATCTGTTGGAGTACATTAGAGGAAACTCTGTTTTTAAAATTTATTCTTTTTCACTTGGCTCTCTTGTACTAAACACTTACTGATCTTACTAGAATGGATCAGATGCATTGATGTCCAATCTTAAATGTTTCTGAAGAGACAGACACCTGTGATGGAAATATACACTCTGGGCAAGAAGTAAAGAGGACCCGGAATCTCCTGACACACATAATGTGGCTGGAAGAATCCCAAATGAAATGTGAGTCGTGCACTTCTCTCTTTTCTATCTATCTATCTATCTATCTATCTATCTATCTATCTATCTATCTATCTATCTATCTAATCTATCTGAGTGCATATACATGTTCCTCCCTCCTTCTTTTTATCTCTTCTCCTCTTCCTCTTTCTCCCCCTGATTCTCCTCCTCCTCCTCCTCCTCCTCCTCATTTTTCTCTTCTTCCCCTTAACTCTTCCTTCTTCAAGATAAAGTATTGCTATGTAGCATAGGCTGGTCTTGAATTTTCTGTGTATCCTGGGATTGCCTCAAACTTGACCTTCTTTCCTCCAACTTCTGAGTGCTGAGTCGATAGTCGATGTGTGATCATGCTCAACCCTTTTCACATTTAACTAGATGAAGTATTTATGACTATGATTTTAAAATGTGAATTGATGGCAATGTAAAGATTTAAGATGAGGGAGATGAGAACACAATGAGGATGACCTTGATGGAGACAATGACATGGCTGATTCTTGGTAAGCCATATAACAGATTCTAAGACCAAGGAAAGGAGATACTAAAATCAGATAGAAGCAAGAGGGGAGATAAGGTATATTTTAAAAAGAAACAAGATAAAAAGGAAAGGAGAATTAAATACTTTGGAAGATTCCTTTGACAGGAAGGGAGAAAAATAATATATAGAACACATAGATATAGACTCATAGTACGCTAGAGACTCTATCTGGTTTCCTAATTGATTTAAAGGATGCTACTGAATCTGCACTGTGAGACTGTTAAATAATATTTTGTTATAGTAATTATATTAAGTTACTATAAGCAAGCTCTTTATGCATCTTCTGGATATGACATGGCTGTTGTAGCCATGAACTCCCAGCAGCTGTGGTCAACTGCACAGGACTTGGTGTAAGATTAAACCAACAAGATCAGAATGTTGATTCCAGCAGCCAGCACTTAGTGGACTAAGTGGATTACAGAGACAAAGCAGCAAAGGAGAGAACATGAAAGGGGAAGTGGGAGTGTGTAGGGGATGCCTGCAGATGGGCAAAGGCGGGTGAGATGGGCGGCAGGGCTTTTTAGGATGGATATGATCAAGATACAGTGCTTAGATGTATGAAATTATCAAAGAATAAATAAAAGATGTTCTAGTAATAAATATATTGGAAAATGTTAAATTATGCTTACAATTTAAATCTTGCTTAATCTCATCAGTCTGCTAGAGCTAACTTCACCAGGACCATGCTGTATCAAAAAACCTGGTTGGTTTTTTTTTGTTGTTGTTTTGTTTGTTTGCTTGTTTGCTTTTTTGTTTGGTTGTGTGGGTGTGTTTTGCTTGTTTGTTTTTGGTTACTATTTTGTGTTGGCGATTGGAAATAGTGTTTATCACATGCTATACATGTGTATAGCCTGAGCTATACACACTCAGCCCTTTCTTTACTTTTAATTTCTTCACAGACTATCACTGTGTTTCCTAGGCTAGATTTGAATTCCCTCTGTAACCCAGGTGCCTCTTGAATTTACAATTCTTCCCTCACCTCCTGAGTAGTTGGCATTACATTCCTCTCGCACTAAACCTGGCAGAAAAAATACTGCAAAAAGTATTTTTTTATACAAGTAATTGTAATTATTTCTGGGTCATGGAGTTCTAGACTGAAGTTGGTACAGCAAATGTAATACAGTTATAAATGGTTGAATGCTGGCCCAGCGAGGTGGCTCAGTATGTGAAGGCATCTACCATCAAGCCTGAGGACCCACACACTGGAGGGACAGAACAAACTCCCGCAGGTTGTCTTCTGACTTCCACATGTGCACCATGGCACATGCACACACACACACACACACACACACACAGAGAGAGAGAGAGAGAGAGAGAGAGAGAGAGAGAGAGAGAGAGAGAGAGAGAAGAATGAATAAATGCTGCTCAATGATGCTTCTCGGGGTGTATTTTTCCTTACTACTCTCAGTAATACACCACCTCTCTCCTTGAGTACTTTCTCTCAGTCATGCTAATGCTGCATGCTTTCAATATGCTTTTTGAATGGATATGAAAATCTTGCCACAATATTTTAGTTCATAGTTCCCGGATGGTACATACTTGTTTGATGACCACTTATAATTTCAACAGTTTAAATTTACTGCTCATTGGCCAGACCACCCAGTGATCCCAAGGACTAGACCACCAACCAAGGAGTGTACAGGGAGGGCTCCAGGGCTCCAGAAACATATGTGGCAGACCATAGCTTTGTCTGACATCAGTGAGAGGGGAGGCCCTTGATGCTGTGGAGGTTTGATGCTCCAGCATATGGAGATGCTGTAGTGGTGGGGTGGAGTGGGTAGGTGGATGGGGGAGCACCCTCATAGAGGTAAAGGGGAGGGGGAGAGGTTGTGGAATGGTAACCGGGAAGTGGGATATCATTTGAGATGTAAACGACAGGAATGATTAATTTTTAAAAAAATTCACAAGAAATGTAAAAATAAATAAATTATGCAATAAATTGAAAAAAACTTACTGCTCATAATTTTGAGTGTTTTAATTGATTTTATAAACTATATGTCTTCAATAATGATATTACAAAAGCTTTCTTCATGCACATGTGTGTGTGTGTGTGTGTGTGTGTGTGTGTGTGTGTGTGCCTGTATTACACTATGTTATATAGAAGCTTTTATTTTTATGACTTTTTATGTTCTGATGTTCTGCTTATAAAAACATTTCTTTATTAAAACAAGTTTATATTTTTCTTTGTTATTATTTACTATCAGGCTCTAACATTGGTTTAGTCACAGGAAATATTTAAGTCTCCTGAAATCCTAAAATACTTTTCACACTATCATGCTCCTTGATAATCTTGACTTCCTTCATCTTATGGCAGAGAGGACACTAACCTATTTTCCTTTTTGTTTTAGCAAAAGATGCCCGACAGCAGCTGATCCCTTGGGTCTTCGTTGTTGTTTCTATCTCGCTCCTCAGTGCTTGCTTTATCTCAACTTGTTTGGGTAAGCTACCAGCCAGAGAGAAGCTCCTTATGAATTATCTTCTCCAAGAATTTCCAACATGTGCTCCTGAAGCCTCGGTTTTCCTTAGCTTATTCACATACAACACATTTGCTGTCTTAGGATTACTATCAGAGCTGCGCATTTGACTTTTTTTTTAATTTGTGTGAAACTTCTCTGTTGACTTCAAAAACAATCACTTGCTGAGGTATAACTGACATATAAAAGCTCTAAGCATTAAATATGTTCACATCAAGATTGGGAAAAAATATATATCCATGAAGGCCATTGCCACCATTAATGTCATAGAAAATCTTCTTTCTGGCATCAAGCTATACAATGAGGTTATGACTGAATTAGTATGTTGTAGCCTAAGACAAATAGGCTGGATGAAAGATTAAACAGAGGCAGCATAGACTCTGAATATGTAATTCCTAAACTAATACTGAAGGGATATTGCAGAGTTATGGGGAAAAGAACATTTTGTTGAATTCATGTTGTAGACTTCATTGACTCTATTTAATAAATAAAATCAATTTAATAAATGACATCATACCATGTACAAACAACAACCTGCTATAGTGAAAACAGAAATCTATAAGATAGAATATTTGTACTGCATTGATGTGTGAAATGTATATTAATCTGCCAAAACAATTGGAAGCATTCAGCAATATAATAAAAATGGACAGTCTTAAGCAGGCACTACAGAAAAGGAAAACATAACACACACACAGTGTCAACCTTATTGGTTGTTAGGGAAGTAAAACTGAAATTCACAGTGAGTCACCATTGCAGAAACACCAGCATGGTAGTGACTCAAAATACACAGTGTCTGATGACAAAGGTGCAGGAAACTTGAATCTGTGATGCTTAACTGCAGAAGGGAGCCTAAGGTAGAAAATCTGTTTGGAAAGCTTTGCCATGCACCCCATTTATCATGCATGCACACAAACACTGGCCATCCCACCCCGGGGCACACACACTTTACAGAAATGTGTACTTACTCTCCTTAGGATGCAAGGTCAAAGATGCTCACAGTAACACAGTTCACAACAGCCTAATACTGGAAGCCATGAAAGTGCTAGAAGCCAAAGAGATCAGGGTGTTTTACTCCATGAAGACAATAGGTCACTGTCCAGTTATGAAAATGGGTTGACTATAACTATAGGCAGCAATATTGCTTCAGAAACACTGCTGGGCATAAGACAGCATCAGTGGATGCAGGGCATCTGAGTCCATTCATAGAAAAGTCTAACAGAAGTTATTCTGATTTGTGTAGTCTAAGCTAAAACTGCGAAGCAAAGCACAGGGTGAATATTTTAAAAGCCACAAAATGGAAGACTGGGTCATGCTGGTGTATAATGGCTACCTTGGGTGTTGACAATATTCTACTTTTTGAACTTGGCAGTCTTTGCCAGGAATGTTCACATTACCCTAATTTACTAACCTGTACATTTATGGTTTTCTTTTTTACTTTTCAATATTTGATTATATTCCAAAGTAAAAATATTACTAAACTTGTGAAGTTCACAAAACTTTGTGGCACTAGCCCAGGGTTTACCAAAATCCCCACTCTTATGCAAATTCTGGTGAAATAAACTGAAACAGTGTGCACCTGAAAGATTCCAAAAGTTCCAATGTAAAGCATAGAGAATATGATCATAAAATGTTAGCATTGAATTTACCTGGGATCACGAAATGGCATAGGAAGGAAAGAGGGTGTGGCAATGTTAACTGTGAGGGAAGGAGAAAGGCGAGGAGATCAGCCCACTTTTCTAAATCAGTGGCTACATAGCAAAAGAAAACCAACTGCTTTTCCTGACGACAGTGACTCATCGGTGCTTTTTACACTGGAAGAGAGGAAGCGAGGTGAAGCTATCAGACTACCACACAAGGCTAACATGCATCCGAGAGGAGCCACAGCCCGGAGCTACAGGTAGCAGAGGAAATCTCTTTATTTGCTTTCATCCAGCCTTTAGAGTGCATCTGTAGGAATGAGAACTGGCTGCAAGAATGAATAAAGGTCAACTAGGACAGAGAGGTTTCTCATGATTGTAGTCAAATGCTGCAACCATTATTAATGTGTGTGTATGTGTGTGTGTGTGTGTGTGTGTGTGTGTGTGTGTGTGTGTGTGTGTGTGTGTGTGTGTGTGTGTATGTGTGTGTGTATGTGTGTGTGTTTGTGTGTGTGTGTGTGTGTTGCTGGGCACCAAATGCAGGACTTTGTACATGTTAGGCAATTGCTCCACAACAACAGAACTTGTTTTTTGTTTGTTTTTTGAGGCAGGGTCTCACTATGTATCCCAAGCTGACCTGGAACTAGAGATGTTCTTGCCTCTGTCTCCTAAGAGCTTAGATTTCAGGCTTGCATTATCATCCCTAGATTGTGGGTATTTTGACATCTGAAATATAACAAGAACTTCATCTGAGTTTTGCTCTACTCAGAGGAGCTGTCATGAGGACTGTTTCTTCTTGCTGAGATGCCTATTTCTTCATATTCTGGAATTTATGAGGTTAGGAAGAATTGAGAAATGCTTGAGTTTTATAAAGTCTGCTTTTCTTACAAGTAAAATATCTGGTAAAAGGCTTTGTTATAGGAACATTTTGCTTAATTTACCCACTCATTTCTCAATTCTTTTCTTTCTTTGATAAATATCAAATTCAGGACTTTTCACATTCTAGGAAAGTACTTTACCATTGAGTCACACTGCTAGCTTGGGAAATATTTTAAATACAAAAGCAAAATACATGTAGGGGCACTGAATATCTTTTGAGGTAATACTTGAAGCAAGACTCTGCATCTGTCACAAATTAAATGCCCCTTGGTAACTAACATCTATGTTAATTCTCACCTGAGGGGGTACCTGGACCTGCTGTCCTGTTAGCTGGAGAGCCTTCCAGTCTAACTGCTACTTTCCTCTTAATGACAACCAGACGTGGCATGAGAGCGAGAGGAACTGCTCAGGGATGGGCAGTCATCTGGTGACCATCAACACTGAAGCAGAACAGGTATGCATTAGCATAGTCCATCTTGCTGCTCTGGTTCCGTTCTAATGCTGTGACAAACACCACAACCAAAAGTAACTTCAAAGAGGGAAGAGTTTATTTTAGTTTACAACTTAGAGTCCATAATTGAGGGAATTTAGGGCAGAGATTCATGCAGGAACTTGAAACAGAAACCAAGGAGGAACACTGCTTTCTGACCCACTCAAAGAGTCATACTTAGCTTAGTTACTTTTCAACCCAGGACTACCTGCCTAAGGAATGATGTTGTCCACAGTAGGCTGGGCCCTCCTACATCAATTAAAAATACACACAATTCCAGACAGAAGTACCCAAAAGCCAATCTGATTTAGATATTCCTCAACTGAGATTCCCTTCTCAGGTGATTGTCGGCTGTGCCAAGTAGACGGTTAAAGTTCACTAGGACCACCAGTCATTTTGTTTCTTTAAGTCTTTTCATAGAGGAGAATTTCTCGGGTCTCTAATGTTGTTCCTTCATCTTTCTGATCAACCTGGAAAGCCTTTTCTTCCTCTCCCACTTGTTCCTTTTCCTTTTCCCTCTTCCTTCAAACCAACTCATTGATTTTTCAACATTGCTTTTCCTAATACAAAGTCCAATATACATTATAGCATTCTGTACCCTCTCTCTAATAATACAAAACATTGCACACTTGAGAAATTGTGTAGTAAAATGCATGTTTTCTTCTTTTAAAATTGAAAATAGGTTCTTCTCTCATGCAATCTATCCCCACAACAGTTTCTCCTCCCTCCACACTTCATAGCTCTTTCTGACAAGAACACCAAGCTAATAACCATGACATATACATGGAGGACCTGGTGCAGACCTGTGCAGGCCCTGCACATGAGTAGAAATGTAAGTACTTTATATGTTAGAAAATTGGTCAGTTTTTTCTATATGGCCAGTTTTTGGTCTTTCCAGAGTTTAAGGATGTACCAGTTCTCCCAGAAACCCATCCTTTCCTACTCTGCACTCCCTAGTCTATGACGTCAGCTCTGCTAAGGCTCTTTGAGCACAGTGGAGTGTCAGCATTTACTCCAGTAAGTTGTAGGTTTTCCAATGACTCCCACTTGATGGAAGGCTTCAGGACATACTTTCCTTACTTTTATATCTCCAATTGTCTGTGAAAAGTCAGGCATAGAGTAGGACTCCTGAGTATATAATTACTTGCGTAGTTAATCAGGACTGAAATAGCTTCTTGTATATGGAAAATAGTTCTAACATGTGGTATTAATTCTAAATAAATGAATTTGAATATAAATTCAGCTTTTTAAGAGCTGAAATTGCTCTCTTTGTGTGATACATTGTCTACATATGCCATACTCAAGCTTCTGTTTTCTGTTAGTCAACAGAATTTGTTTAGGGATCCTGTCTCCTTGACTGCCATCTATAAGTTTTATAACTCTTCAAGTGAAATAGAATTGAATGAAATATCCAATTAAAGGGATTTTTCTTTTATCAAAAATAGATTTTTTTATACAATATATCCTGATTACAATTTTCCCTCCCTCTACTCCTATCTGCTCTTCCCTGTCTCCCCTCCCCTCCAGATCAACTCCGTTTAGATCTCTTATTATAAAAGAACAGGCTTCTAAGAGATAACAACCAACCACAACAAAATTAATATAATAAGATAAAGCAAAACATATCACATTGAAGTTGGACATGGCAACCCAACAGGTAGAAAAGAGACACAAGAGCTGGCAAGAGAGTCAGAAAGCTGCTCATTCTCATAGCTAGGAGTTTCATAAAATACTAAGCTAATAGTTATAATATATACGTAGAGGTCCTGGTGTAAGCCCATGTAGGCCCTGTGCTTCAGTGTAAGACCATATAGGACATGTGCTCATATGTGCCTTTGCAAATACAATCTCACTTCATTTTTACAGTGATCCTACATAGCAGTGGAATTGTCAGAAGACTCAGGGTTTGGTGAGGTTAAAGCTCCCCCTATCACACTAAGCAGATTTGAAGGCAGACTTGTCTGACACCGTGATGTTTATGCCTAGCCCGTGATCTCATTGCCCTCATTCCTCCTTATCAGCCTAGTGGGTATCATGAAACTATGTTTACTAAAAGAAAATGTAAATTTTGTATGCAGAATTTTGTGACTCAGCTTTTGGATAAACGATTTTCCTATTTCCTGGGACTTACCGATGAGACTGTGGAAGGTCAGTGGCAGTGGGTGGACAAGACGCCATTTAACCCACACATTGCGTGAGTATATTGGTTGGGGCTAAGGGCATTTGTAGGCAAACATGAGAAGGGGGAAAGGAGAACTCATTTTAGGTAAGGGTACACCAATGTAAGTGCTTACTCAGTGGAGCATCAGCAGCTGGGCAGTCTCTGTATGTTGTCTTTCCACTGCAGAATAATTCCATGACTTTATCACAGTGTCTATAAAAGAACAGACAACATGAGATTAATATGAACAAGGATTTCTTAAGATTATCATTTAGACAAACAATATTATAAGAGCTAAAATTAATTTTGAATGTTTTAACCTGTTAATTTTCTTTTTTGAAACCATTGTGATATGATAATATGATGCCACATGCATAGTTTGAATTTTCCTAGAAGTCATGTTAAGAAAGTAAAAAGATGTTAGACATGGTGGCACACACATATAATTCTTATATTTATGAGTTGGAATTGAGAGGGTTGATAATTTGAGGCAAACCTGGACTACACAGGCAAACCTGTACCTTAAGTCCTAGGGAGGACTTAAGTACACATCAAGGCAATGCTTCAAATAGAAAAACAACAAAATAAAACACACACACACACACACACACACACACATCAGAAGAACAAAAAGGGAACAATTTGTAAAACTTATGGTGATAATATATTAACTATCAATTATTAAAAATGTTTTAACAAAGTACATTCATGTGCACTTAACACTCAAAGGACATCTCAGTCTGGAGAAACCACATTTCCTCCTTTCTCTTTTAAAATCAGTTTTTTCCCCTCTGAGAATTTCATACAGTGTGTTTTGCTCATATTTGCTCCTCCCCTACCTAGCTTTGTGTCATCTTCTTTTTCCCACACATTTTGTGTTGTCTGTATGTTCTTGGATATATAGTGGAAGGTCTACCAGGGTCTAAAAACTGACTCTCCTCCTCCCAGCAGTTGTCAATTCCCATGACTAAGAATGGGACTTCGTGCCTCCCTCCACTCTCCATGCTGGGATCTGATTTCCCTTGAGCTTGCACAAGATTAGTGCATGCTGCCACAGTCACTGTGAATTTGTGCTTGCAGCTGCTATGCTGTGTCTGGAGGACACTATTTCCTTGTATTTCACCCATCTCCTCTGGCTCTGACACTTTTTTCATCAAGATCCCTGAATTTCTGGGAGAGGAGATGAGATACAAATGGTCCCATTTAAAGCCCAACATTCTTTAGTCTCTCATTTGTACCTTGGCTGGTTGTGGATCTCCATGCTAATTTTTATCTGCTGCAAGCAGAAGCTTCCATGATGAAAACTGAGAGATGCACCCATCTATGAGTATAATATGAAGTCATTAGGAGTTGGGTTAGTACATTGTCCACTTAGCAGACTAATAATGTAGATTCTCCCCTAGGACCTAGGATCTATACCAAAAGTTCTTGAGCTGGCAGTGGTGTCAGATAAGGGGCTCATCTTGTGGTACAGGACTTAAATCCAATAAGAAAGTTCATTACTCCTATAATGTTCATGTCACTATCATACTAGTTGTGATATCTTGCCAGACAATTATTATGATAGTTTGTCAGGTTACAGCTGGGTAAGGTTTACCCTGATAGCATTCACAGCACTTTCCAGTCCTATGAAATCTAGTCAGTAGGGACAAAGCTTCCAAGCAGTACCAGCTTTATTTCTGTGACTCAAGTATGTTGTTGGCCATACTGTCAAGTTCTGGAGTGTAATCACTAACGTTGGTAATAGGTTGTAATATTTAGGAGTCTATTGAACCTCACTGGCCAAAAAATCCAAAGAAGGTAACCCATTCCTGGCACTAGTCTTTTAATTTGTTAGCTTGGGGTATTTAAAAGGAGTAATTTATAGGGTGACTTCATTTTTAAATCTATCTATCTATCTATCTATCTATCTATCTATCTATCTATCTATCTAATCTGTCTGTCTCTCTGTCCTTATGGGTTATTTCACTCAGAATGATTGTAACCCAGCTCCATCCTGTAAATTTCATAATTTGATTTTTGTTAACAGCCGAATAATATTTCATTGTGTAGATATACCACATTTTCAGCATCTGTTCCTCAACTGTTGGATATCTAGGTTATTTCTATTTCTTGACTATTGTGAATAGAGCAGCAATGAACATAGATTAGGAAGAGTCTAGATCTACAGGAGGATATAGGGACTTTCAGATATATGCCCAAGAACTGTATAGCTGGAACATAGTAGTGTGTATATTTCTAGCTTTCTGAGGAATCTTCACATGGATTTCCATAGTGGCTGTACCAGCTTGCGCTCCCACCATCAGTGAACGAGTATTTTCTTTTCTCCACATATATGTCAACACTTGCCAGCATTTGTTTGTTTAGACCTTAGACATTCTGACTGGGGAAAGTTAAAAAATAATCTAAAAGTAGTTTTACTCTGCATTGCCCTGATGGCAAAGAATATTGAGCATTTTAAATATGTTTTATCTGCAATTTGTATTTCATATTTTGAGAGCTCTCTGCTTAGTCCCAATACCTATTTGTTTTCCCTACTTTTACTTTTTCTACTCTTCAGTTCTTTGGATGCTCTAGATACTAACCCTCTGTCAGACATAAGCTGATAAATATCCTCTCCCCTCCTGCAGGCTGCCTCTTCCCTTGAATGATGGTGTCCTTAGGTGTATAGAAGTTTTCTACTTCCACAATGTTGTACTTATTAGTTATTGGTTTTAGTGCCTTTCCCATTGTTTAGGAAGTCCTTGCCTTTGCCATGAGTTCAAGAGCATTTCCTATATTTTCCTCTGTTAAATTCAGGGTATCAGGTTTTATCTGAGGTCCTTGATTCATTTGGAGTTGAGTCTTATGCAAAGGGACAGGTGAGAACTCTGTTTCATTGTTTTTGCACATGGCTATCCAGTTTTGTCGGCGCCATTTGGTGGAGATGCTGTCTTTTCTCCCATCTTCACTGTTGGCCTCACTGTGAAAGACCAGGTGGATGTATGAATAGGGACTTATGTATGCATCCTTGATTCTATTCCACTGAGTCACAGGCCTGTTTTTATGCCAGTGCCCTGATGACTTTTGTTTTTGTTTTGTTTAGTTTTAAAAGCATAGCTCTGTAGCATAGTTTGAAATCTGAGGGGATGATACCTCCAGATTTTTTATTTTTACTCTTCAGGATTGTTTGGTTATCCTGGGACATTCGTGTTTAATTTAAATTTAAATTTAATTACAGTGAATTTAAGTTTTATTTTTCAATTTCTGTAAGAATTGCCTTAGAATTTTTATGGGGGTTGAGTTGAATCTGTGATCACTTTTGTTGGGAAGACCACTTACACACTATGAAAGGGAGAGCTTTTCATCTTCTGGCACTTTATTGCCTTGTTAGTGTTTTAAAGTTTTCATCCTATGAGTCTTTCACTTGATTTGTTAGATTCATTCCAATTTCTTTGGTTAAAGAAATGAGGGCTATTGTGAATGGTATTGTTTCCCTGATTTCTTTGTGTGTTTGTCATTGTATATATAAAGACAACTGATGTGTGTGTGTTGTGTGTGTGTGTGTGTGTGTGTGTGTGTGTGTGTGTGTGTGTTAAGAAAACCACACTTCAAATGCTCAGTAGCCACATATGGCTGGTGACTCTTGCAATGCAGATTGCAGTTGTTTTGTCCATGTGCTCAGTTTGTTCTGTTTCTCTGGATTGTCCTGGGATAAAATCCTATCTCATGGTTCTGCTTCTCTTTCAGATTTTGGCAAGATGGTGAACCCAATGACTTTATGGAAGAAGACTGTGTTGTCCTTGTTTATAAACAGGATAAATGGGCCTGGAATGACTTTCCTTGTCACTTTGAGGTGAGGAGGATTTGCAAGTTACCTGGAACAACATTCAACTGGGAACCCTCAAAGTGATCCTTATGACTGAGATGGAGAAGATGAACCTATCAGACCCAGGAGAAATGTCCATGCATCATAGAAATAGAGAACACACTGGGTGAAAGAGCACTGTCAACCATGAGGATGTTCTTCATTATTTTTGTTTAAATTTAATTTAACCTACATAGCATGGTTTACTCTCTGTCTCTCTGCCTCTCTGTCTGTCTCTCTGTCTCTCTCTGTCTCTCTCTCTCTTACACACACACACTCACACACATTCTCTCTCTCCCCCCCCCCCCGTTTCTCTGTGAGGGGTACACACCAGCACATGCACACATGCTAATGAACACATATGTTTAAGATAGTAAGATTTTGTGTGGTGTTTTGGTAGAGAGAACGATCATCATCCTGTGGGATTCAGTTTTTAATCGCTGCTTCCTTGAGAGTATTTTAAGAATTTACTTTTCAGTTGGTATGTTTTCGTTATATATTTAATGAAAGGATTAGATAATATGATCTTGTCATTTTTCTCTTGCCCAAATTATTTCCTCTTAAAATTCATGCTTACAGCAGATAAAATGGTACTAAGAAATCATACTTTATTCTTCTTTCATACATTACATTGTGACCACAGATTCCCTCTACTCTTCCCAATCCTTTCTACCACCTCTGTTTCAGATCCACTCCTCTTCCATTTCCCTTCAGAATAGGGCAGGCCTCCCAAGGACATCTACTGAATACAGCATAACAAGTTACAATAAGCTAAGCACAAACCCTCACATCAAACTGGATGAAGCAACCCAGTAGGAGAAAACTTTTAACAATTTTATTGATTGATATTTTGCTTCCACATTTAAATAGTTACTAAAGATCTCCCAGGAAAACAGTGTAAAATAGGCTTCAGTGATGATATTGTACAGGTAGAAAAGAAGAATATAGCTGGGCAGTGGTGGCGCACGCCTTTAATCCCAGCTCTCTGGAGGTAGAGGCAGGCGGATTTCTGAGTTCGAGGCCAGCCTGGTCTACGGAGTGAGTTCCAGGATAGCCAGGGCTACACAGAGAAACCCTGTCTCGAAAAACAAAAAACAAAACAAAAAAAAAAAAGAAAAAGAAAAAGAAAAGAAGAATATAGACCTTTTAATTTTCTTTCTTCATTCTAGGTGTTGGGTCAAAGCAGGTAGTCTCATGATGACCTAACTTATTGTAATGGGCTCTTTTGAACCCCGTTTTAGCTGAGGAAACAAAGTCCTGGGAAGCTAAAGAGCCCCATTCTCATTGCTTGTTCATGGCAATCAGGACTATGGCTTACATCTACCTTTTCCTGGAGATGTACTCTATCTCCTTTGTACTTCTAGGAAAGTTAAGGGAGATAAGCTGACCTTTTTACTTGGCTAACAACTCAATTTTCTTAATTATTTGAAATTCCACTCTATTGGCATTTTCATTTTGAATCATAAAGAGACCACATTTTAATTCATTTATGTAAATTATTCTAATGTTTAAGAGCTGTATTATTGACAAGAAAGTCACTGAATTGACGACCTACAATTAGAATGTTTGTACTGTTAATGGTTCAGTCATGTCTTACCATGAGAAAGCCTACTGGGGGCTATGGAGATAGATCAGTGGTTATGATTGCTTGCTCCTCTTCCAGAGAACCTGAGTTTGGTTCCCAGTACCTACATCAGGTGGCTCATAGTGGCCTATAGCACCAACTCTGGGGTATCTGACTCTTTCTTCTGGTCTACACAACACAACTTCTGCATATACAATACAAACACGCACATACACACATGCACACACACATACACACATGAGCACATAAACACACACACACATGCACAAATAAATAAATAAACAATTTAAAAGAATACTATTCTGGTTTTGTTTGAAACTTGATTTGCTAATATTTCCTACATCTGAGCTGAGAATTTCCAAGCAAGAACTTTTTAACCTTTCTTCTCCTCCCCTATTTTGAAAGGCAACAACTACTTTGTAAGTTTGTTAATGATTTTCTGGGTTAAATGTAGAAAATTAATGTTTGGTTTAGTGTGACATATGTTTTGTGTGTGTTCGCATTAAAGTTGGTACATTTAAAAGAAATGGAACTAAGTAACTTGACATTTGGTTGGACACACTAATTAAATCATAAAGCACAAGACAAGTTGAAATAATTTTATGCATTAATGGGATTTATATATTTAATATTATCCATTTTAATGTACAAACTATACACCTGTCTATGATGAAATCCAGTTGTCAATAAAATATGACACTCCATGATTTCCTTCACTGTTTCCACAACTCTGTCTACAGTCTGCTTCCTGCTGCTAAGAATGATCATTCCCCAGAGCCTTCACCATGCCTCAGGCTCCCAGCCTCCTACCTGGATGAAGGCAGCAGAGTCTTATCATTCCCCCATTTCACTGACAGGAAATCAATACATATATCTGTTAAAATGTAAACAGTAGACACGTTAATAAAAAGACAAAGTAACGGCAATGTATGAATGTAAACACATGTAGGAGTTGGACAACGTGACTGTTTTAGCCACTGGCTACCCCTGCTGCAGTAAATAACCTCTCACCCACACTCAAACAAGACACTTGGTCAGCTCAGTGGGTCACACACAGGAGAAGGACTAAGTGGGAAGCATTCTAGATGGAGAGAAAAAGGAATGAGAGGAGGAAAGAGGGTATGTGAAAATGACTGAAATCATTATTTAATTATATTATATATAAAATCATCTATAATTTTAAAAATATTGTATAATTATATAAATGTATGAAGCCATCAAACAGAAAGAAGAGAAAGGAGAGAACTGAGGGAACTCTCTCTTCCTTTAGGAAGTCTCATGCTCCAGTGCCTCTTTAGAGTAATTCCAACCATCAGGTTTTGTTTCTAAGATTATTTTTCTAAATTTTAAACATTTTTTTGTTTAGAATTCCATACATGAGTACTGAACATCCATGTTTAGAAAAATGAAACTAGACTTGGATCTCTCACTCTTCAAAAATCAGTTTCAAATGGATCAGAGACCTCAATGTAAGACCTGACATGTGCAAACTGCTACAGCAGAGACTAAGTAGAATTTCAAGATATAAGCTCCTGTTCAAGGCGTGCATTCACACTCCTGGACCTAGGCAAACTCCTTTTGAGTTTTTGTTTTCCCATCATTTATATCTAATGCTTAACATTTTAGGAGAGAGAAACTGTATTTTTCACCACTAGATGTAAAGGCCATGGATGAATCCTTGAGGACAGATCCCCTGAAGCTGAGAGTGCCATCAGATAATACTAGAAACCTGTCTCAGGGTGTTCACTGCTTTGCTGTCTCAGTTCTATATTGTTTGCCTACCAATGTATATGAAAAATGCCTTGATTTGATTCATGGTTTGGTGTTTTTCTCATTGTTATACTAATTTTCATTTAATTGCTTCCATGTAGGGATACATTATCTGAGGATGATCAGAATTCATGTATCTAACAGATAGATTACAAGAGAAGGACATACACAAGAATATTTAGTTTCACAAGACACAAGGTTATTTAGAAATAAAGAAATGGAAATCTATATTTTGCTAAGTCTGAAAAAAAAAGGTGGATAATTCTGGAAGAGGGGAGCAAAAATGGGCAATTTTGGAAAATAAATCACAACCTACTGCTAATAAAGTAGGGCATCGTCTAATGCCTGTGCAGTCTTTTTCCAGGGGTAGAGCCCTTGAAACCTGAGGGTCTTGAGGGGACAAAGGGGTGGGACTCAGGGGTGTGGCTTTCTTTAGGGAAGCAAGGCAGGTAGAAGGCAGGCATGACCAGCCTTTCCAAGGTGTCATATTATGAAATAGCACCTCTTGCACAAATCGCAATCCACACATGGTCTTCTGGAATGATATTTAATGTTCATGCCCGGTACTTCTCTAACTGGAAACTTTTCGTCCATACATCTTTGCACTTCATAGAACATTTTCATAATGAGCATGTATAATTTTTACTAAAAGTAGTAAAGTGACTATTTTTTAAAAAAATTTGGTCCATGAATGTTGTATTTAAATTCTAATTGTGTCTTTTTTGAGGAATATGTAGTTGAGAATATGAATGGTTTATTACTCTACTTTTGAGGCTAAAGTTGTTTTTCTATAACCTAATGTACAAAACACTACATTTTTAAAGTTTCAATTGGATGATTTCCCCATCTCCAATTTTCTGAATAGGTAATTTATGTTAAGATAAAATAAACTTTTCCCTGCCCAAGCTAGTTTTGGACCATGTTTCATCACAGCAATAGAAAACCCAAAAGGTCACATCAGCTTTATCCTGGAGATGGAGGGATGCTACAATATATACATGAATGTAATGAACCATGTAAATAAACCCAAGGACAGAAACCACATGATCTTTTTGGTTTCTTTCTGTGCCCTTTGATGGATTCAAGAATCTTTTATGATTTTTATCCTAGAGATTCTAAGGACACAGGGGACATATCTCAATACAATAAAGGCAACAAAAGAACACCCCAAATTCCAGCATGAATGGCATAGAGCTCATTAAATTCCATCCCCAGCTGAGGATTGTCAGTTGGCAATCATTGGCTGCTGGACCAGGTGAAGTGTGGGATGTGGTTGCGAGAGGTTATCCATGTTTCAGTAGAACATCTGATACCCAAGTGCATTCAGGAAGCACTGAGTGGATATAGTGGGTTTAAAACAAAAAGGAGCACATGAAATTGGGAGGAAAAAGCAGTGAGGTGGATAGGAGCAGGTTGTAGTGAGGAGAGTAAGGATGGGTTCATCAATAGTGAATTATATTGTTGTTCCTCCTATGGGACTGCAAAACCCCTTTCAGCTCCTTTGGTCCTTTCTCTAGCTCCTCCATTGGGGACCCCGTGCTCAGTCCAATGGTTGGCTGTGAGGATCTACCTCTGTATTTGTCAGGCTCTGGCAGAGCCTCTCAGGAGACAGTTATATCAGGCTCCTGTCAGCAAGTACCTGTTGGGATCCACAATAGTGTTTGGGTTTGGTAACTGTATATGGGATGGATCCCCAGGTGGGGCAGCCTCTGAATGGCCTTTCCTTCAGTCTCTGCTCCACAACAATATCAACCAGCCAGATCCCCCAGAGCTCCCAGGGATTAAAGCACCAACCAAAGAGTACACACCGAGGGACCCAGGGCTCCAGCCACATATGTAGCAGAGGATGGCCTTGTTGGACATCAATGGGAGCAGAGGCCCTTTGTCCTGTGAAGGCTCAATGCCCCAGTGTAGGAGAATGCCAGGACAGGGAAGCAGGAGTGGGGTGAGCAGGGGGAAGGTGAATGGGATAGGGTTTTTTCCGAGGGGAGACCAGGAAAGGGGATAACATTTGAAATGTAAATAAAGAAAATATCTAATAAAAAATTCAAAAAGTGAATTATATAAATGCATGAACTTTTCAAACAAAAATAATTTAAAAATGAAAAGTTAAATGTATAGTTGTAAGATTTCTTTGTGTTTAAAAGAAGGTTATCAATTTCAAAACCAGATTGTTAAAAAATCTAATAGAAATGCTTGCAAAGAATACTAATACATCAAATTAATTTATTTAGTTATTTCCCTACTCAAGGATACATGTTTATTACAATGTGTGAATGCTACTAAAGGTCCTTTTAGGACTTTGTCTGAAAGAAACGTGGTCTATGTTGACAGAAAATCATGCAATAGATGCAAAGTCCGGAGACAGAAAAATGTGAAACTGAATTTTTAAAGGATAATTTCACTTTGAACTCTGGTTCTACTTGATACCAGTACAGGTGAAATCCAGTTGATAAAAAAGAACACAGAGAAAATGGGGGTCTAGGAAGAGTGGACTAGACCACAATCTGTTAGGAGCTGAAGTTTGACTGAAGGAGATGCACTGAAGGCCATGCCTTTCCCCCAAGCAGCAGGTAAGTTTCAAGATTCAAAGATGCATCTTCTGCACTGTGGGAGAACATGGAAGTAATCTATGCATTGATGGTATGAGGAGATAAGGTAGACCCCAGGATGTAGAAAGAAGAGGATTACATGGTGACCATCCAAAGTCTCTTTCTATCGATGTCTTCTTTGTTGGGTACATGATCTCTACCTGTTCCTTCATATCAATTCTCATGACCAAGACAGATGTGAAAAGGAGTGTCCCTTTCCTCTTGCTGTGTTTATCAGAGAATTGCTATGTACCGTCTGAAAAGAGGACTTGCAGGTTATGGTGAGACCATCAGACAATATCATAGCTTTCTAGCAATGGGAACAAGTCATTTTTCTTATGTCAAAGTAACACATACATGTGCGGCTCTTCTGATGCCTGACGAACATTTTCTTGTGTTGGATTTTAGATATTGTTACATTCACTCTTGTTCTTCTTCATGCATGTAAACCATGTCTCCTATGTTCCTTTGCACTTAAACCAAAGGACTTATTTCTTGCATCTCACAAATCCAAGGCATACTGAAGAAACAGGGTACATCATTCCAGTTCTTCCTGGAGTTTGAAGAGTCCCTTATGGTGGCACAGTCCTCCACTAAAACTATATTGTTGGGCTCCCCAGCATCCCAGAAGCTGTGAAGAGAAAACACAGGAGATCTTAAATCTCAGAAATAAGAGGCTTAACATAGTAAACAACTTACATATTTGTTATCTAACTATCATTTTGGGAGACTGGAATTATAATCTTGATTTTATCAATGAAGAAAACCCATTTGCCTATGTCAACAGCTGGTGGGACCTTACTGGATTTCTATGCTGTTATGCAGATCCATGGATTTGAACCCAGAAAAAGGCATCATGGTGAGGACTGCTGGCCTGGCAGATGTGATGCCTCTGCCCTTCTACCTCACACCACTCTCACTCTCTGTGCTCTGCTAGAGTCTGTGTTTTCCTGAGGCATCCTTCCTGTACAGTGAGCCACATCTTCTCAGGTTTCAGAGCAGTCAAGCCTCTGAATTCACAGCTGCTGCTTGATTTCAATAAAGACAAATAATGAAAACCAACTTGCAAACTCTAAAACGTGGTGTAAGAGGGGAGAGAGAGGGAGCTCTGAGTGAGAAAGGGGGTAGGGAGGGGACAAGGGGAACATGATCAGGTATTGGGGTGGGGACAGGACTGAAGCCCTGATGGCCAGCAGAAAGAATGGAAACAGGAGGTAGGAGGTGAGGAACCCTCCAGAATGTACCAGAGACCTTGGAGGTGAGAGACTTTCAGGACTCAAAGGGAGGTACCTTAGATGAAATGCCCTATAGTGGGGAGAGGAAACTTGTAGAGTCCACCTCCAGCAGAAAGTCAGGACATCAAGTGAGGGATGGGGTTGCCATCCCACAGTCAAAAACTCTTGACCCATAATTGCTCCTGTCTGAAAGAATTGCAGGAACAAAAATGGAGAACAGCCTGAGGAAAAGGAGGTCCAGTGACAGGCCCAAATTGGGATCCAGCCCAAGGGGAGGCCCCAAGGCCTGACACTATTATTGAGGCTATGCAGCCCTCACAAAAGGGACCTAGCATGACTGCCCTCCGAAAGACCCAACAAGCAGCTGAAAGAGTCAGATGCAGATATTTACACCCAACTAATGTACAGAAGCTGCTGACCCCTGTGGTTGAATTAGGGAAAGAAGCTGAGGAGGAGGGGGACCCTGTAGGCAGATCAGAAGTCTCAACTAACCTGGACCCCCGAGATCTCTCAGACACTGGACCACCAACCAGGTAGCATACACCAGCTGATATGAGGCCCCCAACACATGTACAGCAGAGGACTGCGGGGTCTGGCTTCAGTCAGAGAAGATACACTTAATCCTCAAGAGAATAGAGGCCCCAGTGAGAGGGGAGGTCTGGTAGGGTGAGAGGTGGGGTGGGAGGGGACATCCTTATGGAGATGGGGTTGGGGGAGTAAGTATGGGATGTGGAACAGTCAGAGGGTGGACCGGGAGGGGGATAAAATCTGGACTGTAAAAAAAGATTAAATAAAATTAAAAAAGAAAAAGTAAAAAAAATTCTGTCTTTTCCAAGTTACTATTTTTCCATTATTTCTATTTTAGGGCATAATATTCCATTTTACCCTTTAAAAATCTGCATTGTAAGTCAATGATTCTTCAGCTCCTTATAATTTTCACCTAATATTTCTCTTTCATTCTTTGGGCAATCCTAGGGAATGGGAAAGCTAGGAGCCTGGACCTCCCAGTTCCTTCTTTCTGCATCCAGTATCACCAGTGATGGACCTGAACTTGCATCATTGTAACAAAAGCCAGCCTGAGAATTTCCCTCAATATTCTCCCACTTTAGGACCATCTAATGTGACAAGCTTCCTGCAGAACAGTACTTACCTCAGTGACTCTGTGAAAGGTGTATCATCCACCCATCGCCACTGACCCTCCACCACCTGGTCTGTCAGTCCAATATAAAACTCCTTCTTTTTAGGTTTTGTGTAAAAAAGGAATTCCTAAGGAAACATATAAATTAATAATAATAATAATAATAATAACAAAAATAATATTAATACATGAAATCAAGTATTTTCTGAAGAAATGTAAACGTAATTAATTTTTAGAAGAGGTGAAGCCGAATTGAGACTAGACCTGATAGATATGCATGCTTAAAACTGTAAGATTATTGAAAGCTATCTATTCATTTTTTTTTATTGTGAGAAACTACAAGTAACAAAATTCAACAGATGAAGACACTCTAAGTTCTAGGAGATTGTTAGTTATTCATTCAAAGTTTCCCTATTGTTAATGCTAACCACATATGATGTATCTATTTATCATGAGAAATTAATCAGACTGAGAATAACCTGTACTAGATGTTTGCCCTCATTCATACAAAGTATCCATCAACAAAATATTATTCTAGAGTTAGCTTCTTACCCCCCCATCCCAGTTAATATGGGAACTCCTCATTTAAATTAGCATTTTAAAGGCTGTAGTAATGCTGAGACAGAATGTAAGTCAGGAGGAGAAACAGTGACAGGGCACATTTCAGCCCACACCATTGGCAACAGTTGCAGCTCACACATCACAGGTTCCAGGGAACATATCTGGAAACATGGCATCAGCACTGAGGAACCTGTTGGCCAATTACCTGCTCTTCCTGTGTGTTGATAACAACCAGGTGAGCCCCCATGTCTGAGCAGTTCCTTAAACTTGATGACCAGGTCAAGGTGGTTGTAGAGAAAAAGTAACAACTGGACTGAAAATGTTTCCAGTTCGAAGGACAGCAATTCTTGACTGAACCTAGGAGAAGAAAGGCTTCAGACAACGCCAGCAACTTTGCTACTGATTCTGCGTGTTGAAGACGGTTATACCTGAAGCTCCACTGTAGCAGGAAAGCTCCTTGATAGTTTTGTGGGGCTGTAACTTCTGCTGGTAAATCTGAAAGCTGCGATATGTTACTGTAAGAGGAAAGGGAAGTGGTTAACATTTTGCGTCTTTTTCAGTACTGAAATCCTCGTTCTCCTGTTCTTGTGCTCCTAACAAAACAGTCAACTGTGGTCACAATGTTTCCTCCCTATTCTCCCCTCCACACTGGGATGCCGTTCCTTAAAGAAAGAGTAATTCACATTTGATGACTTCCTAACTTAAAAAGGATAAGCTTTTTCTCCCTGATATGTGTTTGCAGTACCTTCAGAGCCATGTCTAACCATCTAAACCTTCCATCCATAAAGAAAATTGTTGTGTCCTTCATCCTAACCAGGTATCTCAGCTGCAGGTTAGCATTTCAAAGAGAGGGCTGACCTAATGTTAGTGGTCTGAGAGGAAGAATTCCACAGCAACAAGGGAATGGAAAATATGTAGAGATGACTGAAATTCAGTTATAGTTGAGGTTCTGGCTTAGGAAATAGCGTAGAGCATGAGGACGGATAGGGAGAAAAATGAAATAAAATGATGCTATACATCTGGTCAAAAAACCCACATCAGGGAACATCATAGGACTTAACTGAGCCTATGAATACCACTGCTAAGCTAAATCAGTGGTTCTCAACCTGTGGGTCTTGATCCCTTTGGTGGTCTCATATCAGATATCTTGAATATCAGATATTTATTTTCATTACTATTCATGACAGTATCCAAATTATATTTATGAAGTAGCACTAAGTAATTTTACACTTAGGGGTCACCACAACATGAGAAACTGTTTTTAAAGGTCGCAACATTAGGAAGGTTGAGAACTTCAGCTGTATAAATGTGGAGCATGCAAACCATGCCACAAGAGGAAGCGGTATGGAACTAGGGAGGTAGAGCGTATTCAAACCCTGGAAATCTCAGAACTTGAGAAAGGCAGGAGTAGAACTAGCTCCTTCCCTGTTTTTTTGTGCTTGCTTCAGAGCCTGTAACCAGGCGACCCTCAACCAGATGGTCAGTCAGGGACCCAGCACCTAGAAACCCTCTCCATAAAAATGAGACATCCCAGTAGCCTTAGCTTTCAGCCGATGACCTTTTCCCTCCCTGGATACTCTCATGCTTTTCCAACAAAACTATATAACCCTTGGTTCACCCTGAATAAAGTGTATGCATTCAAATCCACCTCCCACAAAAGAAATACTAATAAGCTAAAATTGTTTCAGAGAGATGCTTCATTAAAGATGTCAGAGCCATAACACTAAGATTCTTAGAGAAGGCCTTCTTCACACACACACACACACACACACACACACACACACACACACACACACACACACACACACACAGCCGACTCAATCCCAACCAGACTAGGATCCTGCCTGTTCCAGACTCTGCTTCAATGTTTCAGACCAGCCTGCAGCAGCAACTGACAGTTCCAAGGGAAGAGGCAGACTGCGGACCCCACACTTTTAGGACTTGGCCCTGCCCTCTCCAAGCCAGTGTACCAGCAGCGGACACCTTGAGGGGAAAGATGGAACCCGGAAGCACAAATTAATGGAGTATCAAGTTTCTGTTTATATATTTGTGTTTATATCCATAGACAGATAAACACAACTCAGCTTCCATCCGCGGAGTCTGTCATTCTGGTGACTGGCAGAGGATGCAGAAGTGCAGGACCACACAAGGTGCTGAGAATAAATGACGAATACTGTTCATCTCTAAACCAGATATTAATCACCCACTTTACGGCCCTGGGTACACTGCAGAAGAGGGAAAGGATGTAAGAGCCTGAATATAAGGAGAATAGTTGTGAAACATCTTTTGGACAGGACACAGCTATTACAATCACAAACCAACAGTAGCTCTACTGGGTTTGCCAAAGAATGGGTCCGTTCACTCTCAGACGTGGTTGGAGGAGAGCACATCCTCAGTCAGAGTATTTCCTATCAATAGATTCAGGGAATGGGGAAATTGCTGCCTTCAATTGTGTACTCTGAAAGACCCTATCATCCTCCAATGGATGCCCTCCTCCCGTGGATACCCTCCCCCAGTGATCACACAGATGGCCCATGTTAAACTACATGGCTCAAAAAACCAAACTAAAAGTCATGAAACTGCAAAAGGGACCGGGTGGGATTAATAGTGAAGGGAGGTATGTAAGAGAGGGTGTGAAAGAATGAGTAATCAGAAAACATTATACACACATATGAAACTGTTAAACAACAACATCGGTCAAGAAAAATAAAATATAGCATACACAAAACTTCATAAAAACAAAAACAAAATGCATCTTTATAGGAAAAGCGATGCACCAAGCGAGAATCTACTGCTAGTATTTGCCATGGAGAAACAGAGTGAATTTGATCTTCAGAACCCACCGACACATCTGGTGATGAAACAGACACTGAGAAACAGGATGGAGGCCCCAGCCATAGTCCATGAGAGCACGTGGGAGTTTTTGAAGCATCCTCTCTCTGTAGGAAGAACGATAAACTACACAGGGGATCTTTCCAAAGCAATATGAAAAGAGATTTGAATAGATTCTATCTTTACTCCTTCCTATTTTCATTGCCTATATCTACAGTCCCCAGGCTTGCCCAGGCATCCATGCCTCTGGAGATTGCTGGCCTTCACCCCCGAGCTAACAATCCAGGAGAGTTGTGTGGAAGCATCTGCTTCTGGGGGCTGCAAGCCTGGAAACCACGCCTTAAGAAGCGCTGAGCTTTTCATTTCTACTTCCCTCATTTAAAATGCTTCTGCACTTTAAGGCCTTCCCTCTGTGCTTCCTCCCTTCCTTCTCTTCTCACCTTAGCTTACTTTCTCCCTTTGCGGTTCTAGTCTCTCTCCTGCCCTGCGGCTTCTTCTCAACATCTCATTTTTAAACTTTTTGCAAATTAAATAAAACGTTGGCAGCCATGCAGTTGGTACTTTCTTATCCCCAATATACACTTTACAGACAGTTAGAGTAAATCCCACAGAAGTGAAGGACTTGCTCAAAGACATTCAGAGTACCACAGAAGGTAGGAACAGTGAACAGCAGACTCCCTCCCCTTCCCCAGCCCCTTCTCCTGGTATTCCTCAGCAAGAGTTCTGACCTTTCCTCTCTTCTGTTTTGCTTCCACCTCACTAAGCACTTTTCCATCACCCTAGCCCTTAGCAAACTTCTAAGAGAGCCAAGCAAGCAAAGGAAGGTGTGCCGGTTGTACCTGTGTGGTGGGATGCAGGTGATTTGGTTGGATTCATTCTTTTTTTTTTTCCTGCTTTTCTTCCCTTTCCTTCTCTTTTCAGTTTAGAAATAGCCCCTGGAAAGTGAGACTGGAAAGGTGAGTCCTTCACACTCTTTTTAAGAGTTTAAGCCTAATGGACCCAGATAGCACAGTATGTCAACGTGCTCTATAGATGTGCAATTAAGTCAGAATTTCCTCTCTTGCACAAGGACAAGGAGTTTATTGGATAACACGTCACTTCTCACTCCAGACCACAAAAGAGGAAATGATGAGATATATGCTAAACATTAAGAGAAATGGCAGAGAGGCCTGAAAAAAAAATGTGTTATTTTGGTAGGTAAACGCCTTACTTTTCTCAGAGTCTAACTTGGTCCCAATTTTCCTTTGGCACTATGTGTCTCAGCACCACATTCTGAATTCTGGCTGGTTTTGTTTTGTTTTGTTGTTTGTATTAAGTACACATTTGTTCACAGACAAGAGGCTGAGAGCCTTAAAATTCTCTCCACACACAGCACATAGCTGGGCACATAATGTGCATATTTACAAGTTAGCAAGAACATTTTCTTTGGGTCCTTTCCATTCCTCTCCCTTTACCAGCCCTTGGATGCTATGTGAACTCTGACCCTTTTACCAAGATACTATCCACTGGATTGCTTCATAGATCAACCTCACATGACTTTGCGAGTCAGTTCAGTTTCTTAAACTGACACGCAATGTCTAAGGACTCAATAGGTACCTTAATTCTATTTATTTATTATTTATTTATTTAGAAATTTTAGAGGAGGAACCGATTTGAGTGTCAGAAGAAGCAGTTTCAGGCATTAGAACTCAGTGCTTCTCTGGAATGTGAGCTTGATAGAGGATGTCTTTCCTAAACTTTCCACAAGTTCTCTAAAGACTCTTCAGTGTCTATAAAAGTCACATTAGTATCAGCTGTCTTGAGGTTGTGAGTGTCAGGAGACAGAAGTGCTACACATATGACTTGGTAATCCCCATGCTCGATGAGCCAGATTTCCTATGTGCTACACAATATTTTTTGCCTCAAGGAAACTTTCTGTTATTTCCATAGATTGGAAATTTTCCTCAGAACTTTTTATTTTACAGACACATGGACTTTTTCAAGTATCTTGAAGCATATTTTAAAATTGATATGCATTGGTTGAGTTGTCACTGAAATTCCATATGTAAAGTTTTGGTCACTAGAAAGAAGGCTTTGTGGATTATAGAGATGAGCTCTTATGAAAGGGCCATAGCTCCAGTGTCTTTGAAAGAGTCTGAACTATTTCAGTCATCTATGGTTTCTTGACTTCTATCACGGTGTGCCATCTTTACCAAGATCCAAACCATGGGGCTACCAAATCTTTGACCTGATGCTCCAGACAAACATGCAAAAGAAAACTCTATTTCTGTATCATTGGTCTTTTGTGTCTCAAGATTCTTTTGGTAGCATGACCATTTAGGTTAGATTAACTTTTGAAACCCATAAGCAAGGTAGGTTTTGCTATCCTCTAGGTTTTTTTCCTGTCTTTTTCTTCAGAGTCTAAAAGTTATTGCTGTAGAGTTTTATGTTTGTATCCTTGGTTGGGTTTATTTCTACATTTTCTGTGTTTTTTTTCCTCTTCTCTGTCTTTTAGTCCTAGCATGTGTAATTATTTCCTATGTTATTAAGTGATTTGTGTATGACTTAATTTTTAGTATTTGTCATTGGGAATTAGGAATTCTTGTGTGCCTATCACTTTGATGAAAGTGTTCATCATCTCTATGAATCTTTTGGTGGAGGCTTTAGAGTTTATGTGTAAAGTTACATTACATACAGCTAAACATATTTTGACTTCTTTTCATACACACACACACACACACACACACACACACACACACACACACACACACACACAGGTTTTCTTTCCTTATTACTCTAGATAAGACTTCAAGGACTATATTGGATAGGAGTGGTGAGTAAACTTTCTTACATTGCTTCTGATCTCACTAGTAATGATTCATCTCCAGGGTGTTGGCTATGGGCTCCTCACAGACTTTATCATGCTGATGGACCTTCCATTCTTAGTCTCTTTCTGGTCTTGCAATGAGGAGATGTTGGATTTCGTCAGAAGCCTTTCTTGCATGTAATGAAATGATCATGCAATTCTGTCTTTGAGTCCATTTAGATGCCTAATTTCATTTTCTGACTTTTTGTGTGTAGATTCATCCCTCCATCTCTGCATCAAGGTCAACTTGATTATCATGGATGATCCTTTTTGCTATGGTCTTAAATTTCATTTGCAAGTATTTAAGTGGCAATTCTTGCATCTATATTCAGCAAGACTATCTGACTCTAACCTTCCATTTTATGGTATCCTTATCTGGGCTTGCTATCAGGGTAATGTGGTCCTCACAAAAGGCTCTGAAAAGATTCTTTCTCATTTTATTGAAGTAATTTGAGTAGTATTTGGTATCAGCTATTCCTTGAAGTTCTGGTAGAATTCTACAATGATCTGTGTGGTCTGAGGCTTTCTATTGCTTGAAAAGTTTGTTATTATTATTACTACTGTTTCAATTTTGCTGCTAATTATAAATTTATGTGCTTCTTCTTAGTTTAATTTGATATGTCATCTACATCTAGAAATTTATCCACTTCTTTTATGTTATCCAATCTAGTAGTGTAAAGGTATGCAAATATGTTCTCATGATTTTCTGAATTTCATTGTTCTCTGTCACAATGTCTAATTCTCATCTCTAAATTTGTTCCTTTGAATCTCTTTTCTCATTTATTTGTTTAATTTGGCTAGAAATTTGTCAACCTTACTTTTTTTTCCAATGAATTATTTTTTAAAATTACTTTTCTGTATCGCTTTTTTTAAACTAATTTTTCTCTCAATCTATTGTTTTGGGTTCTTGTTTGTTCTTGCTTTTCTAAGGACTGAACGATCTTCATTAATTTAATCATTGAGTTCTCTCAAATATTTTGATGTGGACACTTAGTGGTATAAGCTTTCTTTAAGACTGTCTTTATTGTGTCTCAGAGAGATTTGACATATTTCCTTTTTTATTCAATTCTGGAAATTTTTAAACGTTTATGTATTTTATGTATATGAGTATTTCGATATGTGTATATCATTCACCACTTGTGTGCCTGTTGTCCACAGAGGTCAGAAAGAGTGTCAGATCCCCTGGAACTGGATGATTGTGAGGTACCACTTAGGTGCCAGGAACTAAGTTCAGGTCTTCAAAAAGAGCAACAAATACTCTTAACTGCTGAGTCATCTCTCCAGCCCCAATTCCAGAAACACTTTAATTTCCTCCTAATTTCTTCAGAGGCCCATCCATTATTTAAAGTTTTGCCATTTATCACCCTTGAGTTTGTGTATAGTCGCAGTTTCTATTGCTCTTGTTATCTAGCTTTATTACATTGTTGTTAGTGGCTTTTTATAAGTGTGTGTGAGTTTTCTTCTTAATCTTGCTAACTCCAATTAATTGAGAATAGAGAATTATATTTATTTAAAAATCTTTATGGTTACAACAACTGACAAGTATTACTCTATTTTAATTCTGTAAGCTACTCTGGCTATGTCCCAGTCCAAATCCCTGTGATACTTGCATTTTTAGTATTGATCTGGCTTTCTGAGCTCCAGGTGTTTTCCCATGGTGTCTCTGTGGTTAATTCTCACTACCTCTCTTCCTCCTCCTCTTCTTCCTACCTCCTCCTTTTGCCTAGAAGAAAGTCTAACCCTATTTTCTCTCCTGTTTAGTCATTGGCTGACCAACTAGCTTTATTGACCAATCAGGGAATAATTGAGAAGCAATTTTTACACAACATCAAGACAGGAGATTCTCAGAATAAAGACTGAAACCAGATATGAAGGCACAGAAATCAATATTTGAATAATTCAAGGATAATCTTTACACAGGGCACAATAACATTATGCTTACATATTTTTCTGAGATTAATGACAGGATACAAGTTCAATTTTCCTGTATTTATTGAAGCTTTCTTTATTTTCTAATACGTGATGACTTTTGGAGAACATTCATTGTGGTGCTGAAAAGATTGTATGTTTGTTAGCATTTGGTGAGGTGTTCTGTAGATTTCTGCTATGTCCATTTTCTTTTCTTTTTTTCTTTTTAAAATTATTTGATACTTTATTTACATTTCCAATGTTTTCCCCTTTCCAAGTCTCCTCTTTGGAAACCTCCAACCCTTCCTCCCTCCCCCGCCTCTATGAGAGTATTCCCCCTCCTACCCATCTGCCCACCCACTCCCATATTCCCACCTTGACATTCCCCTTTACTGGGGCCTCTAACACCCTCAGGCCCAAGGGCCTCTCCTCCCCCTGATGGCCAACAAGGCCCTCCTCTGCTACATATGTGGTCTGAGCCATGGGTCCCTCGATGTGTATTCTTTGGTTGATGGTCCAGCCTCTAGGAGGACGGGGGGGGGGGTCAGGCCAGTTGACACTGTTGCTCCCTCCATGGGGCTGCAAACTCCCTCAGTCCCTTCTCCAACTCCTCCATCTGGGCCCTCACTCTCAGTCCAGCGGTTACTGTAAAGTGAGACTTGAGTATTCCGAAATTTTAGGCTAATACTCACTTATCAGTGAGTACATACCATGTTCGTTCTTTTGTGACTGAGTTACCTCACTCAGGATGATATTTTCAAGTTCTATCCATTTGCCTGCAAATTTCATTAAATCATTGTTTTTAATAGCTGAGTAGTACTCCATTGTGTAAATGTACCA
>CM052700.1:23352218-23448130 GCA_028551405.1 Uromys caudimaculatus | reverse complement strand
CTCAAGAAGTTAGACTCCAAAAAACCAAATAACCCCATCAAAAAATGGGGAACAGAGCTAAACAGAGAATTCTTAACTGAGGAAATTTGCAGGGCTGAGAAGCACCCAAAGAAATGTTCAACATCCCTAGTCATCAGGGAAATGCAAATCAAAACAAGTCTGAGATTCTACCTCACACCAGTCAAAATGGCTAAGATCAAAAACTCAGATGACAGCAGATGCTGGTGAGGATGTGGAGAAAGAGGAACACTCCTCCACTGTTGGTGGAACTACAAGCTGGTACACCCACTCTGGAAATATTAGGTATTTCTTAATGATACTGTTTCCTTCCTCAATATTTCATGTTTAATTCATTTTCTGATTTCTTCTGTCCTATTCCTCCTCCTCCTCCCATCTACCCCTCTCTCCCAGTCAATTAACATGTATTAAGTGTCTGTATTCAATTACCATGATTTTGGATTCAATAAGTGAAATATTCAATAAAAATTCAAATTCAGATACCTGGTGAGAAGTTAGAGAATGGAGCAAGGGTGTAAACTGTGGATTAGGGCATGATCTAGTGGGCATTGACTTTAAGAAATTATTTATGGAATTTTTGTGGAAAGGGAGATCAAGTTCCAATCTGAGCCATGGGACAGTGGGATATTTTGATACCACCAGTGTAGAGAAAGACAGAAGATTCAGTAAGGCAACCTGGTAGTATTGGCCAAACCTTGAAATACATTCCTTGATCAAAGGAAAAATCTCCTGGAATTCATTCTGAGGCACATTTTAAAGAAATGAATTGTTTCATGCCAATAAGTGAAGTGAATTTTAATAATTGGTCATTTGACTTGGCAAATTAATGGCCTAGTCCACTCCCAACCCTAGAGGAGATGCCCTAAAGTACATAGGAATAACAGTGTATTCATCTCAATTGAAGTTTTCTGATAAGAAGGATAGAAATGTGATGGGGGTGACCAGAGAGTTCTGTTAAAGAGAAACTTTACAACATTCATTGAGGTAGATAGTGAGCCTTCTATATTAAGGAAGCTTATAGTAAGCATTACAGAAAGACAAAAACAAAGGAACTTCTAGGGGAATACAGATTTCACTAATGGGTTTTAAAATGCTTCTTAGATTCTTCTTTATTGGTTAATTAGTTATGGATTTGTGACTTCAAGTAAAAACTTTTAGTGTTAATATTTCTCCACTTCCATATCAGGAGGAGGAAAGTTTTGGTATGTGAAGTGACAGATTTGCAAATGCTCTTGTTTGACTGGTAGTGCCTGAACAGAGAGAGGGAGATAGACACTCTGTCCCTGTTTTATACATTTTATAAAAGTGAAAAGAAAAAGATACACTTCATGTAAGGACTAAAAAGTAAGGTCACAGGTAACAAATTAGTATTTCTTAGGAAAGTTATTTAACTGTTTAATTTGTCCTACAGTGAATTAAGAGAAGATGTAAACCAAATCATTTGAGAATAAATATAATTGTAATGCCTTTAGTGGTAACTTTCTGTTTAGATCAGCTATGCTCCTTTTGACCAGAGTGTTGGGACCAGAGTCCAGCTCCAGTCTCCTTACCAGTTTCCTGTGCACACCACAGCTCTGTATCAGGGAATTATTCAATTGCTGCTATACTTCACTTGGGTCTGGGTTGGCCTGGTGGTCCCAGATGATATGAGGGGAGAACTCTTCCTTAGGGACATCACAGAGGAGATGAACAACCATGGACTTTGTATTGCATTTGCAGAAAAGGTTCCAGAAGTTCCTGCTAAGGGCACAGTAAGCAAGAAGCTTTTTAGGGAAATATTCACATTGACACGTGTTATCATTGCATTTGGTGACACATATTCTCTCATGATATTTGTCGATAGCATCATTTACTATACTACTTTTCATAATGTCTGGATCACAACTTCTGATTGGGATTTCACCACATTTCATTTTCATTAACATGTAAGTTATACATTCTTTGGTGAAGGATTATCATTTTCTGTTCACATGGATCAAATTCTGGGATTCAAGGATTTTCTCAGAAATGTTCAACCTAAAAAATACCCTCATGATGTCTTTATCCAGGATGTGTGGTCGATCTTATTTGAATGTCCACGTTTCTATCAGCATGGAGTCAAGGAACTAAGTCAATGTGAGCCAAATGGCAGCCTGAGCACACGACCTCTGCATGTTTGGGATATGAATACCTCACCCTCCAGCTCCAAAGTCCATGCTGCTGTGTATGCCATTGCCCAGGCTCTCCATGAGGAGCTGTCACTCAGAGTAGAAGGAGACTCACTCCATAACGATGGACCCCGGGCTCCTCTCCAATGGAAGGTAACAGTAGCTGGTTTTGTGTTTTCCTAGGTGTCAGGCTTTGGCTTGTAAGTTCTGCATTTTGCTTCATGAACTTTCATAGTTCCTCTCAAATTAAAGAAAAAAATTAAAGAAAAACACTTTGTAGTGCTTAAAGTTTAACTAACATTTCTATCAGAAAACAATATAAGCATGATGCTGAAAAAATGGTTTTCCTAATTTAAGTACATTCAACAATAATATTCAGGCACCTTCACTGTCAGATCTTTTTGTTATTGCCTTTATCGTTTTGTGAAGAACCTATAGAGCACAACTCAAGTGCCTCACACAAGTATAAATATGGCATATATTAAGGTATTTTAGGCATATTTGATGCCAATAGTTTGTTTTGTTTTGATAAACAGATCCTAGAAAAAACACATAGCTTCTATAAGGCTAGACATTGTCATCCATGACCCTTCTCCAGCGTGTGCAGCTTCATGAGTTTGAAGTGAGCCTGGACTGTACAGCAGACCTCCTCTTTAAAATCAGATCCCAACCCCAACTGAAACAAAAACAGTTTCTCTAAAATGGACATGGTTGGATGGAGTGGCACTAATCATGGCACATCAACTTTCCCCATGCTTCCCCCTCTGCACCTGTTTCTCTTTTCAAACCTATTGAGTTTCTAACAATGTACCAGAGTTCATTCCTCTACATCATTATTAACACTTTACTTTTTGAGATAGTTTAAATTTACTCATTGTTTGGTACTTGCAAACACTTAAGAAATGAATGCTGGGCATTTTCTACCTCTGCCCCATTGCCCCCCCTCCCCCTGCCTCCCCTGTTGGAGCCTTTTCCCCAACCATCCCTCTCTCATTCTCATAATCTCTATTTGTAGGTGGGATCATCTGAATTTAATTAGAGGTTCTAACCTGAGTAGTAGGTTATTTCTGTACTAAGGGCTAATTATTCCTTTAAATCACATAAATCTTTTGTGTGCTTTGAATTTTGACATCAGTCATCCTAACACATAGGAAGTGGTATAGCTCATAGTGAGCTGCATTTGCCTTTCTCTCAGATCAGTGATGTAAACCTTTCCCCATACACTTTATCATCATATGTATCCCTTTCTTGAAAGAACAATCTAACAGACACTTTTCCTTATTTTAAATTTTTGGCCAAGTAATTTTACTACTATTACTTGGGATAATAACCTTCATTAGGCGTCTTGTTTGCAAAATCTTCTTCTATTCCATGAATTGTCCTCTTACACTGTTGGTTATTTTCTTTGATGTGCAGATGCTTTCTTGATAGGAGAGTTTATCTTAGCATTTATTGACTGCTTTTGATATCATATTTGAAAATATCATCATCAAGACCAATGACATTAAAGGACTTCCCTCTCTATTTTATTCTAGGAGATTTTTATTCTGAAGTTTTGATCTTTTTTTTTTTTTTATTTTATTTGGTGTAGGAAACTGACAAAAATCCAACTGTAGTTTCTCACCATGTTTTCACAACAGCGTTTGTTGAAGAGACTACATTTCACCCTTTGTTCTTGGTGTCTCGTGCGTTCAGATGGTTTCTGGATTTCTGTTCAGTTCCTCTGTGATGTGTGCATGTTACATGCCATACTTATACTGCTGTGATTTTATAAAACTATATGGAATGGGAGGGCAATGCTTTGATTTTGTTCTTCTTGATATAGATTTCAAAAATCATGTGACTTCTTTGTGGCTCTCCTCTTCTGGTGAGGATTTTAGGCCTTGTTAATCTCTTAGAAAAAATCATTTAAATTTTCATACAGACTGCCTTAATCTGTGAAACCATTTGCATAATGAACTATTTTAAATAGTACTCACTCTTCTAGTCCTTGATGCTGCTTCCTTTATATGTCTTTTCAATCTTTTTCATCAGCCTCTTACAGGTTTTACCACAGGGATATTTTACCTACTTGGTTAAATATTTTCCTGATTACTAAAATAATTAAGAATATTGTTTTATTGTTTCTATTGGCATGCATTTATTATATATGGTTTTGGGTTTCATAAGGATAATTACATTTGAGTGTATACAACACTAATTTGACTGTTTCCCCTCAATCCCTTCACTCCACTTTCTACTTTCTACAGAGCTGTGGTGGTTTGAATGAGAAATGTCTCCCACAGGCTCAGGATTTGAGCAATAAGTTCTCAAGGCATTTGTCTAGGGAAATTTGGATGACGCCTTTTACCTGGAGTAAATGCCTCAATGCAGAAGAGTTTTGGCATTTATTTATCTTCATCTTACTTCAGGGACACCTGAACACAGGGACACAAGATGGGAACATTCAGCTTCCAATGGCATCACATTTGCTTGCTGCCATGCTCCTCACCATGATAGATAGACTCTGGTCCCCCTGGACTCATAGGCCCAAATAAACTTTTCCTTCTGTCAGTTGCTTGGGTCATTGTGCTTTATCACAACAGATCAGTAACTAATACACACTTGTATAAGTCACATTTGGTCCTCTATACAGTTTTGCCTTTACTCCCAAGTCTTCCGTTTTTATGTATGTATGTGTGTGTGTGTGTGTGTGTGTGTGTGTGTGTGTGTATTTTTGTGTGTGTCTGTGTGTGAAAGTTTGTATACAGTTATGTGCAAGTGTATGTGCATATATATGCCTGAGTACATGCATGTGTGCATGCAGGTGCTTATTAATCTCTCTCTCTCTCTCTCTCTCTCTCTCTCTCTCTCTCTCTCTCTCTGTGTGATAAACTCAACTCTACAAATGAGAGAAAAAACCTGCAATATGTCACTTTATGAGTCTGAGTTTCTTTGATAAGATAATTTTCTCACACCAATTTTCTCATAAAAGGCATAGCATCATTAGTTTTTATAGATGGGTATAATTCCAGTATGTGTATTCCTAATTTTCTCTAAGCATTCATTAATTGCTAGACACTATATTAATTAGTATCCTTTTGCTTTGACAAAACACCATGACCAAATACACTCATAGGAGAAAGGGTTTGGCTTACAGTTCTAGGAGTAAAGGATTCTTCTTGGCAAGGAGCCATGGTAGGAAACATCAGGTATGGTGTAGGGGCAGGAGATCACATTATAACCACAAGACAAAGCAAAGAGAAGCAACTGAAAATTCTCTATTCTATCAAAGTCCATCCCCAGTAACATGCATTCTCATGCAAGGCTACACCTCTGAAACCTCCTGAAACACTACCAACCAACTAGGTGACATGTGTCCCATACCTGAATCTATGGGGAACAGTTTTATTCAAACCACCACATACTCTTAAGCTGAGTCGTGAACTCATTATTGTTGCAGTAAGCCCTAATGTCAAGTACTTCTGTTACACTGACTTAAAAGTCCTTCAAGAAAACACCAAGAAGTGACGGAGCTGGATAATATGGTAGGTCCATTTCTGTTTTGTTTTGAGGAACATTTTTTCTGGATTCCAGAGTGACTGGACTAATTAGCATTCCCACTAGTAGTGTGTAAGCATTCTCTTTTTTATGTATTATAGGCAATATTTGTTATTATATGTGTTTTCTATTGCTGTGATAATGTAATTGAAAGGGACTTATGGTAGAAAGAGTTTATTTTGGCTTAGGTTCCAGAGGGAGAGTCCTTAATGGTGGGAAGCATAGTAGCAGATAGATAGAATAAGAAGCAGAGATATCATATCTTCAACCACATATAGGAACCAGAGAGAGCAAGTGGGATGAGGATACATAGTCTCAAAGCCCATCCCAGTGGCATACTTCCTTCATATATAATTCCACTGTTTGTATTGTATGTGTGTGTGTGTGTGTGTGTGTGTCTTTGAGAATTCTGAGAATTTCTTACAATGTGTTTTGATCTGATTCATTCTCCTTCCCCCAACTTTCCCTTTCTACACCCAGATTTGCACCCTACTCCCTTAAAACCCTTCAAGATCAATTCTTTCAGTACTAATAATTTTGGAAATGTTGCCTTCTGCTGCTGCATAGTCAACTTTCCAGGGTGTATACTCTCAGAAAAAAAAATTGCTTACAATAGCTTACAATTGCCTATGGCATCTGAGGTACAGGTGAGACATAATGCTCAAATACTTTAGCTTGGCTTGGGCTTGTGAGCTCTCATGCATGTTACTGAAACTGAGCTCATATGTGTAGCTGCCCTGCAGTGGCCAGAAGATACTGTTTTCTTGAAATCATCCACTGCCTTATCGCATGCGGATTCATCCACTGGCTCGTATTCTGTAAGGCTAATATTGTAACATTCCAAACATTTTTAAATTTAACTATATTTTATTTATATTCTTTTCTCCCCCAAGTTCTTCCAGATTCCTGCCTCCACCCAACCATAAGTTCTTTCTCAAAAATTAACCAAAACTCAATACAACAAAGTGCTCAAAACCAGGAGAACAAAATAAAATCACAGCCCCCAAAAACAAGACAAAACAAAATGTCAAACTGTAATCAAATTAAAGCACAAACAAAAAACCAGTGGAGTCCATTATGTTGGCCATTTCCTCCTGAACACGGTCCTGCCCTGGAGTGGTTGATATACCCAGTGTCACTCCATGGGAGAAAACTGATTTTCCCTTGCCCAGCAGTTATAAATGACAGTTCAGTTGTTAATTTTAACCTAGTGACTAAGTTTTTATTCAGTTCATTCATTCATTCACTCATTCATTTGCTTTTCTCAAATAAAACAAAAACAATTTAATAAAATAAAGACAAAACTGTCACATGGACATCACAAAACAGAAAGAAAAGTACCTCCTCTTCTATAATGTTCTCTGAGCTATAAAGGAAGGGTTATTATTTTATTATTTTTTTAAAAAATATTCTTCTCTCATATAATATATTCCAAACCCAGACTTCCCTCTCTTTATACCCTCTATTCCTTTGCTGACCCCAGCTCTCCCCCAGATCCCCTGGTCCTCTGTTTTCCTTCTCTAAAAAGGAATATTTCCCAGGGATATCAACATGGCATAACAAGATTCAGTGAGATTAGGTAGATACCCTAATATCAAGGCTGCATGTGGCCACCCAGTAGGAGGAAAAGGGTCCCACAAGGAAGCAAAAGAAGACTCAGATATACACACTCTTCTACTGTTAGGAGTCCTACACCACAACAAGCTAGACAACCATAGCATGTATACAGATGACCTAGTGCAGATCTGTACAGGCTCTGTCCTTGTCAATTTAATCTCTGTGAGCCACTATAAACCCTGCTTTTTTGATTCTGTCGAACATGTTCTCCTGGTGTCCTGAACTGCTCTGGCTCCTATAGTCCTTCTCCCCATCTTGCATTGCTTCCCAAGGCAATGCATAACATTTGGCTGTTGATCTCTGCATCTGCTCCCATCAGTTGATCCATGAATTCTCTGATAAAATCTGTTCTAGGAACTGCTCTATGACTATAGCAGAATAGGCTTAGGACTCTGTTTTTAACTAGTTGCTGTTGTGGTCTATCGTGGTTAGTTCTCCTTTAGTTCTCTGAGCAGCCCAGCTTCAGGTTCCTGGCCATCCAGGCAGTGTCTGGCATGGGATGCATCTCATGGCTTGAGTGTCAAGTTACACCAGTCATTGCTTGCTCACTCCCACAGATTTAGAGTCACTCTTGTCCCAGCACATCTTTCAGTCAGGAGAGGCGGTGGGTCCAACATTTTGTGGCTGGGTTGGTGTCCAAGCTACAACACTGGGAGCCTTGCCTAGTAACAGAAGATGGCCATTTCAGGTTTCATAGCCTCCATTACTAAGTCCTTACTAAGGTCACCCTCATAGGTTCCAGGAAGTTTCACCCCACTAGGTTTTGATGTTGCCTCTAAATGCCCCAATATTCCATCTCTCTCTGTGTCTCTCTGTCCATAACTTCTCCCTCCATCCTTCCTCCCCAAACTTTCCTTCTTGTTCCCTTCTCTACCCACCCTCTAATCTACCCACAAAATCTATTCTATTTTCCATTCCCAGGGAGATCCATATGACCTGTATCCTCCACCCCCAGAATCCTCCTTGTCACCTAGCCTCTCTGGGTCTGTGGATTGTAACATGATTATTCTTTATTTTACAGCCAATAACAACATATAAGTAACTAGATGCTATGTTTGTCATTCTGGCTCTAGGTTGCCTCACTCTGGATCTTTTCTTGTTCCATCCATTTGCCTGCAAATATCACAGTCTAATTTTTCTAATAGTTGAGTAGGAATCCATTGCGTAAATGTATCACACATTGTTGATCCATCCTTCAGTTGAGAAACATCTTGGTTTAATCCAGTTTCTCACAATTTTAAATAAAGCCAATATGAACATAGGCGAGCAAGTCTCCTTGTGATAAGAGAGAGTGTCATTTGGGTATACACCAAAGAATAGTATAGCTGGATCCTGAGGTAGATCAATTCCCGATTTTCTAAGAAGCCAGCATCTTGATTCCTATAGTGGCTGTACAAGTTTGCACTCCCTCAGTCAATGCAGAAGTGTCCCCCTTGCTTGACATTCTTGCCATCATGAGCTTGTGTCTTTGATCATAGTCATTCTGAAAGGTGGGAGACAGAATCCCAAAGTAGTTTTGTTTTGCATTTTCCTAATTGCTAAGGATATTGAATATTATTTTAAGTATTTCTCAGCCATTTGAGATTCCTCTATTGAGAATTTTCTGTTTAGCTATATACCTCATTTTTGTAAATTTAGATAGTTTGCTTTGTTGTTGCCTAGTATCTTCAGTTCTTAATATATTTTGGATATTAACTCTTTGTCAGATGTAGAGTTGGTATAAATAATTTCCCATTATGTAGACTTTTGAAATTGTTCTTTGCCTTGCAGAAGCTTTTTGGTTTCATGAAATCTCACTTATTAATTGTTCCTCTAAGTGGCTGAACTCTCTGTGTTCTGTCTAAGAAATTGTCTTCTATGCAAATGTGTTTAAGGCTTTTCTCTACTTTTTTTCCCCCTCAAGTCCAGTATGTCTGGTTTAATGTGATTGTTAATTGGCCTCGGGTTTTGTGCAGGGTGATAAATATAGGTCTATTTGCATGATTCAACATGAAGATATCCAGTTAGAACAGCACGATTTGTTGAAGATTCTTTTTCCATTTTGTATTTCTGGCTTCTTTACCAAAAATCAGGTATATGGATTTATTTCTGGGTATTCAATTTGATTCCTTTGCTCAACATGTGTGTTTTTATGGAAATATTCTGTATCTTTTATTATTATAGCACTGTGGTACAATTTAAAATTAGGGATAGTGATACCTCTTGAATTTATTTTACTATTTATGTTGATTCTACCAATCCAGAAGTATGGCAGATCTTTCCATCTTCTGATATCTTCTTCCGTTTCTATATTCAAAGACTTAAAGTTTTATCATACAAGTCTTTTGCTTGATTCATTTGGTTTCCCCTAAATATTTGATATTGTTGTGGCTACTGTGAAGAGTTTTGTTTTCCTGGTTTTCTTCTCAGTTTGTTTGTCATTTGATTACAGGAAGGTTATTAATTTTTTTTTTTAGTTAATCTTGTGTCTGTCACAACTATAAGAGTGCCCATCAGTCATAGGAGATCCCTGGTACGGGTTGCTCATCTGTACTATCGCGGAATACGCAAATAATGATATCTTGAATTTTTATTTGCTAATTAGTATCCCTTGATCTCCTTCAGCTATCTAATTGCTCTAATATCCATTTGGTTTAAAACATCTGTTTCCTCCAGTAATTGTTGAGTTTTTGTCTGAACATGTGTGTGTGTGTGTGTGTGTGTGTGTGTGTGTGTGTGTGTGTGTGTATGTGTGTGTGTGTGTGTGTGTATGTGTGTGTGTGTGTGTGTGTGTGTGTGTGTGTGTGTGTGTGTGATATAGGCCTACTGATGGCATGGATTAGCCCTATGCCAAATGATTGATATACAGAACAATGATGAAAGCCACAGGAACATATACTTAGAGAAAGAAAGGGCAGTTAAAATAACCTGGTTTATTTACATCTCAGAGACTTATAGTGCAAATTCTGAACGCTATTTTTCACTTTTAGCTCCATCCATTCTTACAAAAGGGCCAACTTGGGAGAAACACCAGTGAGGAGAACATTTTAAAGAAGGAAGTTTTGGCAACGGAGTTTGACATCCTTAATTACTAGTCTCTGCAGAGCGGTACCAAAGCTCAAGTGAAGGTTGGCGAGTTTGTCTTTGAATCACACAGTGTTCAGCATTTTTTCCTAAATGAAAACTCATAACTTGGGGCAAATACTCCAAGGAGGTGAGTATATTTGAGGTCAGTACTATGTGCTTCTCTCAAAGTGAAATTCCTCAGAGAACAGGGTTGTCAGAAGTCATCAGCTTTTGGTCTAAGAAGAACCAAGAGAGCTAATTGCCAAAAACCAAAGCTTCTAGTTGCAGAATAGCAAGAGAGTGTTAAAGCACTGGAGCCATCAGCTTCTGGGTCCCAGAAAATGGGTCATTATCCTTTGGCTTTCATCCATCACTGGGTTGCACCGTAGTACCTGACTGCTGGTGTGGTACCCTAGCAAGTTACATAAATGTATGTAATAAATGTACATTGAAAATTAAAGGCAAAGTTATTTTTCCATCGATAAACTTCTAATCTTCTAAGGGTCTGCCAAACTGATTTCCAGAGTGGTTGTACCAGCTTGCAATCCCACCAGCAATGGAAGAGTGTTCCTCTTTCTCCACATCCTCGCCAGCATCTGCTGTCACCTGAGTTTTTGATCTTAGCCATTCCAACTGGTGTGAGGTGGAATCTCAGGGTTGTTTTGATCTGCATTTCCCTGATGACTAAAGATGTTGAACATTTCTTTAGGTGCTTCTCAGCCATTTGAGTTTCCTTAGTTGAGAGTTCTCTGTTTAGTTCTGTTCCCCATTTTTTGATAGGGTTATTTGGTTCTTTGGAGTCTAACTTCTTGTGTTCTTTGTATATATTGGATATTAGCCCTCTATCAGACATAGGATTGGTAAAGATCTTTTCCCAATCTGTTGGTTGCCGTTTTGTCCTATTGACTGTGTCCTTTGCCTTACAGAAGCTTTGAAATTTCATGAGGTCCCTTTTGTTGATTCTTGATCTTAGAGCATAAGCCATTGGTGTTCTGTTCAGGAACTTTCCCCCTGTGCTCATGTGTATAAGACTTTCCCCCACTTTCTCTTCTATTACATTCAGTGTATTTGGTTTTATGTGGAGGTCCTTGATCCACTTGGACTTGAGCTTTGTACAGGGAGATAGGAATGGATTAGTTTGCATTCGTCTACATGTTCACCACCAGTTGAACCAGCACCATTTGTTGAAAATGCTGTCTTTTTTCCACTGGATGTTTTCAGCTTTTTTGTCAAAGACCAAGTGATCATAAGCATGTAGGTTCATTTCTGGGTCTTCAATTCTATTCCACTGATCTATCTGCCTGTCACTGTACCAATTCCATGCAGTTTTAATCACTACTGCTCTGTAGTACAGCTTGAGGTCAGGGATGCTGATTCCCCCAGAAGTTCTTTTATTGTTGAGAATAGTTTTTGCTATCCTGGGTTTTTTGTTATTCCAAATGAATTTGAGAATTGCTCTTCCTAAGTCTATGAAGAATTGCTGAGGACCCAGCTATACTACTCCTGGGCATATACCCAGAAGATGCTCCAACATGGAATAAAGACATATGCTTCACTATGTTCATAGCAACCATATTTATAATAGCCAGAAGCTGGAAACAACTCAGATGTCCCTCAACAGAGGAATGGATACAGAAAATGTGGTACATTTACACAATGGAATACTACTCAGCCATTAGAAACAATGACTTCATAAAATTCACAGGCAAATGGATGATGCTTGAAAATGTCATCCTGAGTGAGGTAACTTAGTCACAAAAGAACGAACATGGTATGTACTCACTAATAAGTGGATATTAGCACAAAAGTTCAGAATACTCAAGATTCAGTTCACAGCAACTGTTGGACTGAGCGTGGGGTCCAAGATGGAAGAGTTGGAGAAGGGACTGAAAGAGCTGAGGGAGTTTGCAGCCCCATGGAGGGAACAGCAGTGTCAATTGACCTGACCCCCGGTGCTCCCGGTGTCTGTACCACCAACCAAAGAATACACATGAAGGGACCAATGGTGCTGGCCATGTATGTGGTAAAGGAGGGCCTTGTTGGCCATCAGTGGGAGGAGAAGCCCTTGGACCTGAGAGTGTTAGATATCCCAGTATAGGGGAATGCCAGGGAGGAAGATGGAAGTGTGTGGGTAGAGGAATAACCTCATAGAGGCTGGGGGAGGAGGGATGGAATAGGGGATTTCCAAAGTAGAGACCTGGAAAGGGGAAAACATTTGAAATGTAAATAATGTATTAAAGTTCTCAAGCAATATAAAGATTTTTAAATAAAGAAAATGTACAAAATGGAAGAAAAAACCTAAAAGCTTCAAAGTGTATTTTCTCTTTCTTTCATATGTAATTAAATATAATTTCCACATTGTCTGATTTCCCCTCATTTCATTTTTAGATTTCTTACTCTTTAATATTGTTCAAGTCCACTCGCCTTCTGAATAATTTAGGGATTCAAGTGCATATCTATTTTTCCCTCATGAAAGAAAACTTAACTAATTCATGTACTGATTTTCAATATTATGGTTCATTGAATATAACCAGGGACATTTGCTCCAGATTTCAACAATGGTTTTACGTAAGATGTACATCCAAGATTTCCATCTGTGGACTCACCAGAGGAATGTAATAAACCAATCTGTCTCCCTTTCAGATATGGATCAATGTACCAAGTGTCCTAAAGATCAGTATCCAAATAAGCAGAAGAATTACTGTCTCCCTAAAATTATTATATTTTTTTCTCATGAAGATACTCTAGAAGCTGTTTTGGTCTCTGTGGCCATTAGTTTATCTGTATTTTCAGCTATGATTTTAGGATTATTTATCCGATATCGGAACACATCCATTGTCAGAGCAAATAACAGAAATCTCAGTTATCTCCTCCTCATTTCTCTAATGCTCTGTTTCTTTTGCTCATTAATATTCATTGGCCAACCTAGAATAGTCACTTGTGTCTTGAGACAAATGATTTTTGGGGTTGTATTTTCCATTGTTGTTTCTGCTATCTTAGCAAAGACCTTCATTGTGATTGTGGACTTCAAAGCCATCAAACCAGGAAGCACCTTACAAATGTGGATAGTGACCCGACTCTCAAATGTTGCTGTGGTTCCATCATTCAAGTGTGCATCTGTGCATTTTGGTTGGCAACATATTCCCCTTTCCCTGACATGGACATGCAGTCAGAGGTTGGGCAAATCATCCTGTGGTGTAACGAGGGGTCCACCCTTGCTTTCTCTTGTGTTCTCGGGTACTTGGGCTTTCTGGCCAGTCTCAGCTTGCTTATTGCTTTTCTGGCGAGAAGGCTGCCTGACAGCTTCAATGAGGCAAAAACAATCACATTCAGCATGCTGGTTTTCTGCAGTGTGTGTATTTCTTTTATACTCATTTACCTGAGTTCCAAAGGCAAAACCATGGTGGCAGTGGAAATTCTTTCAATTCTGGCCTCCAGTGCTGGCTTACTGGGCTGTATATTTCCTTCCCAAATCCTATGTGATCCTACTGATGGTCAGGTAGCCATTCCAGAAAGAAGTTCTTTAAATGACTTCCTCTTTAGGGCAAAGGAATTTATTGTGATTTGTGTATAATGAACTACGTAGAAATAAAGATTCAAAGGAATGGTGTGGCGTCAATTTATTTCTCTTGAATGGAACCTGCTATTTAATCAAGTGTCTCTCCTATCATTGGAGATGACCAGACACAGTGAACAAAGCCATCACAGGTTAGCCAGTTGCCAACTGGAGTTGAATTCTGGTATATGTACTAGATGTTTGTTTAAATCACAGTTCTCTCATTTTTAAAAATAAGGTAAGAAGACTGGAAACGATTAAGAGTGAGAATGAGAGAAAATTATTTGTGTGGAAATAAAAGTAATACATATTTAAAAATGTGCCTCCTCTCTTTTAGTCATATGCAGTTATAGTCAACACAAATTAATTTTAAAGAAACCATGAGTTCTGCTACAGAAAGCTCATGGTCTCTGCTTCTCCCTTTTAAAGTGCCTCACAAACCAGACAAGATGTGATTTAAATTTCAGAGCCTCAGGAGGGTTTTATGCTATTTTCTATGCTCAGGTGACACAATATGTAGGAGAGCTTAGGCAGAGTCCCAGGGGCAACACAGACTTGTTTACCCTGAGCATATCTAACATATCAGTGGGTAGATGGTCTCTGAGAGAACAGCCAGCCATCATGGAGTGCTTGCTGTTCTCCAGCGGTTGTGAGTTTCACATTGTCTTTTACAGTTTCAGCCAGTGAAAGCTGATATCATTTATGTCTATTGGATTCTATTGTCAAGCATGGAATATGTCTAAAGCTAGATGTGGATGAGGAGATGATGTTTAAGGCCAGGAATTTAACCGAACATGGGGAAATGTGGAATCATGCATCCTAGAAGATGTGACTTTTCAGATATTTGTTTTTATTTAGCCAAGCAATAGCCTTAAACATGACTGCCAGAATCACGCCAAGACTATCCATTATCCAGTAAGCTCTCAAATACAATACAAATCTATTACTTGATTATGATTTATAAATACATGGAGGAATAATGTCATGAACTCTCATAAACTCTTTAAAAACTTTTCGTTACCTAAATAATCTATTTGTGCAACTTTGCTTAAGAACATTACAATAGCTAAAGCCACCTGTTCCCATTCTTCAAGCATTTTCCCTTCATTGCAATCCTCCAGAGGGAAACCTCATTGTCACATTTTTGTTAATTCTTTGCTCTGTCATAAATATCAATTTCCTTTCTTAATTTTTACGTTGTTAAAATTCACAGTTTTCAGTCGTATATAAGTATAGCATTCTTTATATTTTCTCTGATTTATTGCTTTTCCTAAGCCTCCTTTAGGAGTTTACACATGTGGTAAATAATTTAATTATCTATAATCTGTCTTTTCTATAGATGAATATTAAATCTCTATATGTAAAATTATGTTACTCTTCATGGTATAAATTGGGACTTTTATCATTTTCCCACTGCAAGTGAAGTTTATTCTATTTCCATATTATCTAGAATTTCAACTTAAAAGCATTATTTTTGCAAGAAATGTTGATTTGTCCAGACCTACTAAATTATTTTCTAAATTATATTTGAATATTTGGGGCCTCAATCACAGTATCTAAAATATGCAATCTGTACAAACTACTTAGACTTTTTCACACATAACTTTTATCACATTGAAATTATGAAATGGTATTCATTTTGTTTTAACTTACACTGACATGATGAATAATCAGATTATGGCTTATACTTTTTGGGAAATTCTACAGTTCAACAATGATAAAAAATATTTTAGTTTTTCATCCCATCTAGGATTTTCTGGGCTTCCTCAATATCTAGATTAATGTTTCCAGTTTCTTGGGTGTTTTCTGGCTTTATCCTTGAATATTTTGTTTTCCTTGGTCTCTAACTAGTACACCACATGATGTAACAATAATTAGTATTCAATCCTTAACATCTCTCTCTCTTTTTTAATTGGATACTTTATTTATTTACATTTCAAATGTTATCCCCTTCCTGCTTTCCCCTCCAGAAACCCCCTTTCCCATTGCTCCTCCCCCTGCTTCTAAGAGAGTGCTCCCCCACTCACCCACCCACTCTAGCCTCCTTGCCCTGGCATTCCCCTACACTGGGGCATCTAGCCTTTACAGGACCAAGGGCCTCTTCCCCCATTGATGTCTGACAAGTTCATCCTCTGCTACACATGTGACTGGAGCCATGGGTTGCTTCATGTGTACTCTTTGGTTGGCAGTTTAGTCCTTTAATGTCTCTTATGTTTTATGAGAGAGAAAGAGAAAGAGAGAGAGGGGGGATATGATTGTCACTATGAGTAACTTTAGTATCCAAGCCTCTTGTCAGGAGCCATAATAGGACAAGATAGTAACTAGTAAGTGATCATCCTGAGATGGCCTGCTTTTGATTATTATATAATCTGCAAGAGGTTCATCCTTATTAAGCAAGGCTGTAAGGGATTCATTTTAAGAAAGATTTTTGCTATTAGTATGCATTTCCTATTATTAAACACATATAACAATCACTAAGTATTAGCACACAACTTTGGAACAGATCTCTGCAGATCCATGAAGATGTACTGTCTTGTAGTGATGCTGTATAGACAAATAGATAACTTTTTTAAGTCTTAATGATGATTTTATAAGCATTCCTAAAATTATATTTGTGATTATTAAGCTCTTTTATAGTGGGACTGCTATTAGGTCCTTTTCTGATAGTCAAAACTGCAATGAGAACTCTGCCAGTCTCCCAAGTGTCACAAGTTAATTGCTCTTAGTAACCAGACTTTCTCCTACTCAGGGTACATTCCAAGAGGTTGTAAAACAATTAACCAAAGGTCATAAAAAGTGAACTAATGATTTATTATAAGTGCTATGACAGAATATAAAATATTGACTGAGTTTTTCTGTACAAAACTTAACTAATAACTTAGTTATGGTTTTAAACCTTCAGTGAACCTGTGGAGCTGAGACAGGTGATGGGTAATTACTCCTAATGAATATGCTTGTAAACATTCTCTGTTGTAAACTTCCATTTCAATTTATGATTTGATTTAGTGTGTGAACTTTTGATGAACTTTTTAACATATGATCATGTATTCTGAAAGATGTATAAGTGCGAGGAAAAAAAGAATCAGGACTGAGCTAAGAGGAACTGAGCTGAGAAGAATTGAGCTGTGAGAGGGAACTGAGCTGAGGAGAAGTTTTTAGATAGAACACTTTTAAGACAGAACTGAACTCAAGAAGAACTTAGAAGTATAGGCATAGCTTTGGGAGAAAAGGCATTGGGAGTAAGAGCATTGTTGTGACTTCAGAGCAGGAGGTTAGAGCAATATTAGAAGGAGAATGCAGAGTGGAATAACTTAGAAACTATTGGTAACATGAAAAACTAAGAGAGCAATGTGAAGAATGCAGAGGGAAAGAGGAAAAAGGAAGAAGCTGCAGAGAGCAGAAGGAGCAGGCAGACTTCTCCTTACTATGGGACAGAACAGGTCCTTTCTTAATAACAAGGTAGACTTAGTCTTATTAAAAGGAACAAAGCTTTTTCTTTTCTTTTTCTTTCTTTTTTTTTTTTTTTTTTTAACAAATGTGCGTTTAAGTAATTTAGCATTAAAAGGGTAGAAGCTTTTAGTTTCTCTATGCAATAAAGATTGGAGTTTATTTTTCATCCAGAATGAGTGAGTTCTTTCTGCACCGGTGCTTGGTCTTTTGCTCCATTGCATATGTAAGTGTTGATGTGTGTGTACATATGTAATTGTGAGAATGCATGTGTGTGTGTGTGTGTGTGTATGTAATTGTGAGAATTCATGCAAGCTGGACCCAACTGGTTTAAATGGAAATGTATAAATGAGCATGGATGTATCTGTATATGAACTTATGTGAGTTTATGCATATTTGCTTATATAAAAATTTTCCTTCTGAAAATGTTATTCTCTTCTCCTGGTTCAATAGAAGTTTACTGCTCCAATCTTCCCCCTAACTGGACAAGTAAGAGGCATCTGTACAAATGGGAAAAGGCTCTAGCAATTAATCTTTTACTTAATCTCCTGCAGTTTTAGGATAAGGTGCTAAATGCCAGAGACTGTAGTTTCTGGCCTCAGAGAATCACAGAAGGTAGGTCAGCTATATAGCATAGTAGCAGATTTAGATAAGTAAATTTTTATCATTATACAGCAATCCTAAATATCTCATAAGACCAAGTTTCACCCTCTGCTGCCTCAAGAGGACCAACAAGAAAAAAGATCCCCCACCGGTGCTGGCCTTCTGGCAGTCTCTTAGTACAAGTCTATATGCCTGGTGTTTCTAGAAGTCAGCTTCTATCTTTGAGGGAAGCCTTATGAATAAGGAGGTCAAGTACAGGACACATATGCTCTGTATTTCCATTGCTCCTTAGCCCCGGACAGAGGCCACTGTCTTTTTAAATATCTTTATGTAAGTACATACACCATGTTGAACAAATCTCACCTTCGCCTCCCATTAGTCCTCTAGTTCTCCAGGCCAAATTTGAGCCTACTTCCACCATGTAGGTGTTACAATGACAATCTACAATTACAAAAATATTAATTTACACACAATATTAATACATATATTTTAATATTACTTTTATTTTAATGTTGCTTATTTTCATAGTGTGAAGGATATCACTAGAACTTGTATTGTGTTTCACTGAACCTGTAGATGACTTTTGGTACAATAATGTTTTTATAATATTATTTCCTCCAATACATGAGAGTAAGAGGTCTTTCCATATTCTGGTGCCATCTTTAATTTCTTTTATTTTCAGTGCTTTAAAGTATTTATTCTTGAAGTCTTAAACTTCTTGGTTAGGTTTAGTGTGTTTTAGAAATTTGTTTTTTAGGAAAGTTTTACTGATTTATTTCTCAATATTTTTGTTGTAGGAGATAATCAATTTTTTAATATTATGTTTGTATCTTGATACTTTGCTAGACTTTTTAGAAAATATAAATGGGGTGGAGTTTTAGGATCTAGAACTCACAGAATCATGTCATCTGCAAATAAGGACATGCTAAACTCTTCTTTACCTGTTTGTATTCTTTTTATTGTTTTATCTTGTTTTATTACTAAAGCTCTGTATTCAATGTGAGTAGAGAAGACAGAAACCCCTTTTATTCTTGATTTTATGAGAAATGCTTGGATTTCCTCCCATTTAGTATGATCTTTAGCTGATTAGCTCTCTGTGTGTTATCCTTAGGCTTTATTTTGTTGAGAATTTTTCCTTCTATTTTGATTGTCTTCAGACCTTTTACCTTGAAGGAGTATTGGATTTTATCAGAACAATTTTTTATATAATTAGATGATTATGGGAATGTTGTCCTTGAGTTTGTTTACTCTAGTTCTTGGGCATCTGACACCCTCTTCTTGCCTCTGTGGGAACTAGACATAGGGACAGGCAAAACACACACACACACACACACACACACACACACACACACACACACACACACACAGAGAGAGAGAGAGAGAGAGAGAGAGAGAGAGAGAGAGAGAGAGAGAGAGAGAAGATAAACATGAGTTTTTATTAGCAAGAAAAAATCAGGCATGGTCATGCAAACCTTTAATCCCAGCACTTGGGAAGAAGAGGCCAACCTGATCTACATAGTGAGTTCTAAGACAGTGAAATCTGCACAGTGAGACACTACAATACTTGGGTATCACCCGCATTTTCTCATAGCCTTTACCTAGTTTCTTCTCTGCTGTGTAGCAGACAATGCTAGTGTGGAGACTGCCTGCTACAAAGTTCACCAATGCACTTTTTTAAAAAAGACAAAGCATTTTTGAGACAATATATCAACATATTGAGTATCGGTGGCTAGCCTGGAACTCACTATGTAGACCAGGCTGGCCTTACATTCACAGACACCCATCTACCTGTGCCTCCCAAGTGTTGGGATTAAAGGCATTTATTATGAAGAAAGAAAATACCTTGAAGCATAGCAATTGTAAAAGAAGATACAAAATGACATCTGTTGATAAATAATATAAAAATTAATGGGGAAAATCCAACATAAACCATGAAAAGACAATCAACAAGGGCATACAAATTTTAAAAGAAGTCAAAGTATCTCTAATTGTGAATGATATGATGTTATACAATAGTGACTCCAAATATTCTCTGAGAGAACTGATACAGTGGATAAACATCTCCAGCAAAGAAATAGGTAGCCTTCCTTTATACAAATGATAAACGGGTTGAGAAAGAAATTAGGAAAACAACACCCTTTACCATAGCCACAATCACATAAAATATCTTGGTGTAACTCTAACCAAGAAAGTGAAATATCTTTATGACAAGGACTTCAAATCCCTGAAGAAAGAAATCAAAGAAGATATCAGAAGATGGGAAGATCTCCCATGCTCATGGATAGGTAGGATTTACATAGTGAAAATGGCCATCTTACTTAAGGCAATCTACTGATTCAACCCAACCCCCATAAAAATTCCAACACAATTTTTTATAGACCTAGAAAGAGCAGTTCTTAATTTCATATGGAAAAACAAAGCAAACAAACAAACAAAAATCCCAGGATAGTTAAAACAATCCTGAACAAGAAAAGAATTTCAGGAGAAATTACCAACCCTCACCTCAAGGTGTTCCACAGAGCAAGAGTAGTGAAAACTGCATAGTGTTGGTACAGAAAAACACACATTGATCAATAGAATTGAATCAAAGACCTAGAAATAAAACCACACATATATGGACATGTGATTTTTGATAAAGAAGTCCAAACCATACAATAGAAGAAAGAAAGCATCTTCAAAAAATGATGCCGGTCTAACTAGATATCTAACTAGATGTCTACATATTGAAGAATGAAAACAGATCCACATTTATCAGTCTTCAAAAACGCAAGTCCGAGTGGATGAAGAACCTCAACATAAAGCTGGGTACACTAACTCTCTTAGGAGGAAGTGTGACACACCCTTACAGCATTGGTACAGGAGGCAATTTGCTAAATAGAAGACCAATGGCTCAGGCTCTAAGATCATCAATTGATAAATGGGACGTCTTGAAACTGCAAAGTTTCTGTAAGGCAAAGACAATGTCAATAGAACAAAACAGCAGTCTGCAGATTAGGATCTTCACCAAACCTACATCTGATAGATAGCGAATGTCCAAATTTTACAAAAATCTCAAGAAGTTAGATACCAACAACTGAAATAACCCAATTCAAAAAAATTGAGGCCACCTCCTGTAGCCAGGCAGGAACTCCAGTGGAGAGATAGAGACATCAACCCACCCACAAAACTTTCATTCCAAAATTTATCTTGTATACAAGAAATGCAAGCATAGGGATGGAACAGAGACTGAGGGTATGGCCAAACAATAATCAGCCCAATTTGAGACCCATCCCATGGGCAAGAACCAATTCCTGACACTACAAATAATACTGTGTTATACTTAGACAGAAGTCTAGCAAGTATGCCCTCTGAGAAGCTCCTCCCACCAACTGACTCAGACAGATGCAGATTCTGATACTATTGGATGGTGCTGGGGACTCTTATGGAAGGATAGGAGGAAGGACCAGAGATCCTAAGACAAGAAGAACTTCACAGAAAAACAAGAAGAATCATCTAACCTGGTCCCTTGGGTCTTTCAGGGACTGACTGACCAACTAAAGAACATACACAGATGGACCTAGGCCTCCCTGCACATATGCAGCAGATGTGCAGCTTGGTCTTCATGTGGGTCCTAAAACTGGAATGGGGCTATCCCAGAAGCTTTTGCCTGTCTGTGGGATATTTTCTTTGAGCAGAGCTGCCTTGTCTAGCCTCAGTGGAAAAGGAAGCACCTAACCTCACAAAGACTTGAAAAGCCAGGGTGGGGGATACCCAGGGGAGCCCCTACCCACTCTGAAGAGAAAGGAAGGGGGAATGGGAAAAAGATAGAGGTATGGGTTGACTGAGAAGGAGCAGTGTATAGGATGTAAAGTGAATAAGTAAAAAATAAATTAAAAAATACTGCCATATAGTAACACTTCATTTTTGTAAAACAGTCCTCCAAAATACAAATTAATCAGCTAAACTGATGTAGATGCCACAGTTCCAACATGAAGTGTCAATTTATATTCTTTGAATCCTTACATGTTTACATGTAACTTTCATGATTTTTTCTAACTTTGAAAATTATTGCTTATTTTAAATATTTAAATACTAACAGAAAACATTATTTTACTGCTATATTAATCCAGACTTCCTTCCTGAGATAACAAGAGCACCCTGTGTAGTGGTCAAATCTTCCTCAAGTGATCACCTAATCATAAACATGAAAAGAAAGGCTGGGGCAGGTCAGGTATGGGGTTGAGAAGGGTGAAAAGAAAGGCTGGAGCAGGGAGGGGGGGTTGAGCAGAAGAGAAGCCCAGAGTGCCAGGAAATCAAATTGAAATATGCAGCAGTTTGGAGTTGGGAATGCAGAAAATCCCAGAAACCAGGAATGAGGGAGGCTCCTAGAACTCAATGGAGATGACATTAGCCTAAATGTGCAACAGCAGGGAGATATAACCTTAAGATACCACCTCCACTAGATAGACAGGGCCCTCAGTTGAGGGATGGGGTTACCCACCCATATTCAAAATTTTTAACCAAAAATTGTTCCTGTCTAAACAAAATGCAGGAACAAAAAAATGGAGCAGACTGAAGGAAAGGCAACCCAGAGACTGCCCACTTTGGGATCCATCCTAGGCACAGATATCAAACCCTGACACTATTGCTGATGTCAAGACGTGCTTGCAGACAGGAGGCTGGCATGGGTGTTCTCAGTGAAGCTCTGCCAGCACCTGCCTCAGACAGATGCAGATACTTATAGTCAGCCATTGGACTGAGTCCAGGACCCTGATGGAAGAGTTAGGGGAAGGAATGAAGGGGCTGAAGCGGATTGCAAACCAATAGGAAGAACAACAGTATGAACTAATTGGACCCTAAGAGCTTTAAGGGACTAAGACACTAACGAAAAGTATATATGGACTGGTTTGTGATCGCCACTACACGTCTAACAGAGGACTGCCTTGTCAGACCTCCATGGAAGGAGATGTATTTGGTCTTGTGGAAGCTTGATGCCTCAGAGAAGGAGCTTAATGCTAGAGGGATGAGATGGGAGGGGGTGAGTGTGGGAGCACCCTCTTAGAAGCAAAGAGGTGGTGGTGGGCTTGGGAGAGAGAACCAGGAAGGGGGACAACATGTGAAATGTAAAAAAATAAAATAATTAATAAAACCCAAAGTTTTATTTGTGTATCCATCAGAGCTGTCTCCCCCTAAGGAGGGGCTCATGACACCATCCCTGAGCTAGTTTTCGATTCCGTTTTTATCGGGCAAAACCACAAGGTGGGAAATCCTTTCAAGCAAGCCTGGATTCAGAAACAAGACCAGGCATTTAGGATTTTACAAAGCAGTTAAGGAATATTTATGGAGTGTTTGTTAAAGAACATTTCATGCTTACAATGTGGGGTGCAGCTCAAATTCACAAACGACCTTGAATATTGCCAAGACAATAGGTTTTTTTCCATACACTTTGACAACAAGGCCCCAGTGCTGAAGACAACACTCACACAACTCATTGAACATGGAGAAGTCAAGCATGTGCCTACATAAATCAGGAAGATATTCTGCATATTCATAAAAGGAAAAAAAACTGGCCACAAACCCTTTTGCTCTACAGTGGTATCTTACCTGTAAGATATGTTAGGGCAATGCTGGCACAAAACTTTGGGTAACCACCTAGTAAGGATTTGATTTAAGGTCCATTCCCCATGATGGAACCCATACCCGACACTACTTGTGTAACAAAGAACCTGAGACTAGATGGCCTAGGGCCTAAGGGTAAAACACAAACAAACAAATAATAGTGGTCTAAACAAACGAATCTTAGTAATCAATGACTCCTAACGATATTCTGTTATACTCATATACAAGTACCTTGTTCAGTCATTATCAGAGATGCTTTCTCCTGCAGCAGATGGAACAAACACAGAGAACCACAGCCATACATTACACAGAAGTAGAGAACTTGGAGCACTCAGCCCTACATGAGACGTCTCCATCAAATCCCTCCCCTCAGAGCTCAGGAAACATTTCAGAAGAGGAGGCAGAAAGAATTTAAGAGCCAGAGGGGATAGAAAACAGCAAGGATACCTGAAGGTAACCAGCCCTCTATAGCAACTGAGCAACGCTCATATAAACTTACAGAGACTGAAGCAGCAGGCACAGGATTAAAGCAGCTTGCATGGATTAAAACCACGTCCTCCATGTTTGTATCATGGTTTAATGTTTTTATGGGATTCACAAGTACACATACTTTGTCTCTGATTCTTGTGCCCTCTCTTGCCTCTCTTGGGCTCTTTTCCTTCTGTTGCTTTGTTTCATCCAACTTCGAGTTTTTATTTATCTTATTATATTTTATTATAAAAATTACAGCAAAAAGATATTTAGGCATGAGTGAAGATTAAGAAATAAAAATTAAAAGCCATGAACAACCAAAGAAGTAAATAAACATTGTACTACCAGTCAGCATATTTTTTCATAGGGGGATACTTTCAAATTTCCTACCGATTTGTGATGTCTTTTGGAACAAGTGATTCTGATTGGGAAGGTGTAGTCTGTGGCTCCACTTTCAATCTGAAAAATAGGAGTGATGCTTGTGTAGTGTCCAAAAGAATATAAACAAAGGAATTACTGTGAGTTGCTGCTCAATCACTAGCAGGTGTCAGTCCTTCCTCAAGTTTGAAGGGCCCTTTTATGGAATGTTTCTTTTTGGAAATTTTGATCCATTATCATTCGGAGTGTGATGGACTTCATGAGTCTGCCACCTTTCTGGGTTTCTAAGACTTAAGAACAGGTGTGACCACGCCCATGTTAAGGGTTTGCTTGTTTCTACTGAAAAGCTTCTCTTACAAGGACTCTGCCTGCCTCTGTAGGAATCCACTTCAACCGTTTCCACAAGGTTCTAGGCATCAGATCCATTAATTAAGTGTTGGTCTTTTTGGAGTACCTAGTCCCAAGTGGGTTGCCTCCCTCAAACCTGTCCCCTTGAAGCTCAGAGATTTATGCAGGTAGAAGCAGAAAGATTTTGAGAGCCAAAGGTCAGGGATGATTCTGAGTAAAAACAGTTTTTCTAGATATAACAGGACTGGCGTGCACACGTGAACTCACAGACACTGGCAACATGCACAATACCCATACAGGTTCAAGCCAGATGGGACCCCACCACTGAGAGGAGGAAGTGGACACTCAGTCCTACTCCCTAATTGAGAAGCCATTTGCGGTTGATGCCTGAAGGCAAAGGGAAAATCAGTTTTCTCCAATGAAGTGTCTATCAACCACAGAACTCCTTTTGGGTATAGGTGGTGCATGGCTGCTCTGTGACCTTCTGACAGGCAACACATTTAGACATGAGGCTGAGTGTAGCTCTGGCTGAGTCTGCTGGGTTTGTGTCCTAGGTCCCGGGCCTTGAAATGGGGTATGCTGACTGGCAACTCTGTCTGTACAGCCTTCCTGGAAATCCTGTCAAGGGGCAGGCCTTTTGAACAGAGGATGCCCAGGGTCCGCCGGACTGCTTCTATTATGAGACAGAAGGAGAATTCAGATTCATATCCCTTTACATTTTTCTGATACACTTTATTCACTATATTCCACTATAGAGACTCCAGTCCTTAGATATAATCCAGGGAAAGAACAATTAACACACTAAACAGCTGTACAATATGGACTACTGTCTTGTAGTGTGAAATATTAAAATAGAGAGGCGGTTCGGTGCGTTCCTGGGCTCAGGCTGACAACCGGTGGGCCATAGCAGATCTCTTGCCGGGCTATCTCATGCTCTCAGCCCGCCAACTCTCCGGAGCTGAGTCCCTTGGCGGATCTCTGCCGCCAGGTTTACACAGTAAGTGCCTGCCCCACGGTCAGCGATCCCAACATCCAGTTACCCGGTAGAATTAAAACTCTTAAGCATATAGATAACCAATCACATTTATGTATCAATAAAAACACAATTTACAAGATGTCAATACAATAATTTCAGAGCCAATTGATAATGATAAAAGCTGCCCACCTAGATTAGACAACTTATTCCAAACTTCTAACCGTTATGATAACGTAACCATCGGTGGCGCTATGTCCACTGCCATCTTCCTTCTCCTTCCCTCTCTCCCATGATGCCTTCCTCTACAGCTCTTAGCTCTGCCTCCCTGTTCTCTGCCCAATCACAAGGCTCCTGCTGCCCTAATGTATTTGGACAGGGAAAATCCTGCAACACTGTCTCTCTTTCTTCCCACCTAAGAAAGCTTTGAAAAGAGCCTGGAAATGTGCTGACATAAGTTGGTGGCAGAGTGTTTGCCTGGCTTGTACAGGCCCTGGATCCTATCTCCAGTGCTGAAAACACAATATGAAACAAAAAGTAAATTACTGTCTAAAACGTTACTCAACTTTTTTTTTTTTTTTTTTTTGCTCTGCTTTGAGTAGTCTCCATTATAAAAAACAAAAGTTGCATTTTTGTAGGTGATAAAGTAAATGAACATCCAATCATGTGGTAAGAACACAGATGTGAAGGGACAAAGATGGAGCAGAGACAGAGGGAACGGCTGACCAATGACTGCCCCACATTGAGACCCATCCCATGGGCAAGAACCAATCCCTGACAGTACTAATGACAGTCCATTATGACTCAGACAGGAACCTATTGTAACTGTTCTCTGAGAGGCTCCATCCAGCTGCCAGTGGGAAGAGATTCAGAGACAGAGACCCATAGCAAAACATTAGATAGATCTCTGGAAATCTTAATGAAGAGTTAGGAGAAAGACTGAGGGATCCAAAGAGTATCCACAGGAAGACCAACAGTACCAACTAACCTGGATCATTGGCGTTCCAAGAGACTGAATCACCAACTGGAGGGAGCATTGTCTGGGCCTAGGCTTCCTGCACATGTGTATCATATGAGTATCTTGGTCTTCAACAACTGGAGCAGGGGCTGTCCCTGAGTCTGTTGCCTTTCTGCCTGTCTGTGGATCCTGCATCCCAAATGCATAGCTTTTTCTAGTCTCAGTGGGAAAGTATGTGCATAGTCTCACAGGGAAGTCATCAGAATTCGGCAGGATGTTGACATGCAAAGGGTGGCTACCCCTTCTCAAACTACACGGAGAAGGTAGAATGGGAAGAGGACTTGAACTGAGAGGAGGGGTTGATATTGGGTTGTAACGTGAATAAATAAATTTAATAAAAATCATTTTAACTAATCATGTACTATAAACTTATATATACTATATACTTACATATTATTTAGCATTAATATCAGAATTAGTATCTGTCATTTATATAAAAATGTTTTGAATTAATTAGTCAACACACAGAGATGGTATGTTTTGAGACCTTGTTAACTTCCAACAACTGAACCCATTGAAAGAGATGATGGAAAGCCACCAGTGAGTGGCATACTCCCTTCAAATCATTTTTCAACACTCAAACTAGGTCTACACATGTGCATGTGTACAGTGGACCTGCAATAAACAGGATCTCAAATAAGACAATAACTTATCTTTCACACCTGTTTATCCCCAGAAAACTTCCCATACCTCCATAGCAATGCTATCAACATTAATACTAGTTAATGAAAAAAAAGTTTAGTATTTATCAGATCTCACAATTTCCATATGAATTTCAAGTAGACATCATGAAAAAGAGGCTAAGTACACACATTCACACACACACACACACACACACACACACACACACACACACACACACACACACACTTCCCATTTATCACTTTGTAGCACTTGTATCTTTACATCCCTATCTCTAAACTCCTTCTTCACCACCATATGGTTCCACGTGGTTCTGATTGAATTTTCTGGATATTGTAGTGACTTGTAATTATAAAATTACAACTACAGATGCAGAGCTAAGATGCACAAGAAAGAGAGGAAATTTGTTGCTTTGGCTTCTCTGGGTCTTTGTGACCTTGCTCAATATAATGTTTTCTAGTTCTATCCATTTACCTGTATTCGTTTTCTTTCTTTTGTGTCTTAGCTATGCCAATTCCTCTCTGAAGTTCAGTATTTTCTATATAGAGTTCATTTGGTGGATGTAAATTCTTTCCACTGCTTATACAGTGGAAAGATTTAGCTTTCTCCTTCAATTATGGCAGACAGTTTTGTTGGGTACAGTAATCTAGGTTGGCATTCAAGGGTCCTTTTTAAAAAATCTTTATTTATTCTTCTCTTATATAATACATTCTGACCACAGCTTCACTTCAGTCTTCTCCCAGTCTTTCCTCCCACCTCCCTTCTTCCTCATATACACTCCCTGATGCATGTCTCCTGAGAGCAGGCCTCCCATGGACATCAACTAAATACAACACACCAAGATGCAATAAGACTGGGCATAAACACTCATATCAAGACTGGACATGGCAGCCCCATATGAGGAATGGAACCATAGATCTGGCAACAGAGTCAGAGACACCCTCTCCTGTTGTCAGGAGTCCCACAAAAATCCAAACCAACAACCATAGCATATATATAGAGGACCTAGCACAGACCCACTCATGTTCTGCGATTGCTGCTTCAGTCTGTGTGGATCTTAGTGGTCCCTGCTTATTTGTTTCCAAATGGATGTTCTCATGTTGTCCTCAACCTACAAGGGGGAAGACCCAATGGAGATTTCTAACCTGTGCTCCCCATCCCACAATCCCTCCCTTATCCTCTCTCCCATTCTTCTCTGAAAGGGTGGGTCCCATGGTCCTTCAAGTCTCTGCTAGGCTAAGCACATCTTCTCTCACTGAGGTCAGACAAGGTAGCCCAGCTTGAAGAATATATCCCACAGACAGGCAATAGCAGTTGTTCAGTACCCACATAAAGACCAAGCTTCACATCTGTTACATATGTGTTGGAGGGCCTAGGTCCAGCCTCTGTATGATTTTGGTTGTGGTTCAGTCTTTGAGACACCAGGAGTCCAGGATAGTTGATTCTCTTGTGGCCACAATCTTTCATCCTGTTCTTCCATAAGAGTCTCAAAGCTCTATCCACTGTTTGTCTCTGGGTTTCTACCTCAATCTAAGTCAGTTAGTGGGAGGGACCTCAAATAGGACAACCATGCTAGACTCCCATCTGCAAATATAACAGAGTATTTTTATTATTGTCAGGGATTGGTGCTTGTTCATGGAATGGATATCAAGTTGGGCCAGTTATTGGTTGGACATTCCCTCAGTCTCTGCTCTATCAAGAATCCCTGCATTTCTTGTAGAGAGGATACATTTTGGGGCTGAAAGTTTTGTTGGTGGAGTGATGTTGCTATCACTATACCAGTGTTCCTATCTGGCCACAGGAGGCAGCCTCCCAAGGCTGCATATCCTCAACGCTATGGACACCCCCCATTGATTCTTTGGAGTCTTCCCTAACTCTGGTCACTTTCTCTTCCTGAAGATGCACTGTATACCTCCTCCATCACTTGCAGATCTCCATTCATTCTCATGCTCATCATGACATCTCCTCTGCCCCTCCTCACACCTGTCCCCAAACCTCTCCAAGTGCCCAGCATATCCTCTCTCACACCCAGTTCCCTCCTGCCCTCTGCTTTCCACTATCATTCCATTCCTGATTCCAAGTGAGCCTCAGGCTTCCATGCTTATACCTTCCATTCTGTCCAGACTCCTTGGGTCAGCGGAGTTCAACTTGGACATCATTATTTTATGGCTAATATCCACTTATAAGTGAATACATTCCATGAATGTCTGCTTGGGCTATATAGATGATATTCTCAATATCTATCAATCTAGGCGCAGAATTCTTGAAGTCTTTGATGTTCATAACTGAATAGTATTTCATTTTGTAGATGTACCAAATGTTCATTATCTATTCTTCATTTGAGGAATATCTACGTTGTTTCCAATTTCTGGCTATTATGAATGGAGCTCCTTTGAATAAAGTTGAGCAAGTGTCTTAGTGGGATTGTGGAGCATCTTTTGAATATGTGCCCAGGAGTGGTATAGCTGGGTCTTGAGGTAGAACTATTTCCAGTGTTCTGAGAAACTGCCAAACTGATTTCAAAAGTGGCTGTATAAGTAGTCATTCCAGCTAGCAGTGGAGGAGTGTTTCTTTGCTCCACATCTTCACCAGCATGTGTTCTTACTTGAGTTTTTTATTCTTAGCCAATCTGACCAGTGTTAAATGTAATCTCAGAGTTGCTTTGATTTGCATTTCCGTGATGAGTAATGATTTTGAATGTTCCTTTAAGTTCTTCTTGGCCATTTGAGATTCTTCTGCTGAGGATTCTCTGTTTATCTCTGTGTCCTATTTTTTAATTGGTTTATTGTGGTTGTTGGTGTTTAACTTCTTGATTTCTTTGTATATTTTGGACATTAGACCTCTATTGGATGTAGGAGTGGTAACAATCCTTTCCCAATATGTAGGCTGCTGTTTTGTCCTATTAATAGTGTTCTTTCCCTTACAAGAAGCTTTGCAGTTTCATTAGGTTCCCATTTATCAAATTAGAGGCTGAACTATTGGTGTTCTGTTCAGGAAACTGTCTTCTGTACCAATGTATTCAATTTTATTTCCCAATTTCTCTTCTGTGAGATTTAGGGTATCTGGTTTTCTGTTGAGGTCCTTCATCTGCTTGGATGTGGCTTTTGTGCAGGGTGATAAGTTCTACATGTAGGCATCCAGTTAGACCAGCACCATTTGTTCAAGATGTTTTCTGCTTTTCATTGTACTGTTTGGGCTTTATCAAGTGTGATAGCTGTGTGGGTTCATTTCTGGGTCTTTTATTTGATTGTTTTTATCAATGTGTCTGTTTCTGTACCAATAAAATGGAGTTTTAATCACTATTGCTTTGTAGTACAGCTTGAGTTCAGGGATTATAATTCCTCTCGAAGTTCTTTTATTATTCAAGATTTTTGCTTTCCTGGGTTAATTATTTTTCCACATGAAGTTTAAAAAATTGGGTAGGAATTTTGATGGTAATTGCATTAAACTTGTAGATTGCTTTTGGTAAGATGGCCATGTTCACTCTTAATCCTACCTGTACATGAATATGGGAGGTCTTTCCATCTTCTAGTACCTCCTTCACTTTCTTTCTTCAGGGACTTAAAGTTCTTCTCATACAGTTCATTCACTTGCTTGGTTAGAGTTACAGTAAGGTATTTTATATTATTTATGGCTGTTATAGATGGTATTATTTCCCTAATTTCTTTCTCATCCAGTTAATTATTTGTATAAAGGAGAGCTACTAATTTCTTTGAGCTATTTTTTTGTTTAGCCACTTCACTGAAGCTGTTTATAAGCTATAGGAGTTCTCTGGTAGAATGTTTGGTGTCCTTTATATGTATTTTTATATCATCCATATAGAGTGATCTTCACGTAGTATATTGAATAGATAGGGAGACAATTGGAGGCCCCGTCTTCTCCCTGATTTTAGTGGAATTGCTGCAAGTTTCTCTCCATTTTGCTTAATGTTGGCTATTGGCTTGCTTGATAATCCTTTTATTATGTTTAAGTATGTGGCTTGTATCCCTGATTTCTCTGTTACTTTTAACATGAAGGTGTGTTGAAATTTGTCAAAGGCTCTTTCAGCATCTAAAGAAAAGATCATGTAATTTTTTCTTTAACTTTGCTTATATTGCAGATTATTGATAAATTTTCATATAATGAACAATCACTGCAACCCTGGGTTTAAGCCTACTTGATCACAATGGATGGTGTGTTGTTACATGTTCCTGGATTCAGTTTGGGAGTACTTTGTTGACTATTTTTGCATCAATGTTCATAAGTGAAGTTGGTCTAAAGTTCTCTTTTATTGTTGAGTCTTTGTGTGGTTATCAGGGTGATCATGGCTTGATAGAAGGATTTTTGCAGTGTTCTTTCTGTGTCTATTTGATGGAATACTTTGAGGCATACTGGAATTGGCTCTTCTTTAAAAGTCTGTTAGAATTCTGTGTTAAAACCATCTGGACCCTGCTTGTTTTTGTTTGGGAAACTTTTCATGACTGCTTCTATTACTTTAGTGGTTATAGGGTTTTTTTTTTATATAGATTCTCTGACCTAGATTTAACTTTGTTAAGTGGTATTTGTCTAGGAAATTATCCATTTCACTAATTTTTTCCAACTTTGTGGAGTACAAGCTTTTGATGTAAGGCCTAATGATTTCTTAAATTTCTTCAGTGTCTATTGTTATGTCTCCATTTTCATTTCTCTTTTGTTTCTTTGGATGCTGTTTCTCAGTCTTTTGGTTAGTTTGGTTCAGGATTTGTCTATCTTGTTTTTCTCAGAGTACATGTTCTTGGTTTCTTTCATTTTTTTCTATTGCTTTCTTTGCTTCTAACTAATTGATTTCAGCCCTGTTTTGATTGTTTCCTGGCTTCTACTCCTATTTGGTGTGCTAGCTTCTTTTCTCTAGAGCTTTCAGGTGTACTTTTAAACTAATGGTATGAGAACTTTCTAATTTCTTTTTCGGGCCCTTTATAAGTGCTATAAACTTTCCTCTTAGTGCTGCTTTTATTTTGTCCCATTAATATTGTTGTCTTGTGCCTTCATTTTTATTGAATTCTAGAAAGTATTTAACTTCTTTATTTTCTCCAAGACCCAGAGATATTGAGTAGAGAGTTGTTTAATTTTTAATGATTGTGTAGACTTTCTGGTGTTCTGCTGTTGTTGAAGTCCAGCTTTAATTCCTGATGATATGATAAAATACAAGGTGGTATTTCAATCTTTTTCTATCTATTGAGGCTTGCTTTTTGACTAACTATAAGGTCAGTTTTGAACTATCCATGATGTACTGAGAAGAAGGTATATCCTTTGGTTTTTGGTTGAAATTTTCTATAGATATCTGTTAGGTCTATTTGATTTATAATGTCTATTTGTTTCATTATTTTACTGTTCAGTTTTTGTCTGAATGTCCTGTCAATTGGTGAAAGTAGGGTCTTTGAGTCTTCCACTAGTAATGTCTGGAGTTCAATGTGTGATTTGAGCTTCAGCAATATTTCTTTAAAAATGTGTGTGCCCTTGTATTTGAGGCTTAGATTCTCAGAATTGAGATATCATCTTGGTAGATTTTTTTTTCTGGTAAGTGAGAAGTGTTCTTCCCTGTCTTTTCTGATTAATATTGGTTTAAAGTCTATTTTGTTTGATATTAGAATAGCTATTCCATTTTGCTTTTGGGGACCATTTCCTTGGAGAACATTGTTCCAGCCATTTACTCTGAGGTAATGTCTATATTTATTGCTGAGGTGTGTTTCTTGTATGCAACACAATGATGGATACTGTTTTCATATCCACTCTGTTAGCATTTGTCTTTATTGGAGAATTGAGTCCATTGATGTTGAGTGATATTAATGATCAGTGATTGTTATTTCCTGTTATTTTGATGTTGGTGTTATTGGTATGTGTGTGTGTGTACGTGTGTGTGTCTGTCTGTCTGTCTGTATTTCCCTTGCATTTGTTGGTATAAAATTACTTATTTACCATGTCTTCTTAGATGCAAATATCATCCTTGGGTTGGAGTTTTTCTTCTAGTATTTTCTGTAGGTCTGATTTGTGGACCTATGTGTGCACCAATGGATTTTTATAGATTGTAAGATATCTATCCAAGTCCTTCTAGTTTTTAGAGGCTACGTTCAGTAGTCAGGTGTAATTCTAATTGGTCTGCCTTTGTATGATTCCTGACCTTTGTCCCTTGTTTGTAATATTCTTTCTTTGGTTTGTACATTTGGTGTTTTGATTATTATGTGGTGGGATGATTTTGTGTTCTATTCAATTTAAATGGTGTTCTATGTGCTTTTTGTGTATTTCTAGGCATTGCTGTTTGTTGAGATAGTTTTCTTCTATTATTCTGTTGAAAATTTTTCTGAGCCTTGGAGCTGGGATTCTTCAACTTCTTATATTCCTATTATTCTTAAGTCAGATCTCTTTATGATATCCTAGATATCCTATATGTTTTGTGTTAGGAATATTTTAAATTTAACATTTTCTTTGATTGATGTATCAGTGTCTTTTACTATATCTTCTATGCCTGATATTCTTTCTTCCATCTCCTATATTATGTTGTTGATGCTTGCATCTGTTGTTCCTGTTCTCTTCCCTAAATTTATCATCTCCAGGGTTCCCTCAGTTTGTGTTTTCTTTATTGTTTCTATTTCCACTTTCAGGTCTTGCACAATTTCATGTATTTGCTTCACTTGTTTAATTGTATTTTTCTGTATATTTTTAAGAGTTTTATTTTTTTCTCTTTAAGGAACTCTACATGTTTGATTGCATTTTTATGTATTTTCTTATAGGATTTATTCATTTCCTCTTCAAAGCCCTCTATCATCTTTGAAGATTAGATTTAACATCATTTTCTTGAGCTTTAGTTGTGTTAGATTATCCAGGGTTTGCTGTAGAAGACTGGTGGGGCTCTAAAAGTGCCATATTGCCTTGGATTTTTTGACTGTGTTCTTACGGGGACCTTTAGCCTCTATTTGTCTTTGGTTCCCACATGTTCCTGTGGTAGTAAGTATTGGGAGGGAGTTTACTGTTGTTGATGGACCTGGTGTGGCAGGCCTCAGATGAGTATCGTTGGGTTGTATGGTTCTGGATCTGCAGGCATGTATGGTTCATGCTCAGAATGCCTGAGGAAGGTAAGAGGTGAGGTGGCTGAAGTATGGAGGTCCCTGTGGGCTAAAAGGCTGCTCAGGGAAACTCTACTTGCTCTAGAGTACTCAACTAACAGGGTCCAAGTATTTTTTTTGTACAAGCTTCCTTTGGCTGTCATTGATCTTTTATGTGCCCAGATTGCTTTTAGTAGCATGAACATTTTGTCTATATTAATCTTTAAACCCACAAACAACTGAAGTTTTGCTATCCTCTAGGTATTTTTCCCAAGTGATTCTAAGTTTTCAATGTAGGGTGATGTGGTTGTTTCCTTGGTAGGGTTTATTTGTGGGGTTAGTGTGTGTGTGTGTGTGTGTGTGTGTGTGTGTGTGTGTGTGTGTGTGTGTGTCTGTGTATGTTTGTCTCTGTGTGTATGTTTTTGCTAATGTTTTTACCTTCACTCTCTGTGTCTCTCACATTTTCCATGTTTGATTAGTTCCATGACATAATTTTCAGTATTTGTCATTAGTAATTAAGAATTCTTTATGCCTACCACTTTGTTGAAAGTGTTTATCAGCTCTCTGAGTCTTTGGTAGATCCTTTAGGGTATATGTGTAAATTTTTATCATGTACAACCAAATATACTTTAAATATATATATATATATATATATATATTTATATATGATAAGACTTCAAATACTATATTGAATAGTATCTTGAATAGGTGTGGAAAGAGTAAAATTTCTTACTTTGTTTCTGTTCTCAGTGAGAATGTTTCATCTTTAGAGTGTTGGGTATGTGTTTGTCATAGAGTTTATCATGCTTAGGTATACACCTTTTGTTTTTATACTCTTTTGGTGATTTAACATGAAGAAATATTGGGTTTTGTCAGAAGTCTTTCCTGCATGTAATTATATGATCATATAATTTCTGTCTTTGAGTCCATTTAGCTGACAAATTTCATTTATTGATTTATGAGTGTTGATTCATCCCTGTATCTCTGCATCATGGCCAACTTGATCACTGTGAATGATTTTTGATGACCTTAAATTCTCTTTGCTAGTATTTTACTGGAAATTCTTTTACCTGTATTCACCAAGTAGATCAGACTCTAATTTTCCCTTTTCTGTTTTCTTTATCGAGGCTTGTCACCAGGGTAATGTGGTCTTTATAAAAGGCTTTGGAAGGATTCTTTATTATTTGAAGTAATTTGAATAGTATTTACCATCAGCTATTCCTTGAAGTTCTGGTAGAATTCTACAATGATCTATGTGTTGTGAGGCTTGCTTTTGCTTGAGAAATTTGTATATTATCATTATTACTATTATTACTTCAAGTTTGCTTCTGATTATAAACTTGTTTTTTATTTTACTTCTTCTTGGTTTAATTTGAGTATGTTAATACACCTCAAAATTTATCTATTTCTTTTATGTTATGCAATTTAGTGGCTTAAAGGTTTAGTGGTATTTTCTAATGGTTTTCTGAATTTCTTTGATGGTTGTCACAATGTCTACATCCTCATCTCTAATGTTGTTTATTTGAGTATTCTTTCTCTTTCTTTTTGTTAATTGGGCTAGGAATATGTCAACCTTAATTTTCTTTTCAATGAAGCATTTTGTCTATGATAATTACTGTTGCTTATTTTTCACTAATTATCCTCCAACCTATTTTTTTGTGTGCTAGTTTATTCTTGTTTTTCCAAGGACTTATTGGTTTTCATTAATTTATTCATTGAGTTCTCTCAAACATTTTGATATGGACACTTAGTGGTATATGCTTTCTTAATACTGTCCTCATTGTATCTCAAGGAGTTTTGACATATTTTCTTTTTATTGAGTTATGGGAATTTTAAACACTTATTTATTGTTTTTATATGTATAAGTGTTTTCACTGCACGTATATCTGTTCACCACTATGTGCCTGTTGGCCCCAGAATTCATAATGTGTGTCAGATTCCTTGGAAATGCATGATTTTGAGCTAAACTGTAGGTACCAGGAACTAAATCCAGGTTCTCTGAAGGAGCAAAAATTGCTATTAACTGCTGTGCCATCATTATTTCCTTCTAATTTCTTACCCTTGAGTTTCTCTATTGTCTACAGTTTCTCTTGCTCTTGATTTCTAGCTCTTTTTTTTTACATTGTTGTTAGTGGCCTTTTATAACTGTGTATCAGTTTTCTTCTTAAATCTACTTGTCCCAATTAAGTGAGACTAGACTATTATATTTATTTAACTGCCTAGAGAATCGCAGTCTTTAGAGAGTCATGGCAGGGACACAGAAGAGAACTCTAGTGTGGCTTTAAAGTCTGAGGGTCTCCGGAGTTTCTAGCTCTCTAACTATACGGAAATGCTGATGATAACTTCATTTTATTCTATTCTAGGAAAATATTTTATTATTTATCTATTTTATTAATAGTTCATTTGTTTACATCTCAAATGATATCCCACTTACTGGTTACTCCTCCACAAAATCCCCATCCCACATCTGCCCTCTCCTCCTGCCCTTTGCCTCTATGAGGATGCATCCCCCTATCCTGGGGCATCAAACCTCCCCAGGACCTAAGGCCTCCCCTCCCATTGATGTCAGACAAGGACATCCTCTGCTACATATATATCTGGAGCCAGGAATCCCTCTCTGTACACTCCTTGGAGTGATGATAACTTCTACGAAGTCCTAAAAACCTCCCTGCTCTTTCTGAGGGTAAAAAGCTGCTAGAATAGGTGATTGACACCCGTAGTCTGACAGCCAAGGATTAAGTAATGTGACCTTTGTTCTATCTTAGCAGGAATTGCACAGCTCTAACTTTCAGCCTGTTTATAGAAATCACTGGAAGATAAAGGGTCACTTTGAGAAGTGATTATGGTATTTATTACTAAGTTGTAAAAAGTTTCCTATGAAAGCTGTCTAAGGGGGAAAGTGGAAAGATCCTAGCGCAGAAAGGGAAAAATTCTTCTAAGTGGGGAAAGAAAAAAATTCTTCCTAGCATTTCCTCTTTGTCTAAGAAGTGTTCTGTCTAAAATAAGTTCTCCTCAGATCAGTTCCTCTCTGCTCAGTTCTGACTCTTCTCTTTGTCCTCAGAACTTAAAACATCTTTCAGAATACATGATCACATTAAAAAAGTTCATCACAAGTTCACACATAAAATCAAATCATAAATAGAAGTTTACAATAGAGAATGTTTATGTGCATATCAATTAGGAGTTATTATCTGCATAAACATTCATTACCTGTCACAGGTACACAAGTTCACTGGAAGTTCAAAATCATAACAAAGTTATTAGTGAAGTTTTGTATAGGTAAACCAAGTCAATATTTTATCTTCTGTCCTAGCACCTATAATAAATCATTAGTTCCCTTTTTTGACTATTGGTTAATTGTTCTAAAACCTCTTAGAATGTGCTCTGAGCAGGAGAAATTTGGTTACTATCTAGAAGCAATTAACTGATAACACATGGGAGACTGACACAGTTCTCATTGCAGTTTTGACTATCAGAAAAGAATCTGATAGCAGTTCCACTATAAGAAGGATTAATAATCACTGATATAATTTTAGGAATTCTTATAGGATCATCATGAACATTTAAGGAGTCATCTATTTGTCTACATAGCTTCACTACAAGACATTGCACATTTTCATAGATCTGCAGATATCTGCTTAAAAGGGAAAGATAATATCTAGTGATTGTTATATATTTTATTTATTTTATTTATATTTGTAATTTTTTTTCTCTCTTCTCCCCTCCCTCTCTTTTCTTCCTCTAAAGTACCTCCCACTCTCTACCATCTGTGAGTATTTTGTTCTCCATTCTAAGAAGGACTGAAGCATTCACACTTGGGTCTTTGTTCTTCTTGAGTTTCATATGGTCTGTGAGTTGTATTGTTGATATTCGAAGTTTTTTGCCTAATATCCACTTATTAATGTGTGTATACCATGTGTGTTACTTTGTGACTGGGTTAAATCATTCAGCATATTTTTCAGTTCAATCCATTTGCCTAAGAATTTCATGAAGTCATTTTTTAATAGGTGAGTAGTACTCCATTATATAAATGTATTATATTTTCTGTATCCATTCCTCTATTGAGGGACATCTGGGTTGTTTCCAGCTTGTGGCTATTATAAATAAGGCTGCTATGGATAGAGTGGAGCATGTGTCCTTGTTAGATCATGGAGCATCTTTTAAGTGTAGGCCCAGGAGTGATGTAGCTGGGTCCACAGGTAGTACTATGTTCAATTTTCTGAGTAACCACCAGACTGATTTCCACAGTGGATGTACTAACCTTGCAATCTCAACAGCAAGAAAGAAGTGTTTCTCCACTTCTTTGCTAGCATCTGCTGTCACCTGACTTTTTGACATTAGTCATTCTGACTGGTGTGAGGTGGAATATCAGGGTCATTTTGATTTGCATTTCCCTGATGACTAAGGATCTTGAACATTTCTTTATGTGTTTCTCAGCCCCTCAAGATTCTTTTAATGACAATTTTTTGTTTAGCTCTGTACCCCTTTTTTCAATAGGGTAATTAGTTTTCTGGCATCTAACTTCTAGAGTTCTGTGCATATATTGGATATTAGCCCTATATAGGATGTAGGACTGATAAAGATCTTTTCCCAATCTGTTGGTTGCTGCTTTGTTATATTGACAGCATCCTTTGCCTTACAGAAGCTGTGCAATTTTATGAGGTCCCATTTGTCCATTGTTGATCTTAGAGCATAAGCCATTGGTGTTCTGTTCAGGAAATTTTCCCCTGTGCTTATGTGTTTAATGAACTTCCCCACTTTCTCTTCTATTAGATTCAGTGTATTTGGTTTTATGTGGAGGTCCTTGATCCACTTGGACTTGAGATTTGTACAAGGAGATACGAATGGGCTGATTTGCATTTCTTCTACATGCTGATCAACATTTAACCAGCACCTTGTGTTGAAAATGCTGTCTTTTTTCCCCCACTGGATGGTTTTAGCTTCTTTGTCAAAGATCAAGTGATCATAAGTGTGTGGGTTCCTTTCTGAGTCTTCAGTTCTATTCCATTGATCTACCTGCCTATGTCTGTACCAATACCATGCAGTTTTTATCACTATCACTCTGTAATACAGCTTGAGGTCAGAGATGGTTATTCCCCTAGAAGTTCTTTTATTGTTGAGAATAGTTTTCACTATCCTGGGTTTTATGTTAATCCAAATAAATTGGAAATTACTTTTTTTTAACTCTATGAAGAACTGAGTTGGAATTTTGATGGGTATTGCATTGAATCTGTAGATTGCTTTAGGAGAGATGGCCATTTTTACTATATTAATCCTGCCAATCCATGAGCATGGGAGATTTTTCCATCTTCTGAGATCTTCTTCAATTTCTTTCTTCAGAGACTTGAAGTTCTTGTCATACAGTCTTTCACTTGATTGGTTAGTGTAACACCAAGGTATTTTATATTATTTGTCACTATTGTGAAAAGTGTCATTTCACTAATTTCTTTCTCAGCCTGTATATCCTTTGAGAAGAGGAAGGGTACTGATTTGTTTGAATTAACTTTATATCCAGTCACTTTGCTGAAGCTATTTTGCAGCTTTAGGAGTTCTCTGGTGGAATTTTTGGGGTTTCTTAAGCATACTATCATATCATCTGTAAATAGTGATATTTTGCCTTCTTCCTTTCCAATTTGTCCTTTGACCTCCTTTTGTTGTATAATTGCTCTGTCTAGGACCTTGAGTACTATATTGAATAGAGAGGGAGAAAGTGGGCAGCCCTGTCTACTCCCTGATTTTAGTGGGATTATTTCACGTTTCTACATATTTAGTTTGATGTTGGAGATTGGTTTGCTTTATATTACTTTTACTATGTTTAGGTATGGACCTTGAATTTCTGATTTTTCCAAGTCTTTTACCATTAATGGGGTATTTAATTGTATCAAAAGTTTTTTCAGCATCTAATGAGATGATGATGTGTTTTTTATTTTCTTTGACATTTTTTATATAGTGAATTACATTATTGTATTTCCTTATAGTCAACCAACCTGCCATCCCTGAGGTGAAGCCCACTTGATCATGGAGAATGATGATTTTGTTGTGTTCTTGGATTTGAGTTGTGAGAATTTTATTGAGTATTTTTGCATGGATGTTCATAAGGGAAATTGGTCTGAAGTTCTCTTTCTTTGTTGGGTCTTTGTATGGTTTAGTTATGAGAGTAATTGTAGCTTTATAAAACTAATTGGGTAGTGTTCCTTCTGTTTCTCTTTCATGGAATAATTTAAAGAGTACTGGCATTAGATCTTTTTTGAAGGTCTCATAGATTTCTTGATTAAATCCATGTGGCCCTGGCCTGGTTTTGATTGGGAGATTTTAATGAATGCAGCTATTCCTTGAGGAGTTATGAAAATGTTTCAGTAGTTCATCTGATCCTGATTTAATTTTGGTACCTAGAATCTGTCTAGAACATCTTCCATTTCATCCACATTTTCCAGTTTTGTTGAGTATAGGATTTTGTAGTAAGATCCGATGATGTTTTGAATTTCCTTGGTTTCTGTTGTTATGTCTCCGTTTTCATTCCTGATTTTGTTAATTTGGGTACTACCTCTGTGCCCTCTGGTTAGACTTGCTAAGGGTTTATCTGTCTTGTTGATTTTCTCAAAGAACCAGCTCATGGTTTTGTTGATTCTCTGTGTAGTTCTTTTTGTTTCTACTAGGTTGATATCAGCCATGAGTTTGATTATTTCTTGTCATCTACTCTTCTTGGGTGTATTTGTTTCTTTTTATTCTAGAGCTTTCATATGTGCTGTCATGCTGGTAGTGTATGCTCTTTTCAGTTTCTTTTTGGTGGCACTCAGAGCTATGAGTTTTCCTCTTAGCACTGCTTTCATTGAGTTCCATAAGTTTGGATATGTTGTGCCTTTGTTTTTATTAATTCTAAAAAATATTTAATTTCATTCTTTATTTCTTCCCAGACCAAGTTATCATTGAGTAGAACTTTGTTCAGCTTCCATGTGTATGTGGAATTTCTTTTGTTTTTGTTGTTATTGAAGACCAGCCATAGTAGTCTGTGGTGATCTGATAGGATGCATGGGATTATTTCAATCTTCTTGTATCTCTTGAGGCCTGTTTTGTGACTGATCATATAGTCAGTTTTGGAGATGGTAACAAGAGGTGCTGAGAAGAATTTATATTCTTTTGTTTTGGGATGAAATGCTCTATAGATATCTGTTGAATCAGTTAGGTCCATAACTTCTGTTAGTTTCACTGTGTCTCTGTTTAGTTTCTGTTTCCATGATATGGCCATTGATGAGAGTGGGGTGTTGCAGTCTCCCACTATTATTGTGTGAAGTTCATTGTGTGCTTTGAGCTTTAGTGAAGTTTCTTTTATGAGTGGTTGCCCTTGAATTTGGAGCATAGGTTTTCAGAACTGAGAGTTCATCTTTTAGATTTTTTCTTTGATGTATATGAAATGTATATCCTTATCTTATTTTTATAGCTTTTGGTTAAAAGTTAATTTCATTTGATATTGGAATAGCTACTCCAGCTTATTTCTTGGGACCATTTGCTTGGAATTTTTTTTCCAGCCTTTCACTCTGAGTTAGTGTCTGTCTTTGTCACTGAAGTGTGTTTCCTGTATGCAGCAAAATGTTCGGTCCTTTTTACATATCCAGTCTGTTAGTCTATGGCTTTTTAATTGGGGATCTGTGTCCATAAATGTTAAAAGATATTAAAGAGAAGTTATTGTTGCTTCCTGTTATTTTTGTTGTTAGAGTTGGAATTATGTTTGTGTGGCTATCTTCCTTTGGGTTTCTTGAAAGAAGATTAGTTTCTTGCTTTTTCTAGGGCGTAGAATCCCTCCTTGTGTTAGAGTTTTCTATTTTCCTTTGTAAGTCTGTATTTGTGGAAAGATATTGGGTAAATTTAGTTTTGTCATGGAATATCTTGTTTTCTCTGCCTATGGTAATTGAGAGTTTTGCTGGGTATAGTAGCCTGGGCTGGTGTTAGTGTCTGCCCAGGGTCTTCTAGCTTTTGTATTCTGTTGAGAAGTCTGGTATAATTCTGATAGGTCTGCCTTTACATGTTACTTGATCTTTGTCCCTTACTGCTTTTAATATTCTTTCATTGTTTTGTATATTTGCTATTTTGATCAATACGTGATGAGTGGAATTTCTTTTCTGGTCCAATCTATTTGGGATTCTGTAGGCTTCTTGTATGTTTATGGGCATCTTCTTCTTTAGGTTAGGGAAGTTTTCTCCTATAATATTGTTGATATTTACTGGCTTTTTGATTTGGGAGCCCTCACTGTCTTCTATGCCTATTATCTTTAGGTTTGGCCTACTCATTGATTCCTGGATTTCCTAGATGTTTTGAGTTAGGAGCTTTTTGCATTTTGCATTTTCTTTGACTATTGTGTCGATGTTTTCTATGATATCTCCTTCACCTTCTATCTCTAGTATTCTGTTGGTGATGCTTGTATCTATGACTCCTGATCTCTTTCCTAAGTCTTCTATTTCCCTGGTTGCCTCTTTTGTGATTTTTTTATTGTTTCTATATTCATTTTTAGATCCTGGCCAGATTTGTTCAATTCCTTAACCTGTTTTGTTGTGTTTTTCTGTATTTTTTTAAAAGGGATTTATGTGTTTCCTCTTTAAAGTCTTTTACCTGTTTCCCTGTGTTCTCCTATATTTTATTAAGGGAGCTATTTATGTCCTTCTTAAAGTCCTCTATCACCATCATGTGATCTGTTTTTAAATCAGATTCTTGCTTTTACGGTTTGTTGGGAGTATTCTGAGCTAACTGTGGTGGGAGATCTGTGTTGTGATGATACCAAGTAGTCTTGGTTTCTGTTGCTCAGGTTCTTGCACTTGCCTCTCACCATCTGGTTATCTCTGTTGTCAGCTGGTCTTGCTGTCTCTTACTGGATCTTGTCCCTCCTGTGAGCCTGTGAACCTGTGATCTTAGGTGTTTCAGCACTCCTGGGAGATCAGCTATCTCCCTGGGTGGGATTTGAGTATGAATACCTGTGATCTTAGGTGTATCAGGAGGACTTCTGGGAGATCATTTCTCTCTGGGAGGTATGAAGTTATCTAGAGGGTTAATTTCGGGTGCAGATGGAAACTGGAATGATTCTGTTTCCAGCTGCTCTGCAGTTCCTGTGCTCTGTGGGCTACTGGTGGGTCCCTCTTGGGCCAGGTATTGGAGCAATAGTGTTAGTTCCACCTGTGAACTTAGGTGTGACAGAACTCCTGGAAGACCAGTTCTCCTGGCAGGATTTGGGTATGGAGAGCTGTGGAACAGGGTTAGCACTAGGATGCAGATGGAAATGAGAAGTGCTATATATGTTTAATAATAACAGGAAAAGCATATTAATAGCAGGAATCCTTCATAAAATGAATTCTCTTGTGTTGCCTCTGAGAGATAATCTTTCACAGATTAATCAGAAGTAGACCATCTCAGGAAGATCACCTGGTAGTTATTAGCTTGTCCTATTATGGCTCCTGACATTTAACAATCTTTAAGTTCACAACAACTGTGTAGTATTACTCTACTTTAATCTTCCTAGCTACTATGACTATCTCTCAGTCAAAATCCCAGTTATACTTGCATTTTGGTATGGATTTGACTTTCTGGGCTCCAGGTGTTTTCTCATGGTGTCTTCTGGATTTTTGACCTGTGGTTAATTAGTTCTCCTGCCACCTTTCTCTCTCTCTCTCTCTCTCTCTCTCTCTCTCTCTCTGTCTCTCTGTCTCTCTCTCTCTCTCTCTTTCTCCCTCCCTCCCTCCCTCTCTCCCTCCCTCCCTCCCTCTCCCCTCCCTCTCCCTCTCCCTCCTCCCTCCTCTTCCCTGTCCCCCTCCCCCTCCCCCTCCTTCCCCTCTCTCTCATTCTCTCTCCCTGTCTTCCTCTTCTTCTAGGCTAGGAGGAATTCCAGTCTTCCAACCCTATTCTCTCCCCTGTTCTATCACTGGATAGTTACCTACCTTTATTGATGAATCAGGGAATAATTGGGGAGCAATGTTTATACTATATTGAGACAGAAGATTCTCAGAATGAGGAAAATCAGATATGGAGGCACAGAAATCAGCATTTGAGTGATACAAAGATGAGATAATATTTACACAGGGCACAATAAGATTATGCCTACATATTTTTGTCATGTAAATGACAGGATGCATGTTCAATTTTCCTGCATTTATTGAGGCTTGGTTCATTTTATAATATGTGATCATTTTTGGAGAACATTCAGTGAGCTGCTGAGATCCTATGTTCGTTAGCATTTCATGAGATGTTTTGTAGATTTCTGCTACTTCCATTTTTTCTGACATAATTTAACGTCTGTTTCCTTGTTTATTTTATTTTTCCTAGATAATTGATATATTGTTGAGAGTAGGATACTGACGTTGTCCTCTCTCATTGTGTTAGGAATAATCTGTGATTGTATGATTTTATGAAATTGGCTACAATCGTGCTTGGTGGAGATGTTCTCAACTTGTCATCATGGACTCTTCCTTTAGCAGTATGAAGAGACTCTTCTTATCAGTTCTGAATAGTTTTGGTTTGAAGTCTATCTTGTCAGATATTGGATTAGCCATAGCTGTTTGATTCTTAATTGTATGTTCTTAGAAAATCATTTTCCATACCTTTACTCTAAGATGGTATCTATCTTTGGTAGTAAGACATGTTTTTCCTTCCATGAAGGGGATACATTCTATTTACTAAGCCAATCTGCTAGTCTGTGTTTTCTTAACTGGACAACTGAAACAATTAATATTCAGAGATAATAGTGTAGGATGTGTTTATGTTCCTTTTATTTGTTGATTTTGTATTGTTTCTTTTTTAATGATTAGAATTGTATATTGGATCTTCAAGAATTATATAATTATACCAAATCAAATGAATGTTAATATATATATGTAGATACATTGTATGTATAAAAATAATCTTAAATTTGTATCACTATTAAATAACCTATACAATGTATCAAAAATCACCCCAATCCTGTGTCAATATAAAAAAATTCTGTATCAATGTAACAAAATATAGACTCAATTTTTCATAAAAATCTTTACCAATGTAAGACTATGATATGACATATTTTTTGTTTTAGTAGATTCAATTATCCACCTCATTTGTCTAATATGTTTTATAATAAAATTTAATTATTAGAGAATTTTAGAGAAATGGTCCATATAACAGTACAAATCAGTACAGTACGTCTAATGAGCAATTTACCAACAAGTACCAAAATATAAAATTGTGCATAAAATTTTATTTAGTAAACTTATTTCTAGGAATTTATGTTGACAAAAATGTGTAGGTACTGTGGGATATCTATCACAGTATTATATACAATGGTGAATTATGAGAAACCATGTCAAAATTAAATACAGAATTAATAAATTTGCAAATTACTTGTAGACATTTCTATATTAATGAAAATGCTATTTTTTGTCTAAAACTTTAGAAGCCAATATTATCATCATCTTATATTTTCACATTATAAATATAATTAAAATAAATGTAATCATTTTGTATGAACATTATGCAATTGGAAATTATTTCTGACAGATCAATTCTTACAGTTTTACAAGGCATTTATTTTTTCCTCCTTTGAAATGAAAAAGGAAAGTTGACTTCAGTCAAAATAGTACACATAACCTAATCTCATAAATCACACATTTAATGTTACTTGTTTTCAGTAGCCTTTAAAATCCTTACTATTGTCACATTCAGCTAGAAATAAGCTGACAACTCCTGAATAAATTCAGAGAAAATAAATGCTGGTCTTCTAAAATATACAGGACTCACCTCCCTAATGTGAACATAAAATTCAAATACCTCCAATTTTCTCCCTTGAAGATATGTTAGCTTCACTCGGAACAAAGAGTAACATTCCTTTGCATCTCCCAAGGCCATTACACTGAGATTCATCAGATACCCATAACACTTGCTGAAGTTACCCCTTAAATATTTCTATTTGACCAGTATGAAGTGTCCTTCTTTTTCTTTTTTGATAATTTTTGGTTGAAAGTTGATTTTATTCAATATTAGAATGGCTACTCCAGCTCATTTCTTGGGACCATTTGCTTGTAAAATTGTTTTCCAACATTTTATTCTGAGGTACTCTCTACCTTTGTCACTGAGAGGCATTTATTTTATGCAGTAAAAATGCTGGGTCCTGTTTACATATCCAGACTGTTAGTCTATGGCTTTTTATTGGGGAATTGAGTTCATTGATGTTAAGAGATATTAAAGAAAGTTACTTTCTGTTATTTTTGTTGTTAGATGTGGTAATATGTTTGTGTGGCTATCTTCTTTTGGATTTGTTGAGAGATTACTTTCTTGCTTTTTCTAGGGTGTATTTTCCCTCCTTGTGTTGGTGTTTTCCATCTCTTATCCTTTGTAGGGCTGGATTTGTGGAAGGATATTGTGTAAATTTGGTTTTGTCATGGAAGTTTTGCTGGATATAGTAGCCTGGGCTGGCATTTGTGTTCTCTTAGGGTCTGTATCACATCTGCCCGGGTCTTCTAGCTTCTAAAATCTCTGTTGAGAAGTCCGGTGTAATTCTGATAGGTCTGTCTTTATATGTTACTTGACCTTTTTTCCTTTCTGCTTATAGTATTCTTTCATTGTTTAGTGCATTTTGTGTTTTGATTATTATGTGATGGGAGGAATTTCTTTTCTGGTCCAATCTTTTTGGAGTTCCTTAGGCTTCTGGTATGTTCTTGGTCATCTCTTTCTTTAGGTTAGGGAACTTTTCTTCTATGATTCTGTTCAAGATTTTAATGATTAGAACTTTAAGTTGGGAATCTTCTCTCTCCTCTATACCTATTATCCTTAGGTTTCAACTTCTCATTGTGTCATGGATTTACTGGATGTTTTGAGTTAGGAGCTTTCTGCTTTTTGCAATTTTTTTGACTGTTGTGTCAATGTTTTCTATGGTATCTGTTGGCATCAGGACTACCAAAACGGTAATGTCATACCCAGGCGACAGTTTGACCTGCCCACCTATTGCCAAGGCAACAGCCACCAAATTCCCAGAATCCACTTGGCCCACAGCCCACCTTACCTGTGGCTATGTCACTCTCCATATATAAACGGAAGACCGCTCTGTTCTCTCTCTCTTTTCCTTTTCTCTTCTCGCTGCTACCTTGCCCTTCCCCTCTTCCAATAAACCCCCACATGGAACTGTTTGGCCTGGTGTGGTTTCTGGAGCCTACAACCATCCTTGCTGATCATAACACCACACATATCCGCCCAGATAATTTTTTATTACAACAGTATCTTTTTCACCTGAGATTCTCTCTCCTATCTCTTGTATTCAGTTGGTGATGCTTGCATCTCTGACTCCTGATCTCTTTCCTAGGTTTTCTGACTCCATGGTTGTTTACCTTTGGGATTTCCTTATTGTTTCTATTTTCATTTTTAGATCCAGGATGGTTTTGTTTACTTCCTTCACCTGTTTGATTGTGTTTTCCTGTAATTCTTTAAAGGACTTTTGTGTTCCTCTTTAAGGGCTTCTACTGGTTTACCTGTGTTCTCCTGTATTTCTTTAAGGGAGTTATCTATGTCCTTTTAAAGATCTTCTATCACCATCATGAGAAGTGATTTTAGATCTAAATGTTGCTTTTCCCATGTGATGGTGTGTTCAGGATTTGCTATGGTGGGAGAATTGGGTTTTGATGATGCCAACTAACCTTGGTTTCAGTTGCTTATGTTCTTGAGCATGCCTCCTGCCATCTGGTTATCTCTATTGTTACCTTCCCTCCCTTTATCTGACTGGAGTCTGTCCTTCCTGTGATCCTGGTTGTGTCAGAACTCCTCAGAGACCAGCCATCTCTAGGATCGTGAGATTCTGGGATCCTGTGATCCTGATATCCTGGGTGTATCAGTGCTCCTGAGAGTCAAGCTGCCTCTGGGACCTGTGTGTCCAAGCTCCTGGCATGCTGTGATCCTGTGAACTTGTGATCCTGGGCATGTTAGAGTGCCTGGGGGTAGTACTTCCTCTGGGAGTTTTGGGACTGATTGTGCTTGTATTGTTTTCATAGACCTGTTTTTATTAACTTTCCTGATTGTGTTTACTTATTCCTGGGAGCGAGATGTGTGTGCTAATCATTCTCTTCAGACTTAAGCATTACTTTGAGAATCCTCTATAGAAATGCTTGGGTGTCATAAATTCCTGTGTATTTTTTAATCATGGAATGTTTTTATTTCTCCTTCAAATAAAGGGAATAGTTTTACTATGCATAATACTCAGGTTGGCAGTTGTGGTCTTTCAGAATTTGGAATGCATCCTTTCACACACTTCTGCTTTAAGTGTTTCTAATTAATACATGCTCCATTGTTTTTCTGATAAGTGATTTGCCTTTGTCTGTCACAGCTTTTAATGTCTTTTACATTGTTTTTCCAGTATTTTAACTATAGTATGTCATGTGAAGTTTCTTTTCTGGTCCTGTCTATTTGTTTTCTTTAGGCCTCTTGTACCTAACTGAACATCTCTTTCTGAAGATATGGGGACTTTTCAACTATGACTTTATAGCAAATAATTTCTATGCTTTTTAATTGCATTATTCTCCTCTTTTGTTTGTAAAATGTGAAGTTTGGATGGGTGTTTTATGGTGTTACAAAGCTCTCCCCTTTCTACGCTAATATATATTTTAATTTATTGTTGATCATTATTAAATGATCCAATTTCTCTGCATTGTCTTCCAGTCCTGATATTCTCTCTTCAACACAATCTTCTCTCTCAGTGTGGTTTTCTACTAGACTTACAGTATTTTCCATTTCCAGCCTCATTTCAGCTTGACTTCTTTTCATAAATTGTATGTCTTTATTGAAGTCTGTTTTTACATTTTTGAATTGACTTCCCTCCTGTTTTTAGCTCTTTGTTTTTAATGTTTTGAGGTAAGTTGATGCCTTCTTTGAGCTTATTTTTTTTAGCATATTCTTTTAACTATAGCATTATTTTCTTAACTGTTTTATTTGTTTACATTCCAAATGTATGTTAGTACCTTTCTTGGTCCCTCCTCTAGGAATCCTTCACCCTGCAACTCCTCCCCTTTACCTCTGAGAGAATGTTCCCATGGTCCTAATCATTATTTAAAATATTGTCCTGTAAGTTCTCCCAAATTATTCTCATTGAGAGCTATTACTCTAGGACATTTTTCTTGTTGATCCTCCAAACCACCTTTCTATTTTTCAGTCAGGCATTTATAATGTTCAGAACATTTTGAGAGTTTAGTTAAGACTGAGCTTTCCTTTTTGTCCCTGGGAATGATATTTAGGGTTCCAAACTCTACCCATAGGTTCTCTCCTAAATCAGCTATTGTCCTGTGTCAAGTCTGTGCTCCTTCTTCGTTCATTATTTCTGGTATTATTTGTGGACCTCCCTGTGCCTGGGTACCTTGTCCTGCTTTAGCTCTAGTCTCCTCATTGGCCCACAGCTTCTGATCTGATTTGAGAAACTCCACAAATCTGTGTCCGTATACCGGTGTCAACTTCTCATTTCTCCCTGGGTACTCAGTTTGTGCTGTGAGTTATAGAACTCCTCAGCCCCTGTATTTACTTTCCTGAGTCAACCTGAGTTTCCTTCCTTGATCAGCAGTTGACTGTGAATTGTGGAGCTTCCCATACTTCTGAAGACCTCACTGTTGGTTAACTTATTATGCTCTGAGTCCATGGCTTCCTCTACAAAGTTTGAGCTCACTATGCCTAGATGCCTTACTCTGTGTCCAGTTCTCATTTTCTCCTGAGGTCTGCAACTTCTGTCATTCATTGTGGAATCCCCCAACCTTGACACATGTTCCCTCTACCTTAGGTCAGCACCCTTTCCTTACTTGGGACCATAGCTTCTGCTACATGCTGTAGAGGTTCCCTCAACTGTGCAATCTATCCTGTGTCAGCTCTGAGTGCTCTTTGAGTTGTAGAGCACCCTCAATTGAATCTTAGCCCTAGATGGGCTCTGGTATCTTCCCTGTGCCTGTACCTTTTCCGTGAGTTGGGAACCCAAAGCCTGAGCACCTTACTCTAGTTCATTTCTCATTCCTTCATGATTTTTTAAAATATAGGCATAAATATAGCCATAGATATGAAATGTCCCCTTCAACTGAGTTCGGTGTTGGTTTTCCTACATTGTGTTTTCCTATTCCTTTTTTTCTAGTTATCTTTATTTGCATTCCACTTCATGTTCTGAATTGAGTTGTGTTTTACCCAAGCACAAAGAATATACCTGTTTCTCAGGACAATACGGAACTTTATCTAAAACTGAGAAATCACAAAACTAGTTTCAACAGATATAAGAAAAGTGAAATGTAATAGGTCTATCTCAGGACCCAGCTATACAATTCCTGTGCAGATAGCCAAAGGATGCTCTACCATACCATATGGACACTTGTTCAACTATGTTCATAGCAGCTTTATACATGATAGCCAAAAATTGGAAGCAGCCTAAATGTTCCTTAGCTGAAGAATGGATAAAGAAAATGTGGTACATTTATATAATGGAATAATACTCAGTTGCTACAAACAATCACAAGAAATTTGGCAGCAAATGGATGGAACTAGAAAATATCATCCTGAGTGAGATAACCAAGACCCAGAAGGACAAACATGGTATCAAATCACTTATATGTGGATATTTATCTTAAAGTAAAGAATAACCATGCTATAATCCACGTATCCAAAGAGATAAGCTGAGGATATTGTGTGATTTTTGTCAAGTTCTAATCAAGAAGGACTGTATTTATCTTCTTACCTACAAATTCTTACCCTCTTAAGGGCTTTGATTAAGTGTATTTTCCTTGTTAATGGATTTAATATAATTTGAAAAATACGAGTGACATATCTCTTTATACATCTGAGTTTTTATTACAAACATATATTAATTTTTCCCATTTAAAAATGATAAGTACGATTGGTGATGCACACTTGTAACCCTTACTGATCAGAAGACTGAAACAGGAGGATCACAAATTCAAGAACAACCTCGAAGCCTACTTCTTAAATGTAAAGATTTTAAAAAGGCTGTGTATATGACTCTATGGTAGAGTACTTGCCTAACATGCACCATTTTCTATATTCAGACTCCTAAAGTGCCCGCACCAAAAATAAAAGAATGAATAAATGAAAGAAAGAAAGAGAGAGAAAGGAAAAAGGAGAAAAAAGTTTAATGTATTGGACCTCATGCACAATAGACATTTTAAAAAGCTAATTTTATCTCTTTATTTACTTCTTTGGAAGTAAGTAAATTTGAAATCATGCCAATGGTTAAAAAAACTATGTTTGAATTAAACATTTATATTTAATTTTTACATAGTATATGTATTTCAAAATATTGTACTCATAGTACATACAATGTAAGCTAACAAAAATACACAAGTTTATATTTGATCCTATCAAGTAATCTGAAATAATGTTTTCATTATTGGCTTTGCCTTAAAGAAATGCTCGAAAATAACAGTGATGTTAAATGATTAAGAGTCCAGGCCTTCCCCCCATTAGTGCCTCCTTCAGATGACCCCTTCATGACTTAATTTGTTTCCACTGGTTATTCTCTCTTTACCTTGGGGCTTTGAAAAGTCTCAGCTCAATGAGTGTACACACCCCACAGGTGTTTTAGTGGACTTCAAACTTGTTCTTAACTGTATGTTTTCCTGCTGAGAATCAGGATTCCCAGGTGCTACACAAAAGGTTCCTGAACCCTTGGAGACACACAGTGACTCTGTGAAGGGGACATAATCTAGGGCTAAGTAGGTGCAAAGCAGATTACACTCCCAGGAAATGAGGGAGTGTTTAGATACTGGTGGGTCTATATCAGGACAAAACAATGCTTTATAAAGTTGATCCACACTGACCAGAAAGACACATATTTTATCAGTTTGCTGCTATGCTATAAGGATAGATTAGCCCAAGTTTTTCAACTAAACAAATTTCTGGGTTTTATCAATTATTTATCAATGTTAGTATGAAATTACTCATTGCTTTCTCTCTCCTGATTGTTCTCATTGTATTCCAGGAACAAATTTCTTGTTTCTCCTTAAGTATACCTGCTTCTCCTGGCTACTATCAAGATGGGGATTTCGTTATTGGAGGACTCTTTTCCCTTAGAGTGACTACTGGAGACACTCGAAGTAAATATGGCTTTACAGATGTAATCCCAGTTCCGGAATATGCTTATGTGTAAGTGTTCAGTTTCTCTCATTAAAAAAATATTACTTTTGGATTTTATACATATATAAAATATAAGTTGATCACACCCACCTCTACTGCTTCTCCTCCAACATCTCTGTATTCAACTTCATGGAGTCTCTGTCTCTCTCTCTCTGTCTCTTTCTCTCTCTTTCTGTCTCTTTCTGTCTCTCTCTCTGTTTCTCTGTCTCTCTCTTTCTCCCGGTCTCTGTTAGTCAGTCTGTCTGTCTATCTGTCTCTCTTTCTCTCTCTCATACACACACACACACACACACACACACACACACACACACACACACACACTCACTTTTTAATCTAATGAGCTCATTTAAGCATGCCAGTACTGCAGGAGGATAGGACATAATCTAAAGTATAGGCAAGCTACTAACGTAAACTTCCTATGGAAACTGACCCTTCCTTTCCTGGTAGCCACCAAATTCCAATATCTCCTCAGCCGTGACTGGGTCTCTGTGTGTCTTTCATCTATTCATGTTGAATTCTCTTAAATATGTAAGAAGGCTTAGAAAACATTCAGTTGAAGTGATTTTTCTTTGTTTTCATTAAGTGTATTGTACTGAGAACATTATATTTTTTCTGCTTTAATTGACTTGACACTATTTTTTCCAATGGCCATAGTTGATCAAGCACTGTGTATCTTCCAGAGGTTTAGCCTATTTTTGAAGACAACCCGAATCACTAAGTTTTAATGTCTGCAATTTCCCACATGCTTTCCTCCTCAATCTTACTTTCTCAGGTATAAGTCCAGTGTAAAAACTTAGACTGTACATTTGATAGTATGTGGTGCTGCAAGCCTTTAATCCCTGAAATTGAGAAGCAGAGGCAGGAGGGTCTCTGTGAGACTGAGATTAACTGGATCTACATAATGAGTTTAAATATATCCTAGGCTGAATAAACAAAACTTGTCTCATAAACTCAAAAATAATAATTGTGAATTTAATACTAAATTGTATTGTGAATCTTCTTTTTGCAGACTAATTCCTCTACATTTTTAATATAGAATACCCTGCTTGTTTCATGGATTATTGCATATATTCTTTATATGACTGAGATAGTTATAAATACAAATCCAGAATTGGAGAGAGAGCATAGAAGAGCTGCAGAGAGAAAAGAGGGGGAGATAAATGATGTAATTACATTTAAATAAAAATTAATAATAAAAAAGAACACAAAAAATTGTCTTTCTAATTTTTCCTCCTAGGGATCTCACCAAACATTATCAGCACATGTTGGCAATGATTTTTGCTATAGAAAATATCAACAAGAACCCAAATATTCTATTTAACATGTCCCTGGGATTCTATCTCTTCAATGTTGACTTTATTGAGACGAAGGCCGTGGAGAGCTCTGTGTCTTTGCTCTCAGGAGAGAGCCCACCTATTCCTAACTACAGCTGCAGGCCCGAGAAAACTAACAAGTTGGTTGCAGTGATAGGAGGCCTTTCAACAGGAATATCAACCCAGATCTCCCGAGTTCTAAGTCTCTACAATGTCCCACAGGTAGGCAAAGAATAATAGTTCCTTAGGTTAAACATAATGACATAGTACTAAGAACTAATTCAATTTTTGTTTATTGAGGTATGGGACTTCTTAATAATGTAGTTTTAATTATCATTTTTAACTCTAAAGTATAATTTATTAATAAGATGAAATAATGTTTGTATAATAAATTTAATTTCAAAACCTTTAATATTGAAAAAATATAGATGCAGTAATGACAACCTGTATTCTCACCACTCGGAGAAAATTGCCTTTGCCTTGTACCATTGTCTTTCTTTCATTTCCAATTTTAGAGCATCACAGAGCATGAGGACTATAATAATTCTACTCAGGTATCTTCACTGTAACTACTGTGGACACATTCCTGATTATTTGACTGTGGTGTCAGCTCAGATTGCCACATAACATTTATTTTTACAAAGAACTGTTGGTCAGACTTACTCAGATTGGGCATTTGGGCTGTTTAAATTTTCCTCTGTTGGAACAATAGTTGTAATTTCTGTTTTTGTTTAAGAATCATTGTTGTTCAGTAATGACTTTTTATAAATGAAGCTAGATTAGTAGCATTTATAAATCAAATACATCTTAATTAAAATGAACTATTTAGAGATATTAGTCTATAAATCAGAGTGATCCAGCATTAAGTGTTTCCCCAATGTTATCAGTGAAGCAACTTAAAATTTTCATCAAATACATTAGGCTGCTGTGCGGATTTATTTTTATTTTTATTTATTTGTTTATATTTGAAAATTGTTCTCACCATGCAGAATTGACTGGACATCAACTTCCTATGTATCCCAGGATTGCCTTATAGTGATTCTCCTGCCTCTGCTTCTCTAGGGTGGGGATTAAAGCCTACACTACTATGCCTGTCCATGTTTCTTATGAGTTTTTATGAGTGAATTTTGTCTTTTAAACTTTTGACTTTGGACATATGCTCTTTATGACATTTATAATGAATACAGTTATTCGTAAGATGGGTGTATATAATTATACTTGTCTCATTTTTGTCTTGGATCCTCCTACCACATCTCAATGACCTGGCCTCTTGCCTAACAGCTCCTCATTTTGTTTTCCTGACATAGGATTTTTCTCTTTGCTCTGCAGCATTTTAACTCCATGTAACCCCCTGATCAGCCATGCAGAGGTCTCCTGAGCTACCAGAGTCCTTTCAGAGGATCCGTGTCCAAGGTGCTATTTTGAAGTGTTTCCCCTAGTTTTTCTTAACTATTTCAAGGATTTAATTTTTACCCTAATGTCTCTGAGCTGATTAGAGGGATTTTTTTGCACAGGTTAGAGAGACAGACAAGTCTACCTTAAGTTTTCTACATGTAGCTAGATATTCATTTTCCCTAGCAATTTGTGGAAGCAATTGTCTTTTCTCCAATATATGTTTTTGACTATAGTTATGTGAGTTTATTTTTTGGTCTTCTATTTGGTTTGTTTAAAGGTTTATCTTATGCCAACACGTTGCTGCTGTGTTACTATGGCTCAGTAGTATAATTTAAGACCTGGTATAGGAATTGACATGTACAAGTACCATCTCTATTTAGCGCGGTTTTGTCCAATGGAGGTCTTTGTGTTTCCATATGAACATTAGTATTGCCTTTCATAGTTTTATGAAAAGTGTCATAGGAAGATTGATGAGAATTTTGCTTAATAATATATCATTTTGGAATATTTTGTAATGTTAATTCAGCCATTCTGTGTGTGTCCAACTTCCTTCTGTCTTCTAGAGTCTTTTTTAATGGCTTTAAAGTCTTCCACGACTTTCCTTAGGCTTATTGCTAGGTGCTTTATTTATTTATTTTTTTATTTCACTGGGATTACTTTCATGATTATTTCCTCTACAAATTCATTATTTATTTAATTTTTAAAAATATTTATTTATTTTATTTATATGAGTACACTATAGCTGTCTTCAGACACACACCAGAAGAGTGCATTGGATCCCATTATAGATGGTTGTGAGCCACCATGTGGTTGCTGGGAATTGAACTCAGGATCTCTGGAAGAGCAGTCAGTGCTCTCAACCACTGAGCCATCTCTCCAGCCCCAAATTCATTATTTATATATAGGAAGCTCCGAGTGTGGATGTTTGTGTTCTGTTACTTTGAGAAAAAGGTATATCAGATCTGAGGCTTTTCATATTTAATGCTTTAGGAAGAGCCCATAAGGAAGCATTCAGACACAAACATGTCATATGCAAACAGGGATAATTTACCTTCTTATCCTATTTGTAGGTATTTTCTTAGTATATTGATTTTGCTAGGGTTTCAAGATAAAAAAGAATGGCAAAATGAATATTCTCTAGCCCTTTATTTGTAGTTTTATGAGTAAATTTTTTATTTTCCATCTGGCATTTTATCCATGTCAGTGTACCTGTACATTGTAGTTAAGGAGTTACAATTTGGGGAGTATCAATTTGCTTTGGGGGCTGATGTTTCTTTTGTGTCTGTGTTTGAGTAGGGAGTCTGCTGGATTGGATATTTATTTTGATTTTACTTGTATATTGAGTCATGCACTTCTTTTATATAGAGAAAGAGAGTGAGTGATTATGAACCACCTGACACAGGTCCTGGGAACTGAACTTTGATCCTTAGAAATATTTTTTGTCATCACATGATGCATAGGTTTCATTATGGCCACTCACATGCTCTTTGTTCTTACTGATGCCCCTTCCACCATCCTGTCTTGCTGTTCTGCTCTCTGAACAAAACTCTTTCAGCTTTTAGTTCAGTACTTTATTACTTCCCCCTGCCTTAGGATTTCTTTTATCATTCTAGTGGATCCTTTTCTAGTTCTGTCTGTCTGTCTGTCTGTCTCTCTCTCTCTCTCTCTCTCATATACAGATACACATACAGACAGACACACACACACAGACACACACACACACAGACACACACACATACCATTATGTCCCACAGTAAATGGGAAACCTAAAGAATGTATCTGGTTTATTTTGCTTAGTATAATATTTGCAGTTTCATCCATTTCCTCCAAATGTCTTTATTCTTTATCACTACATATATTTCTGCTGTGCATTTATATGATCTTTCTGCTTTTATCCATTCATATTTACAGACATCTAGTTTGTTTTAGTTTCTTGGTTACTGTAAATAGTGTAAAGAGCAAAATATACAATAAAAGATGGTTGTGCAGTTTCTCTTGCTTTCGCGTGGAGCATGGAGTGTCTATACCAAGGAGCAGTAGAGCTGAGTTGTGTGGTTGGTCTATTCTTAGTGTTTGTGAAAACCTATGCAGTTTCCACATTGTGTCAGTTCGCATTCCTAATAGGAGCAATAGGTCTTCCTGCTTCCCACCATTTGGTTTGGTTGGCATTTAAGAGGTATTTATTTTATGTGTACAAGTGTTTCTCCTGCATGTGTGTTGTATGCAACACATGTGTACCTTGTGTCCATACAGAAAGCTACAATAAGGTGTTAGGTCATCTGGATATGAGTTATGGGTGGTTGTGAACTGCCATAGGGGGCTGGGAATGAAACCCAGGTCCTGGGCAGGAACCGTCCATGTTCCTAACTGCTGAGCCACCGCTCCAGCTCCCCCTACCTATTCCCATCATGAAAACCCCTATGGCTGAGGTAACGGAGACTTAAAGTATTTGAAATTGGAATTCCCCTGGTGGTTGATGATTTCAAGACTGTCAAAAATATTTATTAAGCATTTATGTTTCTTTCTTTCTGAGAACTGTCTGTTTAGTTCATTAACTGGTTTCTTGATTTAATGACTCATGGCTTTTTGAAATTCAAGTTTTGTTCTTCATACTGTGGTTAGCTGGCTGCATGTGGCCACTGGTACTTATGCATGTTATGCCAAACAATTTCATTTTACTTTAGCATCCTGAGACATTTTGTCATTTCTTTTCTAATTTACTTACACATGTCATAAGGGTGAACTGTGTAGCTGTCAGTACTGTGCTGCTGACCATGTTCAATAGATTTTTCATTTCCTTTATCATGTTGTTATTTTTGTTTTAGTTTTTTCTGTGTAAAATAAGTAAATCATCTCTAGTCTATTGAAATGAATCCCTGATATATGAAAATTATTCCAACTTTACATATGAAAGGTAATTCTTTCTATTTAGTCTCTTTGCCAGCCTGAGGGCTGTATGTCTGCTCTCATCCAGTTAAATGTGTTGATCCTCTGGATGCTAAGTCCCACATCTTTCTTTCTTGGTTCACTTTCACATTTTCTAGAGTATATTCTTGAGTTGAAGAAAATTTATAAGGGTTGCTCAGTGGAGGGTTTTCATTTGACTGACCTGCATTTTCATTTACAGCACCTTTATTTGATTATCTTTTTTTCCCACAGATTTTTTCCTTCATATTTTAAATTAAAGCTACCAAATACCTGTTTGCTAAGTTCTATTTAGAGTCTGAATTGATTCCCTTCCTGAATCTACCAGCTTATGCGAGCTCTGTTTGTGATTATATGTGATTATTGGTCACTCTATACAAAAGACCGACTCTGGCATCCAATCTCATATCATTTTTCTTACTCTCTTTGATTTCAATTACTGAAGAATTATGACCACATGGAAGTGTCATTGTTGTTCTCTCTCTCTCTCTCATGTTTTTTGCGTGAGTCTGTGTGCACGTGTGTGCATGAGTATGTATTGAGTGTGTGCCTCTGCCTGTGTGTGTGTGTGTGTGTGTGTGTGTGTGTGTGTTTATGTGTCTGTGTGTATGTGTATATGTGTGAGATAGCCTACAAAGAAATGGATTCATCATGGCATCTTCATGCATGTACAGCATTATACTTTGTTTTTCAGTCCCCTCAGGCTTTGGCCTATCAGACTCCACAGTTATTGTCTGATGCTGAGGTCAGCTCCTAGTCAGGAAGACAGTGAACTGAATCTTCCCTCTGTAAAGTGCCTGAGCAAAGCCTCCTCCTAACTAACTATTCAGTTTCTTCCCATTGTGACCTTCCATTTCCACAACTGCCCCTCGAGTCAGCCTCATACAGGCCTGTTTAGGTGCCTGCAGATTCTGTGAGGTGCTGTTACTCTCTATGTTTGGTCCCCCACAGTAGGTCAGCATTAGACAATCAGTTCTCTCCTAAGAAGGCAGCCTATCATAGCCATCTGAGTCACAGAGAGTCTCAAACTCTAGCTCTTCTACTTTGTCGGCCCATCTCCCTGGAAGAACAACTTTCTTCCTGAGAACAACACAGGGATTAGAGACCAGAAAGAACACTCAGCATATCCTATCAGCAGGACAGCAGGTCTCTACACCACAGACTCTTGCTTTATATTTGTATGCAATTTGTCACATTTCACATACACAATTTTTTCATTTATGCTTTAATAAGTAGTTCCTTCAGATTTTTGGAAATATGTTTACTTTAAAAAGTTATGTTAATTAATATAAAATAAGTTTTATAAATTAATTTAGTCTCATGGGACACATGAACCCATTATCAGAGTTTATTAATATAAAAAATTGTATCTTTTATCATCTATTTAAATTGTTTACTTTTGTGCATTTATTACATATTGAATATTTCTTTACGGTAGCATTTCCTTCCTCAGTGTATTCATATTTACTTCATTTATGATTTCTTCTTTCCTATTCCTCCTCCTTCTCCCTATTCACCCTCTCTCCTAATCAATTAACATATATTGAGTATCTGTATCCAATTATCATGGTTTCCTATCCAATAAGTAAAATATTCACTAAACATCCAAACTCAGATTCACAGTGAGAAATCAGGAACTGGAACCAGGGTGTGAGCCATGGATTAGGGCATGACTCAAGTGGGCTTCTGATTTTAGGAGTTTATTTAGGGAATTTGTGTGGAAAGGAGGTTCAAGTCCCAATCTGAGCCATGAGACACCAGAATATTCTGATACCATCAGTTATAGAGAGAGATAGAAGATTCAGTAAGGCAGACTGATAATGTTGGCCAAAATTTGGAAATACATTCCATGACTAAAGAAAGAATCCTGAAACTCGTTAAAGAGTACATTTTAAGGAAAAGGATTGTTTCATGCCAATATTAGATTAATTTGAATTGTGAAGTGAATTTGATAATTGGTAATTTGATAAAGCATATTAGGTAATTAATGATGTAGTCCACACCCCACCTAGATGAGATGCCTTAATGTGCATAGGAAAGACAGTGTAGACAACTCAATTGAAGTTTTCTGGTAAGAAGGATATCAATGTGATGGAGGTGACCAGAGGATTCTGTTAAAGAGAGACTTTACAATGTTCATTGAGGTGCATAGTCAGCCTTTTATCCTAAGCAAGCTTATTTTAGGGTAGTTGACTACAGATTACTCATTACAGAAAGAAAAAAGACATAAGAGCTTCTAGGGAAATAATATAAAATGCTTCATAGATTCCACTTTATTGGATAATTAATTATGGATTTGTAACTTCAAGTAATAAATGTCTATTGTTAACAGTTTTCTACTTCCGTTATCAGAAAAATGAAAGTTTTGGTATGGGAAGTGGCAGATTCGCAAGGGCTCTTGTTTGACTGCTATTACCTGAAATGAGAGAAGGAGATAGACACTCTGTGGCCCTGTTTGTTATGTTTTATAAAAGTGTAAGAAAAAGGTACATTTCCTGTGATAAGTGAGAAGAAAATGGTGGATCATAAGTAACAAGATGGTGTTTCACAGCAAAATTATGTAATTGTTGATTTCTCCTAGAGTGCATAAAATGATAAGGTAAACCAAATCATTTGAGAATAAACATAATTGTCTTGACTTAAGTAGTAACTTTCTTTCTATTTAGATCAGCTATGGTCCTTTTGACCACAGTCTTGGGACCAGAGTCCAGTTCCAGTCTCCTTACCAGTTTCCTGTGCACACCACAGCTCTGTATCAGGGAATTATTCAACTGCTGCTATACTTCACTTGGGTCTGGGTTGGCCTTGTGGTCCCAGATGATATGAGGGGAGAACTCTTCCTTAGGGACATCACAGAGGAGATGAACAACCATGGACTTTGTGTTGCATTTGCAGAAAAGGTTCCAGAGTTTCCTGCTAAGCACCCAGTGAACAGGGAACATTTTATGGAAAGATTCATATTTACACGTGTTATTGTTGCATTTGGTGACACATATTCTCTTATGAGGTTTGTCTATAGAATCTATTGCAATCCTCCTTTTGGTAATGTCTGGATCACAACTTCTGATTGGGATATCACCACATTACCCTTTCAACAAAATCTAGGTTATACATATTTTGGTGGAGGATTATCATTTTCTGTTCACATGAATGAAATTCTGGGATTCAAGGATTTTCTCAGAAGTGTTCAACCTAGAAAATACCCTCATGATATCTTTATCCAGGATGTGTGGTCGAACATATTTGAATGTCCATACATTGATCAGCATTGGATCCGGCAACTGAGTCAATGTGAGCAAAATGGCAATCTGAGCACACGACCTCTGCATGTTTGGGATATGAATACCTCACCCTCCAGCTACAAAGTCCATGCTGCTGTGTATGCCATTGCCCAGGCTCTCCATGAGGAGCTGTCACTCAGAGTGGAAGGAGGCTCACTCCATAAAGATGTACCCCGGGCTCCACTCCCATGGAAGGTAGCATAGCTGGTCTTGTAATTTCGTAGGGCATTGGGCCCAGGCTTATATGCTCTTCAAAGTTTTCTTATTATTGTTCAAAATGTATTTATGCTGTTAGCATATTTCTTTATGTTACTATCTCCTTCCTCAACATATCCATTTATATTTCAGTAGCATTTAGAAATAGTGTTAGAGAAAAAGGATCAAGAACCACATTGTAGTGTTTAAAGTTGAGCACATTGCTATCAGAAAACAATATGTGCGTATGCTGAAAAATGGTTTTTCTATTTTAAGCATATTCACACAGTAATGTTATACCTTTTTATTGTCACATATCTTTTAATATTGCTTTTAATGATTCGTGAGGAAATTATAATACATAAAACAAGAGAGTGGTACAAGTATAAATATAGTGTATTTTAAGGGGTTTTAGGCATATTTGATGCAAATAGCTTGTTTTGTTTTGATAAAAAGATCTTAGAAAAAACACATAGCTTCTATAAGGCTTGACATTATCTTCCATGACTGTTTTCCAGCATGTGGGAGACTGAGGCAGAAGGATCATGAGTTTGAAGCCAGCCTGAGCTGTATACACATACCTTGTCCTAAAAATCAAATTCCAAATGAAACTGAATAAAAACAGGTTCTTTAAAATGAAACTGGATTGAATGGGGTGTCACTGATCATGACACATCAACATTCCACCTGTTTATACATCTGCATCTTCTTATTTTTCCACAGCTATTGCACTTCTACAACTTACCAGAGTCCCTTCCTCTACATCATTGTCAACACTGTATTTTGAGTTTGTTTTAAATTTGCTTATAGTTTGGTACTTCCAAAAACTTAAGTAATGAATGTTGGGCATTTTCTACTCCTAATCCATTGCATTCACTACCCAGTCTTTCCCTGTTGGAGCCTTTCTCCCAACCAGCCCCCTCTAACTCTCATGAGCTCTTTTGTAAGTGAGATCCTCTAAATGTAATTAGAGTTTCTCACCAAAGAGTGGGGGTTATTTCTGGACTAAGGGCTAATTATCTCTTTAGATCACATAAATCTTTTGTGGGTTTTGAATTTTGACATCAGGCACGCTACTGCGTACAAAGTGGTATAGCTCATAGTGAGCTGCATTTGCCTTTCTTTGAGGTCAGTGATGTAAAACTTCTTGCCATACACTTTATTACCACATGTATCACTTTCTTGGAAAAAAATCTAACAAATACTTCCTCTGATTTTACCTTTCTGGCTAAATAATTTCATTAATTACCTATAATGGGATAATAACCCTTCATTAGGTGTCTTCTTCTATTGCATGAATTGTCCTCTTATACTGTTGGTTGTTTTCTTTGCTGTGCAGAAGTTTTCTTTGTTAGGGTAGTTTATCTTAGCTTTAATTGAGTGTTTTTGATGTCATATTTGAAAATATCATCATCAAGACCAATGACACCGAAGGACTTCCGTCTCTGGTTTACTATAGGATTTTTTGTTGTTGTTGTTATTGTTGTTGTTGTTGTTCTGGGTTTTTGATCTGCTTTTACTTTATTTGGTGTATGAAACAGATAAAAATCCAACTGCAGCTTCTCACCCTGTTTTCACAACACCATCTTTGGAAGAGACCACAATTCATCCTTTACATGTTCTTGGTGTCTCGTGTGTTCAGTTGGTTTCTGGGTTTCTGTTCAGCTCCACTGAGATATGTGCATTTTATATGCCATGCTTGTACTGCTGTAATTTTATAAAACTATTTGGAATGGGAAACTCAGTGCTTTAATTTTGTTCTTCCTGATCAAGTTTACAAAAGGCATGTGACTTCTTTGTGGCTTTCCTCTCCTGTGTGGATTTTAGACCTTGTTAATCTCTTAAAAAAATTATTTAAATTTATAGAGACTGCTCTAATCTGTGCAATCTTTTGCATAATCAACTATTTTAAACAATATTAGCTCTTCTAATCCTTGATGTTTTTCCCTTTCTATGTCTCTTCATTCTCTCATCAGCATCTTACAGGTTTCACCGTAGGGATATTTTATCTACTTGCTTAGGTAAACCTATTTGTTTCTAATTAGTAAAATAATTAGGAATTTGTTTTCTTGTTTTTATTGGCATATATTTGGTATACATCGTATTGGGTTTCACAAGGAAAATTACATTCAAGTGTATCCAATACTGGTTTGACTCTGTTTCCCCTCGATCCCTTACTCCACTTCTACGCCCTGCAGTCATGTGGTGGTTTGAATGAGAATTGTCCTCACAGGCTCAGGATTTGAACAATAGGTTCCCATGGCATTTGTCTTGGGAAATTTGGTTGATGCAGTCTCCCTATGTGTGTGTACATTTGTGTGTGTTCATTTATGTGCAAGTGTGTGTGCGTGTGTATGCCTGAGTTCGTGCATGTGCACATGCAGGTGTTTTTTAATATCCATGTGAGTGAGTGTGTGTGTGTGTGTGTGTGTGTGTGTGTGTGTGTGTGTGTGTGTGTGTTTTCCATCTTTGAGAGTTCTGAGAATTTCTTATAGTGTGTTTTCATTGGATTCATCCCCCTTGCCCGCAAAGTTCCCTTACCCCACTGAGATTTGCTTTCTTTCCTCTTAAAACTCATCAAACTGATTCATGGTGCCCCAATAAGTTTGGATACTTTTGTTCTGCTGGAGCATGGTCAACTTTCTAGAGGCTACCTTCTTAAACATCTCTGACTCTCCCCTCCAGTAGTTAACCATTGCCAGTGTCATCTCATCTATGGGTGGGACTTAATGCTCAAACCTTTTGGCCTATCTTAGAATTGCTATGTCTTGTGAATGCTTTTAAAACTGCTATGAAGTCCCACATGCAGCACCTATACAGGCCAGAAGATTCAGTTCTCTTGTAGTCATCCACTGACCGCTATTACATATTGGTTATATTTTATTATTTAAAAGATTTTAAAATTTTATCTATATTTATTTGATATTCTTCATATGCCTAAAGTTCATCCAGATCCCTGCCTCCTACATACCATAAGTTATCTCTCAAGAACCTAACCAAAACTCAATATGAGATCAAACCTCTCAAAACCTGGAAGACAAAGTAAAATCACACCCAAAAAGAAAAAGACAAAGCTGTAACCAAAATTAAAACACACACAAAAAGACCTGTGGAGTCCACTATTTGTTGGTCAATTACTCCTGAATGTGAGATCTGCACTGGAGTTGTTGATGTGCCCTGAGATGCTCTGTTGGTTTTCACTCTCCCAGCAGGGATAAGTAACAGTTCAGTTGTTAATTTTTACACTACTGGCTAAGTTTTCATTCCTTCATCTATCCATTCACCCATTCATCAATTTGTGTTTTATAAATACAACAAAAATATTTTGATAAAATAAAACAAAAGCTATCACTTGGAACTCAGACAACAGAAAAGAAAGAGCCCAAAATAGAATGCAAGGGTCAGAGACCTACTGGTTTGCATGCTCAGGAGTTCCATAAGAACACTAAAATTGAAACCACAATATAAGAACTGAGGACCTGGTGCAGACCAATGAAGGCCCTGCTCTTGCTGCTTCAGTGTCTGTGAGTTCATATGAGCTTTGCTCATGTTATTTTAGAGGGAGCACATTGTTTTCTTAGTGTCCACCATCTCCCTGGCTCTTGCATTCTTTCTGCCTTCCCTTCCATAGTGTTCCCTGAGCTGTAAGAGGAAGAATTCTTTTGTTTTTAATTTTGAAAAAAAATATTTCTCTTTCATACAATACATTTCAAATGCAGACTCTCCTTTCTCTACTAACTTCAGTTCCCCTGCCAACCTCCCCTCTCTCTACCCCACCCCAGATATCCTGGTCCTCTGTTTTCCTTAATAAAGTAATATCAGCATGGCTTGACAAGATATAGTGAGTTTAGGCAAATATCTCATATCAGGGCTGAATGGTGTAACAATGTAGGAGAAATAGGATCCCACAAGAGGCAAAAGAGTCAGATAAAGACCTTCTCCTATTGTTAGAAGTCCCACAAACACCCCGAGGTAAACAACCCCACAATGAACACAGAGGACCTTGTACAGACCAAAGCAGGCTCTATGCTTGTCAATTTAGTCTCTGTGAGCCATTATGTGCCCTGTTTGTTGATTCTGTGGGCTGTGTTCTCCTGGTGTCCGTGATTGCTCTGGCTTCTACAATCCTTCTTCCCCATCTTCCACGGGTTCCCCAAGCACTACCTAATTTTTGGCTGTGGGTCTCTGCATCTGCTTAGAACAGTTGCTAGATGGAGTCTCTCTGATGGAAAATGGATTAAGCACTGGTCAAAGGGCATAGCAGAATATGCATAGGAATCCAACGAATCCAAGTTCATTGACTTGTTGCTGCTGTTGTCTATTGCATTTGGTTTCTTTAAGTCTCTAATCCACCCAGCTTCAGGTTCCTAGCTAACAAGGCAGTGCTTTTCAGGGGTTGCCTCTCATATCTTGAGCCTCAAGTTATTCCCGTTTTTTGATGTTAAAATCAATAACTTCAGGTATTAGGTATCTATAAATATCTCAGCATGATTACATTTATTATTGTTTTTAAACTACTGAACTATATTAGAATTTATTTACAATTCATCATTATTAAATTTTGTTATGCTGAATATATATATATATATATATATATATATATATATATATATACACACACACACACACACACACACACACATGTATATGTATATGCATATGGTTATGGTTTGTCCATGACTTTCTACTTTGGCATTTTTTCCCTTTTATGAATTTGTATGCTCTAATTTCAGCTTGAAGAACTTATTTCAGCATGTCCCAGAAGATAAGTTGCATGTTGATGATACACAAAGTACAAGTACCTTTTAGAAATCAGTTACACAACATATTAAGTGAAGTTACCAATAACATACTGTATACTTCAATATAGCCAACAGAGTACATTTCTCTTAGGTCTTTGAAGTGATAGATAAACTAATTAAATGGGTTTAATTGTTCTTCCTGGATGACTGTGGAGAAATACCTTGCTTGTCACCTTACATTCAGATTCTGATTCCTGGGAATTTTTTTTGTATGAATTCTAACTCATTCATGTTCCTTCTTGGAGAGATTAGACTATCCAGAATATAGGTAATTTCTTGAACCCTTAGAGAAAAAGTAGATACTGACAGCCTTTTTCTTCTGATAAGTGTAGGACTATGAGATATTTGCATTTGATCCTTCCTTAAATCCTGTACTACTGTGCTGTCTATAGGGTCTTTGCCTTTCCATATATATATTCTCCACTAAGTTAGCTAACATCCACAGAAGAACCTACTAGCAGGTCAACTTTGACGGAATTGACATGTCCACAGTATTCAGCCTCCTTGTTCAAGACCACAGAAATTCTATCCGCTAAAAAAAAAAAAAAAAGAATTCCATTAAATGTTTGTTCCATAAACTATTCAATAACGGTATTTTGAAGTCCTTAGCAATTAAAGTGGATTTGTCTATTGCTCCATGAACATCTATTGGCATCTACTGATTATTTTTCTTCCTTTGCTTTTTGTGGGACATAGTTAGTGGATATGTACTTTGGAAAGATTATGGTTTTCTTAGATATGTGGGAATTTGGTCAATTTTGTTAAGATTTATTGGTATTTTTTATTTAGATTCGTTTAACTGTTTATCTTAATTATTGTTCTCATGTCCCATTTAACTTCTGGAAAGTTTATTGTTCTGAAGGCTACTTTGTCTCTCTTTAATATACTAAGTCCACATTTCTTTTGAGTAGTGCTGGCACAGTATGCTCCTGGATGCCTTGTCAATCTACTGTTGTCTCTTTCTTACTATTTTTTTTAGTATACACTAGAGTTTATTCAGGGCATGGGGAAAGGAAGAGCAGATTCAGAGAGAGAGAGAGAGAGAGAGAGAGAGAGAGAGAGAGAGAGAGAGAGAGAGAGAGATATTCTTACTCCTTTTAATTGTTTGAGAATTTCATACTTGCACACAATGTGTTCAGATTGAATCCACCCCTCTTTCCCTATCCTACACTTCCTCCATTATCCATACCACCTATCCCCTGAGCTACATATGCTCTGTTTTTTATGCCCACTAAGTCCACTTAGGTCTACATGTATATGAATTTAGGACCATGCACTCTAGCAGGGGTAAGCTCACACTTCCTACATCTCTAAGGGACACTGACTCTCCCTGTAGATTTCAAGTTAACTAGCACACAATCAAGTCTTGGCACCTTTTTGTTTGTCAGGTTGGGTATTGTGTTTTACTCCAATTTGTTTCTGTTTTAAATTCATGCAAGTAGTGAACTCACTTTAAATTGCTATTGATCTTTATAATAATGAATATCATGTGAGAATTTTTATTTGGGGGCAGATGACCCCTTTTTGTCTTCTTCTATTTATCTGACTTCTTTAGATTTAATTGAATATCTTCTATTTACATTTTCTCATAGAATCAGTTATACTTAAAAAATTCCGTTGGTTTTCTAATATGTTCAAGACATACTTAAAAATACTGCTTGTCAGCAATGCTGGCACATTAAGCAACACTTCTGCTTCCTCTTTCCTGTTTGTTGTAAGAGTGCTGTCAAATGTTTCATTTATCAAAAGATGTAGTCATATGTATTGTATTTACTTTGTAGTTTTGAGCAGATTATAGACTACTAGAAAAATAAAGAAACACAATGCTCAATTTTACTATAGTATTCTGCTTCATTGTTATTCTTGTCTCTATGCCAGTTTAATATTTTAGTTTATACAATTTTCCTTTTCTGTGAAAGTTGCCTTTAACATCGCTACAAGACTGGAACATGAACAAAATTTTACTTTTGCATATTTTTACATCAGATTATATTCATTTGTCCTTCACTTTAAGAGGACGATTTTGCTGATTCAATCTTAATAGAATCATCTTCCTCTCTAAGTAAGGGATTTTTTCACTTATTTCTTAAGAGAACTGTATGTTTGCTTTTTTAAGTTTAAATTATAAGGTTAGATATAGTTGTTTTTATTTCCATCCTATATGGCCTATTAAAATTATTCAATGACAACTGCATACAACCATACAAGTACATAATACCTTCTGTTCACACCCATTTCCCCTCCCTCCCTCATCTCTCTCCATCCTCACAGATTCTCCAGTCTACCAATATGTCCTTATCCTACATTCATGTCTTTTGTTTTTTTCTTTCATGACCCACTAGATTTATGACCCACAGGACCTTCCATGTGGGCATGTGTATGTAGCTATCCAATGGGGCAGAAGAAAATTAAAAGTGGTATTTCTAAAGACAATGACTTCTTCTCCTCCAGAATCCTTTGATAGTTAACAGTACTCATGCAAGGTGCTAGACCCCATGAGTCCCCTCTCTCATCTGTGATTATATACTTTCACGGGCTTGATCTTGTGCTGGTGCTATGCAGGAAAACGTAGCAGCCATAACATAAAGTACCATGACCATGTCACACCTAAAAGACAGCATTTCATGGACCTCCTCTCCAGCATCTTGCTCCTGCATTCTCTCATTCCTCTCTTTCAAAATGTTTCATGTGATTTAAAAAGAGTCACATGGCTGTTCCATTTAAATATGAGCACTCAATAATCACTTTTCCCTCAAGCACTGAGAAAATTGGCAAAGAGAAAATTTTCTGATATAATCTGACAATAGTATCATTTTATGTGTGTAAATATAAGACAGTAATTTGCATTCTGAGCAAAGCATAAGAAATAGGCAAAACAATAGGACCTCTGATCTCACCACACATGGACCTTGAATAGGTTTGAAGTAACAGGCATGAGTTCCTCTGGTAACGAAGTCTTCAATACAATCTGTAAGCAGTTGTTTATTCCAATTACAGTTGTGCCAGTATTTCTTTAGTATGCCCATCCTGTCTGGGAAGTTGGTATTGTAGAATGCAAGGTCCAGAGTTGGGAAAGGCTTCTGCTGACTTTTCTTCCCCAGCAGCTTGCAGTTCAGCCTCCACCAGTATGAAATGTACCAGAAGACAGACAACCAGAACAGACAACAGGGAGAAAATTTTCAGCTTAGTTCCAGCCTAGATACTGTGTCCTGCTGCCAAGGTGTGTGGTGTTTTAAGCAATATGGTCTTACTATCTGTTTCATGTGTGAAACCGAGAGCAATGATCAAAGCGTGCATAGTCTTGGGGTCTTTGGGGGCTCCCTAACAAAGAGGTATACCCATCAGCTGCAGGAAATTTTTTATATAATAAACTATAATTCCTCTGTTCAAAATCTTTTAAAATACATTGTTTATCCTAACTAGCTTAAAGTTGTAGCCTTATGTGTGACTTCTTCATATACCTTCAGGTTGGTTAACTTAGCCTCACTCTATTCTCTCCAACTCTCATTCATCTTTGCAGCTCTCAGTCACATGATTCTCTACAGTTCTAGATCACATGTGTTCTGCTTTCCTGTACCTCTTTAATTACAACTTTTATATTTTAAAAGTTGAAAATTTTATTTTATTGGAATTTTTGTAAGAATTTATAATTGTGAAAGAAAAAGGCATTTTCCTTAAAATGCTATTATGCAAAAATTTTAATAAGCCTCATTCAAATTGTTCTTATTTTTCATAAAAGTTAGAATCTCATGGCCAGAGTCCTCGTTTCATCAGGGAGTAACTGAGAAATTTCAGTTTTCAAATCTGAATAGTGGTGGTAGTGTGGGAAAGAGCCTCGAACTCATGGACACTGGAGAAAATTCCCTGAACAGAAAGAACACCTGTGGCTCAGGCTCTAAGATCAACTAACTATAAACAAGTGAGATCTCATAAAATTCAAAAGCTTCTGTAAGGCAAAGGTAGCGATGATAACTAGAATACAGCTATGCTAATGCCTACCTATAGCCCTACTGCTGGCATATATTAGCCTTTTGATAAATATTTGATAATTGGAATAAAAATCAAAGCCACAGGAACACACAGTTAGTGAGAGGGAAGTTAACGTAACCGGGGTTATTTGCATCGCAGTGACTTACAGAGCAAGTTCTGATAATTATTTTCTCTTTTAGCTCCATCCATTCTTAGAAAAGGGCCAACTGGTGAGAGGCTCCAATGAGGAGGACATTGTGAACAAGGGGGTTTCAGCAACCAAGCTTGACATCCTTAATTACCAGTCTCTGCAGAGTGGTATCAAAGCTCAAGTGCAAGTTGGCGAGTTTGTGTTTGAATCTCACAGTGTTCAGCATCTTTCCCTACATGAAGAACTCATAACCTGGGGTGAACACCACAGTCAGGTGAGTATCTTTGAAGTCAGCACTGTGTGCTGTTTTCAGAGTGGAATTCTTCAGAGAACAGGGTTAACAGGACTGCTGAGTGCCATCAGGCTGAGAGTTCCTTACTTTGTCCTTTCCAATGCCAAATACTAGAATTTTCTGCCTGCAGAATCACTGTAAGAATTACTGATTCATTTTGGATTAATTCTTCAGATGGTTTAATCTTTGTAATGATCATATACACACATGGCCTACCTAGAAAAAAAAAAAAGAACATATTGGGCTGTTTTCTAGTTTTCAATGTTTAGTGAACGTAATTGCCTTTGGTAAATAAATAAAATAAAGACGTGGATAAAAACAGTCTCTGCAAATAAGTATTTGTAAATATTACTTTTATTTTCAAGAAGGTACTTGTGGTCTCTGAGGCTTACTGCCTCCATCTGCTAACCTAAGCCTATTTCTAGAAGCCTCTAGCCTCCTTACAACCTATTCTAGGCCTAGAGCCTTTGAGACTAAATGCTGAAAAAATTCACCCACTCTAACTCTTTTTGAGTTCTGGCTGGCTGGTTCGACTCAGTTATTCTGGCTCAAACCCTTCTCCAAGCTGACTGGTTCAATCTGACTTTTCTCAGTTTCTAACTGACTTCCCTCTGCTTGGCTCATGCTAACTTTGGCAATATGTTCTAATGTTTGGCTCTTTTTCAAATCCTGTCTTTACCTGTGCCTAGCTTGTTCTCTGCAACTTGTCTGTGGACAACTGTCGCAGTAAAACTCACTGCCCCCAAACCTCACGCACTGTTCCCTTAAGTTGCTAACAGAAGTCATCCAAGAAAGGCTATGGCAACCATTACGTTTTCTGGAGATAGCACAAAGCTTTGCATGGCTGCAGTGGGTATACTCTGAGAGGCAAAGAACCCAGAGATTTTGATTCAGATTTTGCTCCTCCTTCCTCCCCTATAACACAGCTTAATGATTTCCTGGGTATTTACTCACCCTATTGTGAAGGCTTCCCGAGGAATCAATAGGACGATATTCATCCATGTAGTAATGCTCTTTAGATGAATTGATGATTTTCTAAATAGCTGATGACTTTATAGACCTTGTAAATTGTTACAAATATTCCCTAGTGACCTATAGAATAAGGGGGAGGGGGAATGAGATTGAGCATTTCTGGGGTGACTGGGAAAGTGGATAACATTTGAAAAACAAATAAAGATAATATCCAATAAAAAATTTTAAGGTGTTATTATGCATATGATGGTACATGTAATTGAGTTAAGTTTAGAAAAAAAAACCCAGACCAAGGTCCAACAATTTTAATAATATTCTATCTAATTAATCATGGAGAATGGCATATATGTATATAATATATTCTGATCATATTTACTCCTCCCTCTCCCTCTCCAATGCATCATGGATTCACCCATGGTCTTTTCCAATTTAATGTCCTTTTTTCCCTTTTCCTCTTTTATACCTCACTGAATCTAATTAGTGCTACAAATATACACATGTGAACCAAAAAGTTGCAAATAGAGCTTTGTATAGCTTCATGTATCATGGACTAATTAGGCAAGTGAAACAAAAACAGGATTGGAACAAATTAAGAAGCACTGAAAAAACATTTATTCTATGTTAGATCCAAGAAATAGGCCTTAGGTGTTTACTGTGAAAAAGCAAGGCCATATGAAACTGTTGCTTAGAACTTATAATGAGCTTATACAATGAAACACTGCTTTCAACTTACAATCTTCTTTCTGCTGTAATTCTGTTTTGTTTAACATTTTATGTATGAGGTAATTTTTTCTCTTACATAGAAGATTTTTGTAACTAAAAATCTATAAAATACTGAAAGCAAAAATAAAGGCTTGGTGTAGCCTCTTTTGCTTCTTCCAATGGATGTTTGTCTGTGTCCCTTATTTTCCTTCTTTCAGTCTGTCCTTGGTTCTGTATTTCTTTCTGCCTTTCATACTTTCTTTTTCTTTCTTTCTTTCTTTCTTTCTTTCTTTCTTTCTTTCTTTCTTTCTTTCTTTCTTTCTTTCTTTCTTTCTTTCTTTCTTTTTCTGGAAGAGTTACACAACTTTGAGCCTCTTGCCTGACTAGCAAGAGAGCCCTGAGTCAAAAAGTAAAGAGCCAAGTAACTAAGGTGCTTTTCTTAATCCCCACCTGCTATCAACAGGAGTCAATTACAAGAAGTCATCAGTTTTTGGCCTAGGAAGAGAAAAACCAAGATAATAGACAGAAGCCTTCAGCTTCTACCCCCAGAAAAGTAAGAGAGAGTTAAATCAACAGAAGCCATCAGTTTCTGGGCACCAGAACAGTGTTAACGGCCAGAGGTCTTCAGACCTTGTCTTTTATCTGTCACTGTGTCCCACCTTAGTACCTGAGTGTAAGAAATAGGACCCCAGCAAATTGCCTCTCCTTCCTGTCTATTCTTAGGAGAGTTGGGCATATCCAATCTTTGACTCACTCTCTGATTTTTCACTTTGTCTACCCCTCAATTAGAAGTTTCTTTTAAACATGAGTGCTTTCTTCTACAAACTAACTTTACCTTATTTATTTGGGATTAAAGATGTATTCTAGGGCTGAGTCATGCTACAACTATAAACAGGATTTTTAGTAAATAACACAATCTCAGGGCTCACAGTATGATTAAATATCCTGTGATAGTTATTTCTGGATTTGAAATTTAAATCTATATGCACATTCATCCCCTTATTGTTGGAAATGTTCACCATAAACATTTCCGTGATGTGATAAAAGAGGTGATACATAGTCATGGGAAACATTAAGGTCTTCTAGAGACCTGAGAAGTTGTCTCCAAAGGCAGAAACTGGGTATGTCAGCCATTCCAAGGCAGTTGTCCTGTTCAGGAGTAGTTTGACAGCACAAGAAGGGAATCTACTGTCGGAAGCCATAATGGGACAAGCTAATAACTAGCAGGTGATCATCCTGAAATGGCCTGTTTTGGACTATTATATAATCTGTGACAGGTGAGCCCTTATTAAGCAAGGCTGTAAGGGATTCATTTTAGGAAAGATTCCTGCTATTAATATAGTTTTCCTGTTATTATTAAACATATATAATAATCACTAAGTAGTAGCACACCCCTTTGGAGCAGATCTCTGCAGATCCATGAATATGTACTGTTTTATGGTGATGCTATATAGACAAATAGATAACTTAAGTCTTAATGATGATCCTATAAGAATTCCTAAAATTATGTCAGTGATTATTAAGTTCTTTTATAGTGGGACTGCTATTAATTCCTTTTCTGATAGTCAAAACTGCAATGAGAACTCTGCCAGTCTTCCAAGTGACATCAGTTAATTGCTCTTAGATAGTAACTAGACATTCTTTTACCCAGAAAAAATTCCAAGAGGTTGTAAAACAATTAACCAAAGGTCATAAAAGGCGAACTAAAGATTTACTATAGGTGCTAGGACAGGAGATAAAATATTGACTGAGCTTATCTATACCAAACTTCACTATTAACTTAGTCATGGTTTTAAACCTTCAGTGAACCTGTGGAGTTGAGACAGGTGATGGATGTTTAGCCAGATAATTACTCCTAATGGATATGCATGTAAACACTCTCTGTTGTAAACTTCTATTTCAATTTATGATTTGATTTTGTGTGTGAACTTGTGATGAACTTTGTAACATGTGATCATGTATTCTGAAGGATGTTTAAGTGCTGAAGACAAAGAAAAGAGTCAGGGGCTGAGCTGAGGAGAGGGCTGAGCAGAAGAGTCAGGGGCAGAGCTGAAGAGAGGGCTGAGCAGAAGAGTCAGGGGCAGAGCTGAAGAGAGGGCTGAGCAGAAGAGTCAGGACTGAGCAGTGGTGGATTGAGCTGAGAGGAACAGAGCTGAGAGAAGAACTGAGCTGAGAAGTTTTTAGACAGAACACTTTTTAGATAGAAATGAACCCAAGAACTTAGAAGTATAGGCACATTGTTGAGGGAAAAGTCATTGAGAGAGCATTGTTGTGACATCAGAGCAGGAGGAGAGAGCAAGATTAGAAGGAGAATGCAGAGTGGAATAACTTAGAAACTATAGGTTACATAAAAAAACTAAGAGAGCAATGTGTAGAATGCAGAGGGAAAGAGGAAAAAAGAAGACACTGCAGACTGCTAAAGGAGCAGGCAGGCTTCTCCTTACCGTGGGAGAGAACAGGTCCCATGGTAAGGACAGGGCAAACTTAGTTTTATTAAAAGGAACAAAACATTATTCTTACAAAACTAGGTTTAATTCATTTAGCATTAAAAAGGTAGAAGCTTTTTCTTTACTATGCAATAAAGATTGGAGTGCATTTTTCATCCAGAATGAGTGAGTTCTTCTCACACTTGTGCTTGGTCTTTTGTCCCATATGCATATGTAAGTATGAATGTGTGTGTGTGTGTGTGTGTGTGTGTGTGTAAGTATGAAATTGTGAGAATGCATGCAAGCTGGGTCCAGCTGGTCCATATGGAATGAATAAATGAACTTTTATTAATCTGTATATAAACTTATGTGAGTTTATGCATATTTGCTTATGTAAAAGTTTTTCATTCTCCAAGTGTTATTCTCTTCTCCTGGTTTAATAGAAGTTTATTGCTTCAAACTTCCCCCTAGCCCAAAAAGCAAGAGGCATCTGGACAAAAGGGAAAGACTCTAGAAATTAATCCTTTACTTTATCTCCTGCTCTTTTAGAATGAGGTGCAAAGTACCAGAAACTGTAGTTTCTTGCCTCAGAGGTTCACAGAAGGCAGATCAGCTATAGTAGCATAGTAACTTAGACTTAGATAAGTAAACATTTTATTATTATACAGCAATCCTAAATATCTCAAAAAGACAAAGTCTTACCCTCCGCCAACACTCTTTCCCTTCCACTGCCTCAAGAAAAACCAACAAGAAAGATGAAAACCCCTGCAGGGGCTCATCCCCAGGGAATCTAAAACATATATACCTTTATTTGGCTAAAAGTTGGTGGGTTTTATATTGTTTTGTTTTGCCTTTTGAGCTTTTGTATTTTGTTTTCTAGGTTTTGAGTTATTTTTTTTCCGGGGGGGGGGGTAGGATTTCAATTTGTTTTTTGGGAAAGAACTTAAACTTGCATAGGTTGATAGAAGGAGAGGATCTGGACAGACTTGTGGGAGTTGAAGGACATAATCCAAATATATTCAAAATTTTAAAAATATCTTAAATATAATAAAATATTTTATAAAAATAAAATAATGTGTCAATAAAGTAAAATAAAGCAGGGGTTCAAAAGAGATAGAAGGAGAGAGAGAGAAAGAAAGAGAGAAACAGATATTTTGGCTTTACACTCTCTAAAAGCATGTTAGTTCTTTGTTATTACAGTACACAGATGTACTACTGAAATTTACCATCTGGATGCTAATACTGAATGTCATGGATTGACTCCCTTCCCTCCTCTCATGTCTCCTATACAGACTCCTTCATCTGTTTGCAGTCAAAGTTGTCCACTTGGATTTAGGAAAACACCTGTTGAAGGGAAACCATTCTGTTGTTTTGATTGTGTCCCATGTCCAGATGGAGAGATTGCAAATGAAACAGGTATTTGTAAAATGATTCTCAATGTGGAAATTTCTAGAAATGGTACTGGATATGGAAATTTCTGGAAATGGTTCTGAATGTGGAAATGATGCATTGTAGGATAAGTGTGCTTAACACCACACCTTAAGACACAGTTATATTTATTTAGCTAACTCCCAGTACTTTAAAATATATTCTTGCTGGGTGGAGGTGGCAAAGGCTTTAATTCCAACTCTTAGTATATGTATCTCTGAGTTCAAGGCCAGCCAGTTCTACAGAGTGAGTTCCAGGACAGCCAGGGTTGCACTGAGAAACCCTATCTTTAAAACCAAACAAAAAGATCGTGAGTTTGACAATCATTACTGTTATTGTTGGTTGTTTCTTTATTGGTTTGGAGGGTTAGTTTACACAGATTGAGGTCAAAATCCTGGGCTCCTGAAATTCTCAAGCTCAGTCTCCTGGGTGACTAAGACTACAGGAGTGTTCACCTGCATCTGGTATCAAGCTTTGTCTTCTGCATGTCTGCATTGAGTTTCGTTTCATTTCTTTGTACCCCTGCTTTTCACTAATTACACTATTACACTATGAATAATTAAAGTTAGCACTCTCTGTATACTGTAACCAGTTGGTGCTCCCTGTATACCCTCAACTATGAGATTCATTATAATGCATGACCTTATTTCATGATTACAATAAATACTAATAGTAATTAACATTTTATTCTCAAAGAAATTAAATTTTAGAGAAACTATATAAATTGCTATGATCATACATCCTAGAGACAGCTGAGATAAAATACAGAGAAATTGTCAAATAAGAGGAATTTCTAAAAACATTGTATCAGAGTGATATTGATGACAGATACAGAACTCCTTTCCTGGGTCCCTGGGCCCCGGGTCCCCTGGGAACTTGGGACCCTGCCACCCTGTCACCCTACAACCCTGTCACCCTGCCACCCTGCCAACCTGCTACCCTGCCATGCTGCAATCCTGGTCCAACTTCCTATGTGATGAATAATAGAATCTCCTTAAGTGTTTGTTTATGACTAAGTATTTGCCATGTGATTTAATACTTTTCCTTTGTAATTCCTTTGATTCTTGTGGGAGCTCTCATTATACATTCCAAGATAATGTAAGCTAACATTTGGCCACTGTATAATCAAGCACTGAGAGATCCCAAAAGAGCAGAGATGTGCAGGCTGTGTGTGATATGTTGGACTGTGAGTGACGTTCAGGGCTGTGAGTGATGTGCAGCTCTATGGTGATGTTTGCGGCTGTGAGTGACATTTGGAGCTCTGAGTTATGGGCAGGGCTATCAGTGATGTTTGGGCTGTGAGTGATGTTTGGGCTGTGAGTGATGTACAGGGATGCTCTGCTCACTGTCCTCTGACTGTCCAACTGTCACTTCTTCCTCAAAATGATTCTAATTGCAAAGCCTCCCCAGAGCACAGCAGCAATGCTTCCTATCAGTTTTTTTGTATCCTTACTTTACATCTAACATCTATTTCACAGCAGGTTTTTGTCATGCCCATTTTATTCTCCTGAAAAAAATCTTATCTATTTATTTATTTTTATTGTTTATTTATTATTGAATATTTTATTTATTTATATTTCAAATGTTGTCCGCTTTCCCAGTTTCCCCCCTCTCAGAATTCCCCTATCCCTTTCCCACTTCCCTTGCTTCTATGAGGGTGTTCCTCCAACCACCCACCCACTCCTGCCTCCCCATCCTTGAATTCCCCATACACTGGGGCATTTATCGAGTCTTCATATAACCAAGGACCTCTCCTCCCATTGATCCTTGACAAGGCCGTCCTCTGCTACATATGCTGCTGGAGCCAAGGGTCCTTTCATGTGTGCTGTTTGGTTGGTGAGTTAGTCTCTGGGAGATCTAGGGGGGTCTGGTTGGTTGATATTGTTGTTCTTCCTATGGGATTGCAAACCCCTTCAGCTCCTTCAGTCCTTTCTCTAACTCCTCCAAAGGGGACCCCGAGCTCAGTCTAATGGTTGACTGTGAGCATCTGCCTCTGTATTTGTAATGCTCTGCCAGAGCCTCTCGGGAGACAGCAATATCAGGCTCCTGTCAGCAAGCCCTTCTTGGCATCCACAATGGTGTCTGGGTTTGGTGACTGTATACAGGATGGATCCCCAGGTAGGGCAGTCTCTGGATGGCCTTTCCTTCAGCCTCTGATGCACACTTTGTCTCCATATTTGCTCAGGTGAGTATTTTGTTCCCCTTTCTAAGAAGGACTGAAGCAACCATACTTTGGTCTTCCTTCTAGAGCTTAATATGGTCTGTAGATTATATCTTGGGTATTTGGAGCTTTCAGGCTAATATACACTTATCAGTGAGTGCACACCATATGTGTTCTTTTGTAATTGGGTTACCTCACGTAGGATGATATTTTTTAGTTCCACCCATTTGCCTAAGAATTTCATGAATTTATTATTTTTAATAGTTGAGTAGTACTTCATTGTGTAAATGTACCACATTTTCTAAATCCATTTTCTATTGAAGAATATCTGGTTCTTTCTAGCTTCTGCCTGTTATAAATAACACTGCTATGAACATAGTGGAGCATGTGTCCTTGTTGTATGTTGGAGAATATTTTGGGGCTAGGCCCAGGAGGGTATAGCAGAGTACTCTGGTAATACTATGTCCAATTTTCTGAGGACCTGCCGGACTGATTTCCAGAGTGGTTGTTCCAGTTTGCAATCCCACAAACAATTGAGGCTTGTTCCTCTTTCTCCACATCCTTGCCAATATCTGCTGTCACCTGAGTTTTTGATCTTAGCCAGTCTCACTGGTTTAAGGTGAAATCTCAGGGTTGTTTTGATTTGCATTTCCCTGACGACTAAGGATGTTGAACATTTCTTGAGGTGCTTCTTGGCCATTCAATATTCCTCAGTTGAAAATTCTTTGTTTAGCTCTGTACCCCATTTTTAATAAGGGTATTTGATTCTTGGGAGTCTAACTTCTTGAGTTCTTTGTATAAATTGGATATTAGCCCTCTATCGGATGTAGGATTGATAAAAATCTTTTCCTAACCTGTTGGTTGCCGTTTTGTCCTATTGACAGTGTCTGTGCCTTACAGAAGCTTTTTGATTTTATGAGGTCCACTTTGTTGATTCTTGATTCTAGAGCAAGCCATTGATGTTCTGCTCAGGAAAATTTTCTCCTGTATCCATCTTTTCGAGGCTCTTCCTCACTTTCTCCTCTATAAGTGTCAGTATATCTGGTTTTATGTGGATGTCCTTGATCCACGTGGACTTGAGCTTTGTACTGAAAAATAGAAATGGGTTATTTTGCATTCTTCTACATGCTGACTGCCAGTTGAACCAGCACCACTTGTTAAAAATGCTGTCTTTTTTCCACTGGATGGTTTTAGGTCCTTTGTCAAAGGTCAAGTGACCATAGGTGTGTGGGATCATTTCTGGGTCTTGATTCTATTCCATTAATCTTCCTGACTCTCTCTGTACCAATACCATACAGTATTTATCATTATTGTTCTGTAATACAGCTTGATATCAGGGATGGTGATTACCCTAGAAGTTCTTTAATTGTTGAGAATAGTTTTTGCTATCCTGGGTTTTTTGTTATTCCAAAGGAATTTGCAGATTGATCTTTCTAACTCTATGAAGAATTGAGTTGGAGTTATGATGGGGATTCTATGGAATCTGTAGATTGCTTTCGGGAAGATGGCCATTTTTACTATATTAATCCTATCAGTCCATGAGCATGGGAAATCTTTCCATCATCTGAAATCTTATTTCATTTCTTTCTCCAGAGTGTAGAAGTTGTCATATAGATCTTTCACTTGCTTGGTTAGATTCACACCAAGGTATGTAATATTATTTGTGACTGTTGTGAAGAGTGTCATTTCCCTAATTTCCTTCTCAGCCTGTTTATCCTTTGAGTAGGGAAAACTACTTATTTGTTTGAATTAATTTTATATGCAGCCACTTTGCTGAAGTTTTTTTTTATCAGCTGTAGGTTTTCTGTGATGGAATTTTTGGGGTCATTTAAGTACTATCATATCATCTGCAAATAATGATATTTTGAATTCTTCCTTTCCCTTTGACCTCCTTTTGTTGTGTAATTGCTCTGGCTAGAACTTCAAGTACTATCTTGAATAGATAGGGAGAGAATGGGCTGCCCTGTCTAGTCCCTGGTTTTAGTGGGCTTCTTTCAAGATTCTCTCCATTTAATTTGATGTTGGCTATTGATTTGCTGTATATTGATTTTATTATGTTTAGGTATGGGCCTTGAGTTCCTGATCTCTCTAAGAATTTTAACATGAAAGGATGCTGAATTTTGTCAAATGCTTTTTCATAATCTAGTGAAATGATCATGTGTCTTTTCCTTTGAGCTTGTTTATATAGTGGATTATGTTGATGGATTTTTGTGTATTAAATCATCCCAGCATCCCTGGGATGAAGCCTATTTGTTCATGGTGAGTGATGGTTTTGATGTGTTCTTGGATTCAGATTGTGAGATTTCAGTGAGTATTTTTATGTCAATGTTCATAAGTGAAATTGGTCTCAAGTTCTCTTTCTTTATCGGGTCTTTCTGTGGTTTAGGTATAAGCATAATTGTGGTTTCATAGAACAAACTGGGTAGTGTTCCTTCTGTTTCTATTTTGTGGAATAGTTTGAAAAGTACTAGTATTAGGACTTCTTTGAAAGTGTGATAGAATTCTCCACTAAACACATTTGGTCCTGGGCTATTTTTGGTTGGGAGACTATTAATGGCTGCTTCTATTCATTAGGGGTTATGCGACATTTTAGATGGTTTACCTGATCCAGATTTAACATTGATAACTGGTATCTGTGTATAAAATTGTCCATTCCATCCAGATTTTCCAATTTTGTTGAGTATAAGCTTTTGTATTAGGATCTGATGATTTTTTGAATTTCATCAGTTTCCTTTCTTATGTCTCCCTTTTCATTTCTGATTTTATTGATTTGGATACTGTCTCTGTGCCCTCTGGTTAGTCTGGCTAAGGGTTTATCTATCTTGTTGATTTTCTCAAATAATCAGCTCCTGGTTTAGTTGTTTCTTTGCATAGTTCTTTATGTTTCTCTTTGATTGATTATAGTCCTGATTTTGATTATTTCCTGCAATCTAGACCTCTTAAGTGTATTTTCTTCTTTTTGCTCTAGACCTATCAAGTGTGCTGTTAAACTGCTAGTGTATGCTCTCTCAAGTTTCTTTTTGAAGGCACATAGAGCTATGAGTTTTCTTCTTAGCACTGCTTACGTTGTGTTCCATAAGTTTTGGTATGATGTGCATACATTTTTATTAAATTCTAAAATGTCTTTAATTTCTTTCTTTATTTCTTCCTTGACCAAGTTATCACTGAGTAGAACATTCTTCAGCTTCCATGTATATGTGGGATTTATGTTGGGGTTTTGTTTTTTTGTTTTTTTGTTTTTTGTTTTTGGGTTTTTTTTTTTTTTTTTTTTTTTTTTTTTTTTTTTTTTTTTTTTTTTTTTTTTTTTTTTTTTTTTTTTTTGGGTTTTTTTGGAATTGGAGACCAGCCATAGTCTGTGGTGATCTGATAATATGCATGGGATTATTTCAATCTTCTTATATCTGTTGAGGCCTGTTTTCTCAACAATAATATGTTTAATTTTAGAGAAGGTACCATGAGGTCCTGGAAGGTATATTCTTTTGCTTTAGGATGAAATGTTCTGTAAATATCTGTTAGAACCATTTTGGTTTATAACTTCTGTTATTCATTGTGTTTCTCTTTAGTTTCTGTTTCCATGATCTATCCATTGCTGAGAGTGGGGTGTTGAAGTCTCCCACTATTACTATATGGGGTGCGATGTGTGCTTTCAGCATTAGTAAAGTTTCTTTTATGAATGTGGGTGCCCTTGCATTTGGAGCACAGATGTTCATAACTGAGAGTCCATCTTGGTAGATTATTCCGTTGACAAGTATGAAGTGTTCTTCCTTATCCTTTTTGATAACCTTTAGTAGAAAGTTTATTTTATTTGATATTAAAATGGCTACTCCAGCATTTTTTGGGGGGACAATTTTCTTGGAATTTTTTCTCCAGCCTTTTACCCTGAGGTCGTGTCTGTCTTTGTCACTGAGTTCTGTTTCCTATATGCAGCAAATTGCTGGGTCCTGCTTACATATCCAGTCTATTATCTATGGCTCTTTATTGTGAATTGAGCCCACTGATGTTAAAAGACATCAAAGAAAAATGATTGTTACTTCCTGTCATTTTTGTTGTTAGAGATGGATTATGCTTTTGTGACTATCTTCTTTTGGATTTGTTGAAAGATTACTTTCTTGCTCATTCTATGGTATAGTTTCACTCCTTATGTTGGTTCTTTCCATCTCTTATCCTTTGTAGGGCTGGAATTGTGGAAAACTTTTGTGTAAATTTGTTTTGTCATGGAATATCTTGTTTTCTCCATCTATGATAATTGTGAGTTTGCTGGGTATAGTTGCCTGGGCTGGCATTTGTGTTCCCTTAGGGTCCATATTACATCTGCCCAGGATCTTCTAGCTTTCATAGTCTCTGATGAGATGTCAGGTGTAATTCTGATAGGTCTGCCTTTATATGTTACTTGACCCTTTTCCCTTACTGCTTTTAATATTCTTTCTTTGTTTAGTGCATTTGGAGTTTAGGTTATTGTGTGATGAAAGGAATTTCGTTTCAGGTCCAGTCTATTTGGAGTTCTGTAGGCTTCTTATATGTTCATGATAAACTCTTTAGGCTAGGGAAGTTTTCTTCTACAATTATGTGGAAGATATTTACTGGCCCTTTAATTTGGGTATCTTCACTCTCTTCTATACCTATTATTCTTAGGTTTCCTCTTCTCATTGTGTCCTGAATTTTCTGGATGTTTTGGTTTAGGAGCTTTTTGCATTTTGCATTTGACTTTGTTGTGTCAATGTTTTCTATGGTATCTTCTGCACCTGAGATTCTCTCTTCTATCTCTTGTCTTCTGTTCATTCTTGCATCTCTGACTCCTGATCTCTTTCCTATCTTTTCTCTCTTCAGGGTTATCTCCCCATGTGATTTCTTTTTTGTTTCTATTTCCATAGTTAGATCCTGGATGGTTTTGTTCATTTCCTTTGCCTGTTTTATTGTGTTTTCCTGTAATACTTTAAGGGATTTTTGTGTTTCCTCTTTAAGGACTTCTAGCTGTTTACCTGGGTTCTCCTGTATTTCTTTAAGGGAGTTATTTATGTCCTTCTTAAAGTCCTCTATCGCCACCATGAGAAGTGATTTTAGATCTGAATGTTGCTTTTCCTGTGAGATGGTGCATCTAGGACTTGTTATGTTGGTAGAACTGGTTTCTGATGATGATACCAAGTAACCTTGGTTTCTGTTGCTTCTGTTCTTATACTTGCGTCTCACCATCTGGTTACTTCTAGTGCTACCTGCCTTCACTGTATCTGACTGTAGCTTTTCCTTCCTATGATCCTGTTTATGTCAGAACTCCTCAGAATCCAGCTGTCTCTTTGTTCCTGTGATTCTCGGATCCTGTGATCCTGAGATCCTGGGTGTGTCAGAGCTCCTGTGAGTCAAGCTGCCTCTATGACCCTGAGATCCTGGGGTAACAAAGCTCTTGGGATCCTGTGGTCCAGTGATCCTGTGATCCTATGATCCTGGGAGTGCTAGAGTGCCTGAGAGTCAAGTTTACTCTGGATGTTGTGGGACTGGCCACAGAGTTGGTGCTCAAGGTCTGCTCATGGCACTAGCTCAGACCTGAAGGAACCCTTGCCACTGGTCAGGTGGTGTTCCTGCATCACTGGGTCCTGCTGGTCCCAGTTGCTCCCAGTGTTGGGGCAGATGTTGTGTCCTCCTAGATGATCAGATCCTATGATCCTGGGTGTTTTAGAGTGCCTGGGAATCAAACTTATTCTGGGTGTTGTGGGACTGTCTGCCGAGTTCATTCCCAGGCCTGAATGAAATCTTTACTTACCAAAGTCTATTTGAAATAATGTTCTTTGCTTTTTTGGTAGCAAAGTAGTGGTAAGCCAGACTAACTACTTCCTAAGTGCTGGACTTATAGACAAGCACTACCAAGTCCTTGTTTTTTATACTTATTTTTATTAACGTTTTATCGGTTCTTTTGAATTTCACATTATATACCCCAATCCCGCTCATCTTTGCATCCTCTTGTGTTTATGCTCTACACTTGCAACCTCCCCCTGCCCCAAATGAACAAAAATAAAAGGTCTCATTGTGGAAAATGAAATGTGTCACAATGAGTCCCATTGTATAAGTATGTCCATACTTCCTTGTTTGCCAATGTTCACTGCAATGACTTTTTGTTCTGCTCGGAGCCTCTGGCTGCTGCTACTCTTTCAAAACTGGAACATCACTGGGACTCCTCTCAGATATCCTGTTGTTGTCCAGTGTCATGAGTTCCTATGCTTTTGGCTATGTAGGACCAGCCCTTTCATGTACTCCAGCATTTCATAGTAGTGTTGAGATAGGAGTGAGAAAGTTCAAAGCACTGAATCTGGGCCTGAAAACGTATCTGAGTTGGTAGCTCACTAGCTTTCCAGCTTTCATGCCCTTGGGGCCAGCTCACCAGCAGCTCCTACTAGGAGGGTCAGCTCTACCCTGCTGCCGAGGTGATGTTAAGGGCCTATTCTTCCCAAGTGCTGCAGCTGGTGCAGGGCATGACCAGTACTCCCATTTTCACAATTACAGGGCCATCTCTTCTGCCTGCCATAGATGGCAAGTGATAAGGGAGGGTAGGAGGGAGCTTCTCCTTGGTCAGCACCACCAGCCAACAGATGAGAGGCAGGGCTGGTTCTCGCACACTCATGTCCTTGGGGTTAGCTCACCTGCAACACTCCTATACAGTGTAAGGTCTACTGGGATGATCAGGTAATATTCAGTGCCTGCTCTCCTGAGTGCTGCAGCAGGTAAGGGGTATAGACAGTTCTTCTGCTCTGATGACCTTGGTGCCAGCTCTCCTACCTGCTGTAGGTAGAAAGGGGAAATGAGGGCATCTCTCCCTCACCCATGTCACCTCATGGATGACAAGTGCTGGCCATCTCTGCCATGCTCATGCCCTTGTGTCTGACTCAGTTGCACAGCACACCCCAACAGCAGGGTCAGCTCTATTGTACTAACAACTGGTGGTAAACGGCTCTTTGTTCTGAGTGCTAGAGTTAGTGAAGGAATAAAGGGGAGAAGCGTATCTCTCCCTTATCTACTCCATTGTAGAAACAAGTGGTAGGGCTAGCTCTCTCATGGTGGGGTGCAGGACTCACCTGTAACTCCAGAGGTCTATAGGTCCCACACTCCTGAGTACTGCATCTGGCTAGGGTGGAGTCAGGTCTCCTGCTTTCATGTACCCTTAACCAGCTCTTCTACAATGTCCAGGTAAAGGTTGGGGCCATTTCTGCACAGGCCTGGGACATCAACATGTCCCTAGGTGGCAGCCCAGACTATGGATATCAATCTAGCCTTGGTAACAGACTTCTGCTGTTTCAGGGTCATACAATCAGATGTGGCCTCCAGTGGCAGCACAGGCCTAGACTCAATCATAATACCAGTTGGCAACACCTATTTCCTGATGACTGTCACCACCTCCAGTCTCCAGTTCTCCCTAAATTAATTGTTTCCACAGCTATTTTTCGTTTTCTTTTCCATTTCTCCACCACCCAATTGCTTCTCTTTGTGGTGCCCTGGGCCTCTAAGTGTCTAAAAATGGATCAGGAGTGGTCTCAGGACCGATTTCCTACTTAGGCTTTCTGGTGCCAGGCAAGTATTTTCTCTGGCTTGGTCTTCCCCCCACCCCCAACCAGCCCTGAACATTGTGGACTCATTGTTGTCTCAATGTCCCAAGGCTAGCTCCCTGTCCAGGCCCAATGGCATCAGTCTGGTGGTCATTTTGAGCTTTCTCCAAATCTGGACTGCGACCTTCAGTCCCAGAAAGATTTCTTTTAGTCCCAGGCTTGCTTCCGGTCCTGGGAATCATTGGGGTCTCTGTAGCACTGGACTGATAGTCTCTCAAACTCTCTTTTTTTCTGGGGAGTATTAGTCTACTAATCATAGGTCAGAACAGGAAGGTAGCCTCTCTGCCAACTACTGATGCAGGTGTGACACAGCAGCCACACCTGCAACCCTTCTAGGAGCAGGCCTTGCTCTGTACTCTGATGAACTTCAAATACCACCATTTTCTTAGAGAAGCAATACACTGAAAGATAGAAGACAAGAAAATATGCCTAAGCAGAGTCTGGTGAGAATGTGGAGAAAGAGGAACACTCCTCCACTGTTGGTGGGACTGCAAGCTGGTACAACCACTCTGGAAATCAGTGTGGCAGATCCTCAGAAAAATGGACATAATACTACCTGAGGACCCAGCTATACCTCTCCTGGGCATATACCCAAAAGATGCTCCAACATGTAATAAGGACACATGCTCCACTATGTTCATAGGTGCCATATTTATAATAGCCAGTAGCTGGAAACAACCCAATGTCCCTCATCAGAGGAATGGATACAGAAAATGTGGTACATTTACACAATGGAGTACTACTCAGCTATTAAAAACAATGACTTTATGAAATTTGCAGGCAAATGGATGGAACTTGAAAATATCATCCTGAGCAAGGTAACTCAGTCACAAAAGAACGAACATGGCATGTACTCACTGATAAGAGGCTATTAGCCCAAAAGGTCAGAATGTCCAAGTTTCACTTAACAGTAACCGCTGGACTGAGAGTGAGGTCCCAGATGGAGTAGTTAGAGAAAAGTCTGAAGGAGTTGAGGGAGTTCGAAGCCCCATGGAGGGAGCAACAGAATCAATGCCCCCCCCCCGTCATCCTGAAGTTTGGACCACCAACCAAAGAATACACATCTATGGACCCATGGTTTGGAACACATATGAGGCAGAGGATGACCTCAATGGCCATCAGGGAGAGAGGAGAGGCCCTTGGGCCTGAGGGTGTTAGAGGCCCCAGTAAAGAGGAATGTCAAGGTGGGAATAGGGGGATGGGTGGGCAGGTGGGTGGGAGGTGTAATTCCCTCATAGAGGCAGGGATGGGGAGGGGATAGGGGGCTTCCAAAGAGGAGACCCAGAAAAGGGGAAACATTGGAAATGTAAATAAAGTATCAAAAAAAAAAAGAAACTAAAAAAAAAAAAAAAGAAAACATGTCTATCTCATACTCTCTAAGAACACCATCTCTTTAAAGTTCCTTTAGTTTTACCTAATATATTGTGGGACTCTTTCCCTCTTCACCCCATAGCATTATTTTCTGATCCACTAACAGAGGCTTGATGTTTCCAAGTATATACAACTGAACCTCTTTTTCTCCATAGTCTAACATCTACCAAGTATTGAAATACATTGTCCTTGAACTTCAATACTTATCCTTTTCATAATCTTGAGAAATAATTTTATGTGCTATACCTTAAATTATTAATTTTGAGAAACAGTTGGCAAGTTTCCATTTACTAAAAATAAGGAGTTTACTTGGGTGATATATCCCATTGTATGAAATAATTCTGAACACAGTATTTCTTTCATCAACATGCATTTAGGATATTTTTGTGCTGGAAATAGAACCTAAACCCTGATATATGCTAGGAATGTGCTCTAAACTCAGCTATATCCACAGATTATTATTTATCACCATAAAAATGTTTCATTACATTGACTAAATTCAATCCAGCTCATCATATACCTTTTTTTTATTGGATATTTTACTTATGTACATTTTGAATGTTATCTCCTTTCCTGGTTTCCCCTTTGAAAACCCCCTATCCCAACACCCTCCCAATGCTTCTATGAAGGAGCTCCCCCACCCACTCCCATCTAACTGCCCTGGCATTCCCCTACACTGGAGCATCAAGTCTTAATGGAACCAAGGGCCTCTCCTCCCATTGATGCCAGATAAGACCACCCTCTTTCACATATACAGCTGGAGCCATGTGTCCCTCCATGTGTACTCTTTGGTTGATGGTTTAGTCCCTGAGTTCTCTGGAGTAGTATGATTGGTTGATATTGTTTTCCTATAGGGTTTCAAACTCCTTCGGTTCCTTCAGTCGTTTCCCTACCTTGTCCATTGGGGTGCCTGTGCTCAGTACAATGGTTGCCTGTGAGCAACTGCATCTGTATGTGTCAGGCTCTGACAAAGCCTCTCAAGAGACAGTTATATCAGTCTACTGTCAGCAAGCAATTCTTGGCATCAGCAATACTGTCTGGGTTTGATGTCTGTATATGGGATGGATCCCTAGGTGTGGCAGTCACTGGATGGCCTTTCCTTCAGTCTCTGCTCCACACTTTGTTCTCTTATTTCCTTTATGAGGAGCAATTCTGGGTTAAAAATTTGGAGATGAGTGTGTGGCCCAATAACTCAACTGGGAGCCTTGCCTAATCTCTAGATATGGTCTCTACAGGTTCCCCCTACTCTTTATTGGGTATTTCAGCTAGTGTCATCCCTGGTGGGTCCTGGGATCCTCTTGTTTTCCTGGCATCTGGGACTTTCTGGTGGCTTCCCCCAGGTCCCCATCCCCATTGCTATACACTTCTGTTCAATTACCTGACACTGTCTATCATCCCATTTTCCTCCCATAGCTGATCCTACCCCCCTTTCCCCTCCCCTTAATAGATTCAAGTCTGGGTTTTACACCCCCCTAGCTTTTCAGTGGCAGCCAATACTTTGTTATATGCTTCTTAGAACATTGTATCTATTCTCCTGTAGGAGTCCAACCAGTTTTATTTCCCATGTATCTTTTTTCTTGAAACCTCCAATGTCTAGCTACTTATATCAAATGAAAAATTCTTTAAAATGAAAGGAGAAAATGTGCAGAACTGATAGCCAAGCAGACTGACTTTGGATCATGACTATGAAGAATTCACTATCGCTGAAAATAACCTTTGTATATCACTGGGAAAACCTGGTTTGAACCACTCTTGGAAGAGAAATTAACAATACAGAATGACCAAAACTTTACTGGTATTTTTAGAAATTTTTTTGTGATACATAAACTCACAACTGAAGATGCTATTGTTTTCCCTCCTTTCTTCCTTGTTTTCTTTTTTGTCTCTTTTCTTTCTTCACTTTTCTTTTCTCTTCTTTTCTTTTGAGAAAAGGTCTCACTGTGAAATCTGTATGGCCTGGCCAGGAATGTGGTACATAGACCAGGCTGGCTAGTAACCCTCCTGAGCTCTACAATTACAGGTGTGCAGTATGGTGCCTTGCTGTAATTATTTGTCTAATATAGATGGGTCCCACACAAGTATCTTTCAGAGTGAATGAAGTCTAAGCTTAGTGAATAAGACTTCCCATTTCCACTGCATTTGTCCTAAATATTCAAAGACTTACCTTTACCTGTGTCCTTTTTTAAAGACAACATGTGAAGAAAACAATTAAATCTTTGTGTAAAACTTCGGGAAACTCAGGTAACTTAAATATGTGTAATAAATATTTATTAAAATGAAGTGAAAAATCATTTTTCATTTAATAAACTTCTATTCAAAGTCCAATCAAGGATGGATATTAAGGAAGTCACCAAAGCGAGCCTTTTTTTTTTTTTTTTTAAGGAAAAACTATTCACCTGAAATGTATTGCCTTCTGCATTATTTCTAAGACAATGATACATCATTTGGTAAAATTGAAATCAAAGACAAAAGGAAATACCACAATCCCTCAACATAGATGTCAGTAAGTGAGTGTTAGGAAGTTTTATTTTCTAGGCCTTCCTGTCAGACACCTGCTCTGGCAGTCTGGTTCTTTCTTGGAGGTAGGTGAGGGGGGAAAGAGTTTCAAGGAGGGGCAAGACTTGATCTTGTGAGATAATTAGGGTGGCTTTTCAATAATAAATCATTTACCTCTGTTAAGTCTCCTTTGCAGTGGTAGGTGGCCTGCCTCTCTCAGGATGTCTGAGGCCAGAACCTGAAGCCTCTGGCATTTAGCACCTCATAGTAAAACAGGTAGGGATTAAGTAATGTAGCCTTTGTTCTTATCTCTGCAGGAACTTGGAGGCTGGCACTCCCAGCCTGCTAGGGAAAGTCTCAGGAAGAAAAAGGGACACTCTGAAAAGTGATTTTATTCTTTATTTCTAAGTTCTCCAAAAAATTCTCTCCTCTAAAAATCTCTCTCCAAAAGTTCTTTATTTCTAAGTTCCCTTTTAATTTCTAAGTTATTCTACTCTGCTGTTTCTCTTTTTCCTATCTTGCTCTCTCCTCCTGCCTTAATGTAATCATGGCCTACAAGGTACTCATTCCTATTTTTATGTACCATTTCTACAGGAATAGATCACATGGTTTTCCCAACCATGTCCTTTTTTTTTTTTTTTTTTACTAAAGTTCACTAAAAGTTCAAACATAAATTCAAATCATAAATTGAATAAGTAGTTTACAATAGAGATTGTTTACATATGTATCCATTAAAACTCAACATTCATTAACTGACACTAGCACTAGAGGTTCATTGAAATTTAAAATCCATAATTTTTGTGACTACATCATTATTGAAGTTTTCTATAGATAAACCCATTCAATGTTTTATCTTCTGTCCTTGCAGTTACACTAAATTATTAATTCCCCTTTCATGACCTTTTGTTAATTGTTTTACAACCTCTTGGAATGTCTTCTCAGTTGTAGATGCCTGATTTCTATCTCAGAATCAATTTCCTGGTGACACTTGAAGACTGGCAGAGTTCTCACTGAAGTTTTAATATCAGAGAGGACTTAATAGCAGTCCTATTATATGGGGCTGAATCATTACTAGTATAATTTACTCTATACAGAATCACTAGAAAAGAGAACATCTTTGTTAATCTGCATAAATATCCCCAAAAGTATTAGTATCTGGTAAATATATGTGTGTATGTGTGTGTGTGTGTGTGTGTGTGTGTGTGTGTGTGTGTGTGTGTGTTAATTGCAAGAATCTTTCCTCGTATGTAATTCCTTCTGGCTTGCCTAGAAGGGGAATTACATGGTGACTTCACAGTTCATCATGAAACCGTCTCAGGTTGCCTGCTAGTTCTCAGCTTCTCCTAAATGTCTCCTGGCACCTTCCATAATAATAACCAAGAGCTTGCAGGGATAAGAGCACCAAGAATAATTGTGGTAGAGAAGGCAGAGTGTTCATCAGAGCCAGACAGAGAATATCTTTAGGGAAACAGAATGTCTCACACATGACAGGGTCCTTGAGCATGTAAACTCACAGAGTCAGACACCAGATCAAGCCAGATCAAGCCATACAAAATACCAGCATGGATAGGGGACAGGATCACAAACTTTTACCTCTAGCTAGATGCTATTAACAGTTCATGGCTGCAGAGAGAAAGAATCTTTTTGTTTGTTTGTTTGTTTGTTTCAGATATGTGGTCCTGATAGGCTGCCCATTTTATGGGTGATGACCCTAAATTGATATGTATACAGGCAGCATTAAATGAACTTAGTAGCTAAACAAAAAAATATAGCAAGTAAAGTTGGGAGAAAAAATTGTTGGAGGGAGTGAGAGAAAGAGTTGCAGAGGGAAGAAATTGTTGTAGATTTGATCAAAACACACGATATGCATGTATGATATACTCAAGTAATCAACAATATTAATAAACAAGGGAACAAAAAGAAAAATAGTAAAAGCTTCAAAATGAACTTTCCCTTCTTCCATGTGTAATCACATATAATTTTCATGTTTTCCCTAAATATCATTTCTACACTTCTGATCATCCAATATTATTATGCCACTCAATTTCTGAATATATTATGGATATAGTATAACTGTATTTTTCACTCATGAAAAAAATAACTTATTCTTCTACTGTTTTTCAATATTACGGCTCACTGAATATAACCAGGGACATTTCCTTCAGAATCAACAATTCTTCTGTGCAAGATATATATCCCATAGGTACATCTGGAGAGTGACATGCAGAATGTAATAAACCAATCTGCCTGCCTTTCAGATATGGATCAATGCATCAAGTGTCATGGAGATCAGTTTCCAAATAAGCAGAGGAATCAGTGTCTTCCTAAAATTATGTCATTTTTGTCCTATGAAGATACTCTGGGAGCTGTTTTGGTCTCCCTGGCCATTACTTTATCTGCCTTTTCAGCTATGATTTTAGGATTATTTATTTGCTATCGAGACACACCCATTGTCAGAGCAAATAACAGAAATCTCAGCTATCTCCTACTTGTTTCTCTAATGCTCTGTTTCTTTTGCTCATTAATATTCATTGGCCAACCTAGAACAGTCACTTGTGTCTTGAGACAAATGATTTTTGGGGTTGTATTTTCCATTGCCGTTTCTGCTATCTTGGCAAAGACCTTCACTGTGGTAGTGGCCTTCAAAGCCATCAAACCAGGAAGCATCTTAAAAACATGGATGGTGACCCGACTCTCAAATGCTATAGTCTGCTGTGGTTCCATCATTCAGGTGTGCATCTGTGCAGTCTGGTTGGCAACATATCCCCCTTTCCCTGACGTGGACATGCAGTCAGAGTTTGATCAAATTATCCTCTGGTGTAATGAGGGGTCTACACTTGCTTTCTATTGTGTTCTGGGATACTTGGGCTTTCTGGCCAGTCTGAGCTTGCTTATTGCTTTTCTGGTGAGAAGGCTACCTGACAGCTTCAATGAGGCAAAAACAATCACGTTCAGCATACTGGTTTTCTGCAGTGTGTGGATTTCTTTTGTACCTACTTACCTGAGCTCTAAAGGCAAAACCATGGTGGCAGTGGAAATTCTTTCAATTCTGGCCTCCAGTGCTGGCTTACTGGTCTGTATATTTCTTCCCAAATGCTATGTGATCCTACTGAAGTCAGGTGGCCATTCTAGAAAGAAATTCTTTAAATGACTTTCTCCTTAAGAAAAAAGAATTTATTGTGATTTGTTTATAATGCACCATCTATAAATATTCAAGAGTGGTTTGATGTCCATGTATTTCTCCAAACCTTGGCAACTACAGTCTGATCATGTGTTCCTGCTATCCTTGAAGCCAACTAGACATGGTGAACCAAGCCATCACAGGTTAGGTAATTGCCAAGTATATGTGACTTTTGGTATGTCTACTAGATGTTTCTTTAAATCGCAGTGTTCTCATTTTTTAAACAGAATATAACAGTCTGGAAAAAGATTAAGTTTAAGAATGAGAATATATCATTTGTGTGGAACAAAAGTAACATATGTTTAAGAATATGTGTCCTCTTTGTTAGTCATATGCAGCGTAACTCTTTATATTCAATACAAATTAATTTCAATGTAATTACGTGTTTTGTAACAGAAATTTCATAGACTGTGCTTCTCACTTCTGAAGGGCCATACAAACAAGGTAATACAGCATGGAAGTTTCAGAGTCTTGGGGGCTTTTGTGCTCTTCTCTATGCTCAGCTGGAAAAACATAGATTAGAGCTTAGGCAGAGTCCCAAGGGAAACACAGACATCTTTACTCTGACGATATTCCACATGTCAGTGGATAGAGTTTCCTCTGATGGTGAACAGCCTTCATTGGAAGTGCTTTTCTCTAGTAGAGTTAGGAGTTTCAAATTGTCTTCACATAGTGAAAGCTGATATCATTTATACCAATTGGATTCTATTCTCAAGGAGGGAATGTATTTGATGGCAAATGTGAGCAAAGAGAAGAGCTGTAAGACAAGGGATTCAACAGGACACGGAGAAGCATGGAATTGCACATCCTAGACTATGTGACATTTCAGGTATTGGCTTTTATATAGCCAAGAACTTGCTTTAAGCATGATTGCCAGATCATGCCAAGGGCAAACTCAACTTGGAGCTTGTAACATTGGGAGGAATCACTACTCAACCATGGTTTAAAACATTCTCAGAAAGGACTACATGACCAAAGTGGTTTGGTGTATGATTTAGAATAAGACTTACATATGTCTTCCATGCTATTTAACTCTATAGAGTGTTTGCACACTGTAATATTGGATATGGTACCACTGTGAGATCAAGTAACATGTACGGTATTCTAATTCTACTTTGTGTCTCAATTATTGCTTATCTTTCACTTATGTAAACTTAAATCACTTTAGACTGAGTTGCTTCTATATGGCCATAAAAACAGCACAGAAGTTTCCCTTGGAATCTTCTTGCTATTGGTAAAATAAAATTTATTCCAAATGTACTACTTGATGGTCATAGAAACATTTGTGTTAAAAGTATCTGAAACTATACACTCATGGGGTCTTACCACTTTAATGAGGAAGACACTCTACTCTGAAAAGCTGCCAGGCAAATTGACACCATGAGTGTAAAGAAATCCCTGTTATCTAGAGCCAGTTTCTCTCTTGAAGCCATGTACCATCATGTTGCAAGCCAAGCATAGCACGGAGAGAAACATAGAATGCTTCAGGGTCAGTTCCAGGTAGATGGCAGGAATCTCACATCTTGGTTGTAGCTTATCTGAAAGATTAAGTAAATGTTCATGAAGTATATGTTGCGAATTAAATGTCAGACATTCAAGTGTGTTGTAAATAGTCACATTGTGGCAATCACTATGTGGTTAATGGAGACTACTCACTATCGGGTAATCTCTCAAAATCAGTTTAAATTTATTACATGATGTTGACTTACAAGTGCATGGAAGAATAAAGTCTTAAAATTTCATGAATTCTTTAGAAACTTTGCATTATATAAATAATCATTTTATGCCACTTTCCTTAAGAAACATTATAATGGTTGAAGCCAACTTTGCCCCTTCTTCAAGCCTGTTCTCTTTATTGCAGCCTCATTGTGAACTTTGTATTTATTTCTTTGCTCTGTCGTAAATATCAATTTCCATTCTTCAGTTATTTATTGTAAATTTGCCAGTTTTCAGTCTTATGTAAATATCACATACTTTATGTATTCTCTGATTTACTGCCTTTCTTATGCTGCTTTAAGAGTTTATACATGAAGTAGTCTATAATGTAGCTATATATTCAATCTTTCCACTGATGAGTATAAAATCTCTGTATATAAAATTACTTCATTCAGCACCAGATTTTCTTCATGATAGAAATTGGGACTTTAATCATTTTCCATTGCAAGTGGTTTCTTCTTTTTCATTTTATATTAGTATATTGGTATGTATGCATACAGATTATCTAGAATTTCAATTTGTAAGCATTATTGTAATGAGAAATATTAATGTGTCAGTACATACCATCTCTTAAATTCTACTTTATATATTATTTAAGGGAAGGAGCATATGATTATCTGTATAACTTTAGCATCCAAGTCTCTTAATACTGTTGTATATTGATTCCCAATAAAAGCATTTGGAAAAATATGACTTTTTTTCAAAAGTCAGCTTCTATCTTAGTTGACACCTTAGGAATGCTCTGTGTTTCCATTGCTCCTCAGCCCTGCATTAGACACAGGGGCCACTGCACTTTTGTCTTTTAAAACATCTTCACACAGTACATGTTCCATGTTGAACACATCTCAGGTCCCCTCCCATCAGTCCTGTAGCTCTCCAGGCCACATTTGACTCGACTTTCATTGTGTTGGTCTTACAATTACAATTTACAACTACTAAAATATGAATTTACATACAATACTAATAACTATATTTTAATA
>CM052700.1:23314447-23351718 GCA_028551405.1 Uromys caudimaculatus | reverse complement strand
CCCAGTAACGCACGAGAGACCGTTCTTGATGTAAATACAAGAGGTTTATTTGAGCCTAATCTAGTGCACTAGGGCCGACTCATAGTCTATGCAGAGACAAGAGGAGTCGACCTCTATCAGCTAAAATTAAGAGTATTTATAGGAAAAATCATAGAGCAGATGGAATTTTTCATGCATCAGGGAAAAATACAGGGTCGCATTTACATAGATATCGAATGTCCTTGTGGCTCATCCTTATCTCATGGCAGAGGAGACAGGACGTCCTTGGTTAAACTGCCCTTGAGTTAAGCTGCCCCTGTGTCAGGGGAGTAACGATGTAAAATGAGCTGACCAGAATGAAAAGGGGAGGGGGAAGCTGGGAGTGTCTGGGCTAGTCTGGGTTGAGAGGAGGGAAGGGGGAGGGCGAGAGTGTCTGGGCTGCCTGCATTTTTCTTTTAACTCTTCACTGTGACCCCTCGTGTGTCCATGCCCATGTCCTTGTCTATGACCATGCCTATATTTAGGGTTTGCTGGTTTTACCTTTTCTGCTAGAAATTTTCTCTTACCAGGTCTCTGTATGCCTCTGCAGGAGTCCAGTTCAACAATTTCCACAAGTTTCTAGGCATCAATTTCATTTACTAAGTGTGAGTCCTTTTGGTGCACCCAGTCCTAAATGGATTGCCATTCTCAAACCTGTTCCCTTTGAAGCTGAGAGGTTTATGCAGGCAAAAGTACAAAGAGTGAGAGAGCCAAAGGTGAGGGATGATTCCACATAAAAACTATGTATCCCAGATACAGCAGGACTGGTGTGCACACACGTGAACTCAAAGAGACTGTGGCAACATGCACAAAACCAATACATGTTCAAGCCAAATAGGACCCAGCACTGAGAGACAGAAGCAGACACTCATTCCTACTCTTTAATTCAGACGCCATTTGCAATTGATGCCTGTAGGCAAAGGGAAAATCAGTTTTCTCCAATGGAGCAGCTTAAACCACAGAGCTCTGTAAGGATACAGGTGGTGCTTGTCTGCTATGTGACCTTCTGATAGGCAGCACATCTAGACATGAGGCTGAGTGCAGCTCTTGTTTGTCTGCCGGGCTTCTGTCCTAGTGTCCCAGGCCCTGAAGTAGGATGTGCTGAATAGCAGCTCTGTCTGTACAGCCTTCCTGGAAATCCTGCCAAAGGAGCAGGTCTTCTGAACAGATGATGCCCAAGGTCTGTCTGACTATTTCTGTTATGAGACAGAAGGAGTATTCAGATTCACATCCCATTACTTTCTTCTGATACATGTTACTCACTATATTACACTAGAGACTCTAGTCCTTTGAGATCACTCAGGGCAAGAACACTTAACAACCCTAAACAGCTGTATAATGAGGACTACTGTCTGTCTTTCCACGTAACAAAGCTTTGAAAAGAGCCTGGAAATATCCTGACCTAAGGTGGTGGCAGAGTGCTTGCCTGGCTCATACAGACCCTGGATCCTATCCCTAGTGCCGAAAACACAAAATGGAACCAAAAGTAACTTACTGTCTGAAAAGTTATTCAACTTTTTTTTTCTCTGCTTTGAGTAGTCTCTATTATAAAGAACAAAAGTTGCATTTTTGTAGTTAATAAAAGTAAATGAACATCCAATCAACATCCAATCATGTGGGAAGAACACAGATGTGCAGGGACAAAGATGGAGCAGAGACAGAGGGAATGGCCAACCAATGACTGCTCCAAATTGAGACCCATCCCATGGGCAAGAACCAATCCCTGACAGCACTAATGATAGTCAATTATGATTGCAGACAGGAACCTATCATAACTGTTCTCTGAGAAGCTCCATCCAGCTGCCAATGGAAAGAGATTCAGAGACAGAGACCCATAGCAAAACATTAGATAGATCTCTGGAAATCTTAATGAAGAGTTAGGAGAAAGATTGAGGGACCCAAACAGTATCCACAGGAAGACCAACACTACCAATTAACCTGGATCATTGGAGTTCCAAGAGACTGAATCACCAACCAGAGGGCACATTGGCTGGACCTAGGCTCCCTGCACATCTGCATCATATGAGCCGCTTAGTCTTCAACAATTGAAGCAGGAGCTGTCCCTGAGTCTGTTGCCTTTCTGCCTATGTGTATGTAGATCCTGAGCCCCTAATGTATAACTTTTTCTGCTTCAGTGGGAAATTATGCACATAGTCTCACAGTGAAGTCAGGGAACTTATGGGGTGTATGACATGCAAAGTTGGCTTTCCCTTATCAAAGAAAAAGGGGAAGGTGGAATGGTGAGAGGACTTATGTGAGAAGGAACTGAGAGGAGATGAGGGGTTGATACTGGGTTGTAAAGTGAATAAATAAATACAATAAAAATCATTTTAAATACTCATGTAATATAAACTTATATATACTATTACTTATATATACTATATACTTATATACTATATAATTATATACTATTTAGCATTAATATCAGAATTGATATCTTCCATTTACATAAAAATGCTTAGAAATTTTTAACCAACTCACAGAGATGGTATGCTCTGAGACCTTTCTTAACTTCCTGCATGTGAACCAACTGAAAGAGATAGTGCAAATCCAACAGAGAATGGCACAATGCCTTCAAGTCATTACCCAACACCCAAACTAGGTCTGCACCTGTGCATGTGTACAGTGGACCTGCATTAAACAGGATCTCAAAGAAGACAAGGGCTGATCTTTCACATCAGTTTATCCCCAGGAAATTTCCCCATCCCATAACAATGCACTTTGGTTAATGTTTGTTAATGAATAAAAATTTCAGTATTTATCAGATCTCACAATTCCATATGTATTTCAAGTAGACATATGAAAAAGAGGCTAAGTACACACACACACACACACACACACACACACACACACACACACACACAATATTTCTCCTGTTTCTCACTTGGTAGCATTGTATCCTTCCATTCCCTTTTCTAAACTCCTTCTTCAACACAATATGGTTCCACTTATTTACGTTTTATTTTTCTGGATATTTTAGTGACTCCAGTGTATAAAATTACAATTGCAGATGCAGAGCTAAGATGCACAAGGAAGTGAGACAACTTGTTGCTTTGGCCTATCTGGGACTTGGTGTCCTTGCTCAATATAATGCTTTCTAATTCCATCAACTTACCTGCATTTCTTTCCTTTCTATTGTGTCTTATCTTTGCCAATTCCTCTCTGAAGTCCGGTATTTTCTATATAGAGTTCATTTGGTGGGTGTAAATTCTTTTCACTGCTTATACAGTGGAAAGTTTTGGCTTTCTCCTTCAACTATGGCAAACAGTTTTGTTGGGTATAGCAATCTAGGTTGGCATTCATGGTTCCTTTTTAAAAAAACTTTATGCTTCTCTCATACAATACATACTGACCACAGCTTCACCTCCCTCTCCTCCTCCCAGTATCCCCTCCCACCTCCCTTCTACTCCAGATACACTCCCTGATGCATGTCTCCTAAAAGCAGGCCTCTCAGGGACATCAACTCAATACAACACACCAAGGTACAATAAGACTGGGCTTAAACAATCATATCAACAATGAAAAAGGCAACCATGTATACAGAAAGAGAACCAGAGATCAGGCAACAGAGTCAGAGACAACCCCTCCCATTGTCAAGGGTCTCACAAAAAACCCAACATTCATAGTACATATGTCGAGGATGTAGCACTCAAGTTCTGTGATTGATGCTTCAGACTGTGTGGATCCTAGTGAACCCTACTTAGTTGTTTCCACATTGATGTACTCATTTTGTCCTCAACTTCCAAGAGGGGAGACCTAATGGAGACTTCTAACTGTGCTCCCAATCTCACAATAACTCCCTTATCCTCTCTCCCATTCTTCTCTGAAAGGGTGGGCCCCATGGTCCTTCAAGTCTCTGCTAGGCTAGGCACATCTTTTCTCACTGAGGCCACTCAAGGCAGACCAGCTAGAAGAAAATGTCCCAGAGACAGGCAACAGCTTTTGGGATAGCCCACAATCCAGTTGTTCAGGACCAACAGAAAGACCTAGCTTCACATCTGTTACATATGTGGTGGTGGGGCCTAGGTCCAGCCCCTGTATGTTGTTTGTTTGTGGTTCAGTCTCTGTGAGCCCCAGGGGTCGAGGGTTGTTGATTATGTTGTGGCCACAATTTTTCATCCTATACTTCTATAAGAGTCAAAAAGCTTCATCCACCATATCTCTGAGGATGTCTGCCTCTATCTGGGTCAGTTAGTGGGTGAGGCTTCTCATAGAACAGCCATGTTAGACTCCTGTCTGCAAATATAACAGAGTATCATTATTATTGTCAGGGATGGATGCTTGTCCATTTGATGGATCTCAAGTTGGGCCAGTTATTGGTTGGATATTTCTTCACTCTCTGCTCTATCAAGAATCCTTGCATTTCTTGTAGACAGGATAAATTTTGAGGTTGAACATTGTAGGTGGGTTGGTGTCAGTATCACTACACTAAGGTTCCTGTCTGGCCACAGGAGGCAGCCTCCCCAGGCTCCATATCCTCAATGCTATGAGTAACAGCTAAGAACACCTCCCATTGAGTTTTGGGTGCTTCCCCTATCTCAGGTCACTTTCTCTTCCTGGGGATGCACTCTATGCCCCCCTCCATTGCTTGCAGATCTCCATTCATTCTCATGGCCATCATAACATCTCCTTTGTCCCTCCTCACACCTGTCCCCAAGCCTCCCCAACTCACTAGCGCATCCCTTCTCACACCCAGTTCCCTCCTGCCCTCTGCCTTCTAATCCCATTCCATTCCCAGTTCCAAGTGAGCCTCAAGCATCCTTGCCTGTGCCTTCTGTCTCTTCCAGAATCCTTGGGTCATTGGAGCCATTATTTTATGGCTAATATCCACTTATAAGTGAATACATACCATGTATGTCCTTTTGGGACTGGGCTATATAGATGATATTCTCAATATCCATCTATCTGCGTGCAGAATTCTTGATGTCTTTGATTTTCATAGCATAATAGTATTCCATTTTGTAGATGTACCACATTTTTATCCATTCTTCAATTGAGGAACATCTATATTGTTTCCAATTTCTGGTTTTTATGAATAAAGCTTCTTTGAATATAGTTAAGCCAGTGTCTTGGTAGGATTGTGGAGTACCATTTCAGTACGGGCCTAGGAGTGGTATATCTGTGTCTTGAGGTTGAACTACTTCCAGTTTCTGAGAAAATGCTAAACTGATTTCCAAAATGGCTGTATAAGTCGTCACTCCCACCAGCAATGGAGGAATGTTTCTTTGCTCTACATTCTCACCAGCCTGTGTTTTTACTTGAGTTTTTTTTTTCTTTTTTTTTCTTTTTTTCTTTTTGATACTTTATTTACAATTCCAATGTCTCCTCTTTGCAAACCCCGTACCCCTTCCCCCTCCCTGCCTCTATGAGGGAATTCCACCTCCCACCCACCCGTCCAGTATATTGAATAGATAGAGAGAGAATGGGAGGCCTTGCCTTATCCCTGATTTTAGTGGAAACTGCTTCAAATTTCTCCCCATTTTGCTTGATGTTGGCTCTTAGGTTGCTTTATATTGTTTTTATTATACTTAGGTATGTGGCTTGTATCCCTGACCTCTCTCATACTTTAACATGAAGTTGTGCTGAATTTTGTAAAAGAATCTTTCAACATCTAATGAGATAATCATGTATTTCTTATACTTTCACTCTTTTATATGGTGGATTATTGATGAATCTTCATATATTGAGCTGTCTCTGCATCCCTGGGATGAAGCCTACTCGATCACAATGGATAATGTGTTGTTACATGTGACTGGATTCAGTTTGCTTATCTTATTGAATTTTTTGCATCAATGTTCATAAGTAAAGTTGGTCCAAAAATGTTTTTCTTTGTTGAGTCATTGTGTGGTTTAGTTATCAGGGTGATGGTGGCTTGATAAAATGATTTTTGCCGTGTTCCTTCTGTTTCTATTTGATGGAATAGTTTGAGGAGTACTGAAATTAGCTTTTCTTTAAAAGTCTTGTGAAATATTGTGTTAAAACCATCTGGCCCTTTGCTTATTTTTGTTTTGGAGACTTTTAATGACTGCTTCTTTACTTTAGAGGTTATAGGGCTATTTTAATAGTTTTCCTGACCCAAGTGGTATTTGTCTAGAAAAGTATCCATTTTATTAAGATTTTCCAATTTTGTGGAGTATAACCTTTTGAAGTAAGGCCTAGTGATTCTTTTAATTTCCTCATTATCTACTGTTATCTCTCCCTTTTCATTTCTGATATGTTTCTTTGGGTACTGTCTCTTAGTTTCTTGGTTAGTCTGATTAATGTTTTGTCTATATTAGTGATTTTCTCAAAGTCCATGTTCTTGGTTTCTTTGATTCTTTGTATTATTTTCTTTGTTTCTAACTAATTGATTTCAGTCCTGATTTTGATTATTTCCTGGCTTGTACTCCTATTTGGTGTGCTAGCTTCCTTTTTCCAGAGCTTTCAGGTGTACTTTAAAGTGATGGTATGAGAACTTTCTAATTTCTTTGGGGGGTGGGACTTTATAGGTGCTATGAACTTTCCTCTTAGCACTGCTTTCACTTTGTTCCATTAATTTATGTGTCTTATGCCTTCATTTTCATTGAATTCTAGAAAGTCTTTAACTTCTCTATTTTTCCCCCGTCCCAGAGATACTGAGTAGAACGTTGTATGATTGTGTAGGCTTTCTGGTTTTCAGCTATTGTTCAAGTCCAGCTTTAATCTCTGGTGGTCTGATAAGATACAAGGTGTTATTTTAATTTTCTTCTATCTATTGAGACTTGCTTTTTGACTAACTATGAGGTGCTGAGAAGAATGTATATTCTTTGGTGTTTGGGTGAAATTTCCTATAGATGTCTATTAGTTCTATTTGATTCATATATCTATTAGCTTCATTATTTCACTGTTTAGTCTTTGTCTGGATGACCTGTCAATTAGTGAGAGTAGGGTCATGGAGTCTCCCACTATTAATGTGTAGAGTTCAATGTGTTATTTAAGCTTCAGCAATATATCTGTAAAAATGTGGGTGTTTGAGGATTCAATGTTCAGAATTGAGATAGCATCTTGGTAGATTTTTTTTCTGGTGAGTATGAAGTGTCCTTTCCTGTCTCTTCTTATTAATATTGATTTAAAGTCTATTTTGATAGATATTTGAATAGCTACTCCAGCTTGTTTAATGGGAACATATTCTTGGAAAACATTGTTCTAGCCGTTTACTCTGAGGTAACATCTATATTTATTGCTGGGGTATGTTTCTTGTATGCAACAGAAAAATGGATACTGTTTTCATATTCACTCTGTTTGCCTTTGTCTTTACTGGGAAATTAAGTACATTGATATTGAGAGATATTAATGAGCTGTTATAGTTATTTCCTTTTATTTTCATGTTGGTGTTTTATAGTGTGTGTGTGTGTGTGTGTGTGTGTGTGTGTGTGTGTGTGTGTGTGTGTGTATCTTTATGCTTTCCTTGCTTTTGCTGGTATAAAATTACTTATTTACTATGTCTTTTGATGGAATTAGCCTCCTTGAGTTGGAGTTTTTCTTCTAGTACTTTTTGTAGGGCTGATTTGTAGATCGATATTGTTTGATTTTAGATTTGTCTTGAAATTTCTGTTTTTTTCCATCTTTAGTGATTGAGGGTTTTGCTGGGGTTGATGCTTACATCTGTTGATTCTGTTCTCTTCCCTAGGTTTTCCATCTCCAGGGTTCCCTCAGTTTATGTTTTCTTTATTGGTTCTATTTCTACTCTCAGGTCTTTCACAGTTTCATTTATTGGCTCCAGCTATTTAATTATATTTTCTTATATATCTTTAAGAGATTTATTTGCTTCCTCTTTAAAGAACTGTACTTGTTGTATTGTATTCATTCTGTATTTCCATAAGGGATGGATTTATTCATTTCCTCTTTAAAGGCCTCGGTCATCATTTGAGATTGGATTTACGTTTAGTTGTGTTAGTCAGAGCTTTCCTCAGAAGACCAGCTGGGCTTTAAAAGTGCCATATTGCCCTGGCTTTTTAGATTGTGTTATTTCCAGGACCTTTAGCCATCTGTTTGTCTTTGGTTCCTGTATCTTCCTGCTGTAGTAAGTATTGGGAGGGAGTTTACTGTTGTTGATGGCCCTGGCGTGGCAGGCCTCAGATGAGTATCGTTGGGTTATATTGTTCTGGATCTGCAGGTATGTATGGTTCAAGCTCAGCATGTCTGAGGAAGGTAAGAGGAGAGGTGGCTGAGGAATGGAGGTCACCCTGGGCTAGAAGGCTGTTCAGGGAAGCTCTAATTTACTTCAGAGTACTCAGATACAGGGTCCAAGTATTTCTTTGTACAAGAGTGCTTTGACTGTAATTGATTTTTGTATGCCCAGATTGCATTTAGTAGCATGGACATTTTGGCTACAATAATCTTTACAACCCACAAACAAGGTAGGTTTGGCTATCCTCTAAGGTTTTTTTTTTTTTCCTAAGTGAATCTGAAAGTTTTCACTGTGGGGTTACATGGTTATTTTCTTTGTTGACTTTATTTCCAGGTTTAGTGTATATGTGTGTATGTGCTTGTGTTTGTGTGTGTGTGTGTGTGTGTGTGTGTGTGTGTGTGTGTGTGTGTGTGTGGTTATTTTTACTTCTCTCTCTGTGTATCTCTCACATTCTTCATGTGTGATTATTTTCATGACATAATTTTCATTATTTGTCATTAGTAATTAGGAATTCTTGTATGCCTACCACTGTGTTGAAAGTGTTTAACATCTCTCTGAGTCTTTGATAGAGCCTTTAGGTTATATGTGTAAAGTTATATCACATATAACTAAATATACTTTGACTTTTTTCATCTATCTTTCTATCTATCTATCTATCTATCTATCTATCTATCTATCTATCTATTTATCTATCTATACAGATTACACACGCACACACACACACACACACACAGAGAGAAAGAGAGAGAGAGAGAGAGAGAGAGAGAGAGAGAGAGAGAGAGAGAGAGAGAGAAATAGACTGCTTCTATTTCTTCAGGGATTATAGGACAGTTTCAATGGTTTATCTAACCCTGCTTTAAGTTTGGTACCTGGTATCTGTCTAGTAAATTGTCCATTTCATCCAGAATTTCGTTTTGTTAAGTATAGACTTTTTTAGTAAGATCAATGATATTTTGAATCTCCTCAGTTTCTGTTGTTATGTCTCCCTTTTCATTTCTGATTTTGTCAATTTGGATATTCTCTTTGTGCACTCTGGTTAGAGTTGCTAGGTGTTTATTTATCTTATTGATTTTCTCAAATAAGTAGTTCCTGGTTTTGTTGATTATTTACATAGTTTTCTTTGTTTCTACTTGGTTGATTTCAGCACTAACTGATTATTTCCTGCTGTCTACTCATCTTGGGTCTACTTGCTTCTTTTTGTTCTAGACCTTACGCATGTACTGTAAAGCTCCTCATGTATGCTCTCTCCACTTTCATTTTGGAGGCACTCAGAGCTATGAGTTTTACTCTTAGTGCTGCTTTCATTGTGTCCCATATGTTTGGGTATTTTATTCCTTCATTTTCATTAAATTCTAAAAAAGTCTTTAATCTCTTTCTTTATTTCTTCTTTGACCAAGTTATCATTCAGTAGTGTGTTGTTCAGTTTTGTCTCTGTTCAGTTTTGTCTTTCTGTTGTTTTTGTTGTTATTGAATACCAGTCTTTGTCTGTGGTGATCTGATAGGATGCATGGGATTTTTTCATACTTTTTGTATCTGTTGAGGCCTGTTTTCTGACCAATTATATTGTCAGTTTTGGAGAAGGTACCATGAGGTGCTGAGAAGAAAGCTTATTTTTTTTTTTTTAGGATGAAATTTTCTATAGATATATGTTCAATCCATTTAGTTCATAAAATCTGTTAGTTTCACTGGGCTATACAGTGTCTAGATCTTAGCCCACCAGGAAGCGTCAGAAATGAGCTACCTCTCATACAAAGGTCTTACCTGGACAAGTCATTGGTTGTCCCCTACCTAAATTTCTGTGTCAAGTTTACCCCCAGCACATTTTGTAGACAGGATAAATTGTAGGTTGAATGGTTTGTGGTTGGTTGCTGTCCCAATTTATGGAGGGAATTCGTGCCTGGTAACAGGAGATGTCCAGTTCAGGGTCCGTATTGCCCATTCCTAGGAGTCTTAGCTAGGATCATTCTGATTGCTTCCTGAGACTTTACATTTCTCTAAATTTCTAGCTTGTTTCAAAAATGCACCCCAATTCCAGTTTTATCTCCCAGCTATTCTGATCTTCTGTCCTCACCACACATGATCCCTCCTGTTACCCTTAAAGTGTAGGTGGTTAAAACCTTTAAATAAATCCAGAAAAATACACACAGGTGAAGGAAATTTATCCAGATGTTCAAGACCTGAAAGTAAAAATAAAACCTACAAAGAAACAAACTGGAGGAAAACTGGAATTGAATTTTCATCTAGATAAATGATCAGGAACAGTCGGAAGTGATACAGTTGAAAGTGTATCACAAACAAGATACAAGAGATGGAAGAGAGAATATCAGGCATAGAAGATATAGTAGACGTTGACACATTGGTCAAAGAAAATGTTAAATCTAAAATGTTCCTGACACTAATCTTCCAGGAAATCTAGGACAATATGAAAAGACAAAACCATAAGAATAATAGGTATAGAACAAGGAGAAGATTCACAGATCAAAGGCCCAGAAAATGATTTCAATAAAATCATGGGAGAAGATTCTTATAACCCAAGGAAAGAGATGGTTAACAAAGTAGAAAAAAGCTTACAGAATACCAAATAGATTAGACCAGAAAATGAAGTCCTCTTCCAACATAATAATCAAAACATCAAATGTACAGAACTTAGAAAGAACATTAAAAGCCAGAAAGAAGAATAGCCAAGTAGCATATGAAGGCAGACCTTTTAGAATTACACTTGATTTTGAAACAGAGACTCTCGAAGGCAGAAGAGGCTGGACAGATGTCTTGCTGACTCTAGGATCACAGATGTGAGCCCAGACTAGTATACTCAGCAAAATGCTCAATCACCAAAGATGGAGAAAACAAAATATTCTGTGACAAAACTAAATTTAAACAGCATTTACCAGCCATATAGAAGTTGTTAGAAGGAAAACTCCTCCCCAAGGATACTAACAACATGCAAGAAATTATAAGAAATAAATTAATCCACACCAGCCAAGCCAAAAGAAGAAGTGCACACACACATGCACACACAAACACACAAGCACAAAAAACACGAACATGCATGCACATACATACACCATCATCAACAACATTCAAACAAGAATGAACAATCATTGAATCATTGCTCATTAATATCTTTCAACCTCAATGGCCTCAATTTCCAAATAGAGACACAAAGATAAAAGAATGGGTGTGAAATTAGAATCTATCATTCTGCACATACAAGAAACACAGCTCAGTATCAAAGATGAAAATTTCCTCAGAGTAAAGAGCTGGAAAAAGGTTTTGCAAACAAAGAGGCACAAGAAGCAAGCTGGAGTAACTGTTATAACATCTAACAAAATAGTCTTTCAACAAAAATTAATCCAAAGAGATGTGGAAGAATACTTTATATTCATCAAAGGAAAAAATCTACAAGGATGAAGTTTGCATTCTGAGCATCCATGCCCCAAATGCAAAACCACACACATTCACAAAGTGAACATTACTAAATCTTAACCCACACATCCACCCTCACATATTATTAGAGAGACACTTCAACTTCCCAATCTCACCAATGGAAAGACCATTGAGACATAAAAGAAATAGAGAAATAATGGAACTAAGGGAAGTTATAGTTCAAATGGACCTCATACATATCTACAGAACACTTTACCCAAACACAAAGAATATACCTATTTCTCAGGACATTACGGAACCTTATCCAAAACTGAGAAGTCACAAAACTAGTCTCAACAGATACAAGAAAAGTGAAATGTAAATAGGTCTACCTCAGGACCCAGCTATATAATTCCTGCACATATAGCCAAAGAATGCTCTACCATACCATATGGATACTTACTGAACTATATTCGTAGCAGTTTTATTCATGATAGGAAAAAATTGAAAACAAGCTAATTGTTCCTCAGCATAAGAATGGATGAAGAAAATGTGGTACATTTACACAATGGCATATTACTCAGCTGCTAAAAACAATGACATGAAATTTGCCAGCAAATGGATGGAACTAGAAAAAATCATTCTGAGTGAGGTAACTGAGTTCCGGAAGGAAAAACGTGGTATGTGATTACTTTTATGTTAATATTAGCCTCAAAGTAAAGAATAATCATGCTACAATTCACAGACCCAAAGAATAAGGTGTAATTTTTGTCAAGTTCGAAGCAAGAAAGCCTATATACATATTCTTACCTTCAGGTTGTTACCCTTTTAAGGGCTTTGATGAAGTGTATTTTCCTGGTGATAGGATTTAATATGATTTGAAAAAAGCAAATGACATATCTCTTTATACATCCTAGTTTTTTATTACAAATATATATTTGATTTTCACATCGAATCAAAAATGGTAACAGCTAGGCTTAGTAATACACACCTGTATCCTCAACTGATCAGAAGATTGAAACAGGAGGATCCCAAATTCAAGGACAGCCTGGGCAGCCTACTCCTTACCTTTAAAGACTTAAAAAGGTTAATAATGTGACTCCATGGTAGAGCATTTGCCTGTATCCACCAAGTTCTAAATTCAGTCTCCTACAGTACCTGCACCAAAAATGAAAGAATGAATAAATGAACGAATGAAGGAAAGAAAAAAGAGAGAGAAAGGAAAAAAGAGAAAAATGTTTAACATACTGGCTATCATGCACAATAGACATTTTTAAAAGCTAATAGTACCGCTTCATTTACTTTCTTTGAAGTAAATTAATTTGAAATCATGCCAATGGTTAAAAAATATGCTTGAATTAAATATTTATATTTAATTTTTACATTGTATATATATTTCAATATACGCAACATTATAATTGACCCAATAAAGTAATCAGAAATAATTTTTTCTAATATAAGTCTTTGGCTTGGTCTTATAGAAATACTCTAAAATCTCATTGATGTTAAATGATTAAGAGTGAGGGGACAGCAGATGATGGTGAGAATGTGGAGAAAGAGGAACACTCCTCCATTGCTGGTGGGATTGCAAGCTGGTACAACCACTCTGGAAATCAGTTTGGCAGACACAGAAAATTGGACATAATATTTCCTGAGGACCCAGTTAAACCACTCCTGGGCACATACCCAGAAGATGCTCCAACATGTAATAAGGACACATGCTCCACTATGTCCATAGCAGCCATGTTTATAATAGCCAGAAGCTAGAAACAACCCAGATGTCCCTCAACAGAGGAATGGATACAGAAAATGTGGTACATTTACACAATGGAATACTAATCAACTATTAAAAACAATGACTTAATGAAATTCGCAGGCAAATGGATGGAACTTGAAAATACCATCCTCAGTGAGGTAACTCAGTCACAAAAGAATGAACAAGGTGTGTACTGACTGATAAGTGGATATTAGCCCAAAAGTTCAGAACACCCATGATTCAATTCACAGCAACCATTGGACTGAGCGTGGAGTCCCAGATGGAGAAGTTGGAGAAGGGACTGAAGGAACAGAGGGAGTTTGCAGCCCCATGGGGAGGGAGCAACAGTGTCAACTGGTCAGGCCCTGCAGTGCTCCCAGAGAATGGTCCGCCAACCAAAGAATGTATTTGGAGGGGCCCATATGTGGCTAAGGAGGGTCTTGTTGACCATCAGTTGGAGTAGAGGCCCATGGACCTGAGAGCATTTGATGCTTCAGTATAGGGGAATGCCAGGGAGGCAAGAGGGGAGTGGGTGGATGGGTGGTAGAATACTCTCATAGAGGCAGGGGAGGGGGGATGGTATAGGGGGTTTCCAAAGGGGAGACCTGGAAAGGGGAAAACATTTGAAATGTAAATAATGTATTAAATAATAATAAAAAAAAGAGTTCAGCCCTTCACCTCACAAACACTGAGCCCTTTGATGCCTCCTTCACATGTCACTTTATGACTTAATACATTTCCTCTGTTATTCTCTCTTTACCTTGGGACTTTGGAAAGTCTCAGCTCACTGAGTGTACATGCCCACAGGTGTTTTAGTGGACTTCACACTTGTTCTTAATTGTATGTTTTCCTGCTGAGAATCAGGATTCCCAGGTGCCAAGTGAGAGGTTCTTGAGCCCTTGGAAACTCACAGTGACTCTGTGAAAGGCACAAAATCTAAGGCTAAGTAGGTACAAAGCAGATAATACTCCAGGGAACTGAGGGGGTATTTGGATCCTGGTGGGCCTGTATCAGGATAAAACTATGCTTTATAAACTTGATCCACCCTGACGAGACAGACACATGTTTTATCAGTTTGTTGCTGTGCTATCAGGATCAATTAACCCAAGATTCTCAACTGGACAGATATCTGCATTTTATCAATTAATTATCAATGTTAGTATGAAATTGCTCATTGCTTTCTCTCTCCTGATTGTTCTCATTGTATTCCAGGATCAAATTTCTTGTTTCTCCTTAAACATACCTGCTTCTCCTGGCTACTATCAAGATGGGGATTTTGTTATTGGAGGACTCTTTTCCCTCAGAGTGACTGCTGGAGACACTAGAAGTAGATTTGGCTTTAGAGATATAATCTATATACCGGACTATGCTTATGTGTAAGTGTTTGGCTTTTTTTGTAAAAAATATTATTTTGGGATTTCATATATGTATAAAATATATATTGAACAAACCCACCTGTACTGCTTATGCTCCAACGTCGCCTGTCTTCAAAATCATGGAGTCTCTGTCTCTCTGTATATCTGTCTGCCTTCCCCCTTCCCCCTCTTTCTCTCTCTCGAGTTCATTTTGGCATGCCAGTACTTCAGGAGGATAAGACATAATATAGAGAATAGGCAAGCTACTAGGGCAAACCTCCTATGGAAAATGACCCTACCTTGCCCAGTAGCCACCAAATTCCAATAGCCCCTCAGCCATGACTGGGTCTCTGTGTGTCTCTCCCCTACACATGATGAATTATCTTAAATACGTAAGAAGATTTTGAAAACATTTTTCAGTTGAAGTGATTTTTCTTTGTTTTCACTAAGTGCATTGTACTGAGGACATTACATTTTTCCTGCTTTAATTGTCTTGACACTGGGTTTGCAATTGCTATTGTTGGTCAAGCACTGTGTACCTTCCCAGGGTTTATCCTATTTTTGAAGACCACATGAAATACTAAGTTTTAATATCTGCTATTTCCCACATGCTTTAGTCCTCAATTTTACTTTCTCAGACACATGTTCCACAGTAAAATGTTAGAATGGTACATTTGATAGTATGTGATGTTGCAAGCCTTTAATCCCCTAACTTGAGAGGCAGAGGCATGAGGATTTCTGGGAACCTAAGGTTAACTTGGTCTATGTAATGAGGTTAAATATATCCTGGGATGAATGAGCAAAAATCTGTCTTAAAAAAAATGAAAAACAATAACTGTGAATTTGTTAATCAGTTGTATTATGAATCTTCTTTTTAAAGACTAATTCCTCTACATTTTAAATATACAATATCCTGCTTGTTTATTGGATTATTGCATATATTCTTTATATGACTGAGATAGTTATAAATAAAAATCCAGAATTTGAGAGGGAGCATGGGAGGAGCTGCAGGGAGAAAAGAGAGAGAGATAAATGATGTAATTATATTTTAAATAAAAATTAATATTAAAAAAAACACAAAAAAATTGTCCTTCAAATTTTTCCACCTAGGGATCTCACCAAACATTATCAGCACATGTTGGCAATGGTTTTTGCTATAGAAAAAATCAACAAGGACCCAAATATTCTATTCAACATGTCCCTGGCATTCTATCTCTTCAATGTTGACTTTATTGAGACCAAGGCCGTGGAGAGTTCTATGGCTTTGCTCTCAGGAGAGAGCCCACCTAGTCCTAACTACAGCTGCAGACCTGAGAAGACTGATAAGCTGGTTGCAGTGATAGGAGGCATTTCAACAGGAATATCAACCCAGATCTCCCGAGTTCTCAGTCTCTACAATGTCCTGCAGGTACGCAAAGAATCCTGGCTCCTTAGGTTAGACATAGTAACATAGTCCTGAATACTAATTAATCCAGTTTTTGTTTATTGATGAGGTATGGGACTGCTTAATAATTTTCTATTTAGTTATCATTTTAACTCTAAAGTATAATTTATTCATAAGATGAAATAATGTTTGTATAATAAATTTAATTTTAAAACCTTTAAAATTGAAAAAAATATAGATGAAGTAATGACAACCTGTATTCTCACCAGTCCAAGAAAATTTCCTTTGCCTTGTACGATTGTCTTTCTTTCGTTTCCAATTTTAGAGCATCACAAAGCATGAGGACTATAACAATTCTACTCACATGTCTTCACTGTAACTGCTGTGGACACATTCCTGATTATTTTACTGTGGTATCAGCTCAGAATGCCACATAACATTTGTTTTTACAAAAAACCGTTGGTCAGACTTACTCTGGCTGGACATTTGGATGGTTTCAATTATTTTCTGTTGGAACAAAAGTTGTAATTTCTGTCTTTGTTTAAATTTTTTTGTTGATCAGTAATAACTTTTTATAAACAATGCTAGAGTACTAGCCGGTGTAAGCCAAATGCATCTTAATTAGTAATAAATTTACAAAGGGCTATTTAGAAATATCTGTATGCAAATAACAGTGATCTAGCAGTAACTGTTTCCCTGATATTATCAGTGAAGTAACTTAAAATTTTCATCAAATGCATTAGGCTGCCATGTTGATTTATCTCTATCTTTTATTTTTCCTTATTTGTTTATATTTGAGACTTGTTGTCACCATGCAGAATTGGCTGGTCTTCAACTTCCTATGTAGCCCAGGATTGCCTTACAGAGATCTTCCTGCCATTGCTTCTCTAGGGCTGGGATTAAAGGTATGCACTATTATGCCTGACCAATTTTTCATTTATGAACTTTTATGAGTGAATATTTTTCTTTTAAATATTCTACTTTGGATAAGTGCTTATTATGACATTTATGATGAATACAATTTTTCTTAAGAAATGAGTATGTAATTGAACTTGTCTCATTTTTGTCATGGGTCCTCCTACCACCTCTCAATGACCCGGACTCACACCTAACAGCTCCTCATTTTGTTTTCCTGACATAGGGTTCCTCCCTTTGCTCTGCAGCTTTTGAACTCCATGTAGCCCCTAATCAGCCACGCGATGATCTGCTGAGCTTCCAGAGTCCTTTCAGAAGATTCTTGTCCAAGGAATTATTTTGAAGTGTTTCCCCTAGTTTTCCTTTGTTATTTCAAAGTTTTAAGTTTAACCTAATGTCTCTGAGCTGATTAGAGTGGATTTATTTTTGCACAGGGTAGAGAAACAGACAACTCAACCTTAAGTTTTCTACATGTAACTAGATATTCAGTTTCCCTAGCAATTTGTGGAAGCAATTGTCTTTTCTCCAATATATGTTTTTGACTAAAATTATGTGAGTTTGCTTATTGAACTTCTATTTGGTTTGTGTAAAGTTTTATCTTTTGCCAACACCAGGCTGCTGTGTTCCTCTGGCTCAGTAGTAGAATTTAAGATCTGCTATAGGAATTGACATGTACCAGTACCCTCTCTCTCTATTTAGGATGGCTTTGTCCAATGGGGGTTTTGTGTTTCCATATGAATGTTAGAATTGCCTTTCCTAGTTTTATGAAGAGTATCATAGGAATGTTGATGAGAATTACACTTAATAATATATAATTTTGGAATATTTTGCACTGTTAATTCAGCTAATCTGTGTGTGTCCAAGTTCCTTTTGTCTTCTAAAACCTTTTTTAATGGCTTTAAAGTCTTCCACCCCTTTCCTTAGGCTTATTGCTAGGGCCATTCACATGCACTTTTTTCTTATTGTCTCCTTCCTGTTGCTTCTCACGCCCTCCTATCTTGCTGTTATATCTCTGAGCAAAAACCTTTCAGCTTTTACTTCAGTGTTTTATTACTGTCCCCGGCCTTAGGATTTCTTTTTTTCATTCTAGTGGGTCCCTTTCAAGCTCTCTCTCTCTGTCTCTCTTTGTCTTTCTATCTCACTCATACACACACACACATACACACACACACACACACACACACACACACACACACACACACACACACACACACACACAGAGAGAGAGAGAGAGAGAGAGAGAGAGAGAGAGAGAGAGAGAGAGAGAGAGAGAGAGAACTACATCCCACAGTAAAAGGGAAATCTAAATGTGTCTGGTTTATTTTGCTTTGAAGTTCTATCTATCTTCCTCAACTCTTTATGGCTACATAAAATTCTGTTGTGTATATATACCATCTTTATGCTTTTATCCATTTGTATTTAAGGACCTTTAGTTTGTTTCAGTTTCTTGGTTACAGTAAATAGTGCAAAGAGCAAAATCAACAATAGAAGGAATTTGTGCAGTTTCTCTCGCTTTGACTTGGAGCATGGAGTGTCTATACCAAGGAGTAGTAGAGCTGAGTTGGGTGGTTGGTCTATTCTTAGTGTTTGTGAAATTCTGTGCTGTTTCCATATTGTGTCAGTTTGCGTTCCTAATAGCAGCAAAAAGGCTTCCTGTTTCCCGCCATTTGGTTTGGCTTGGTTTAGTTCGGTTGGCATTTAAGATTTATTTATTTTATGTGTACACGTTTCTCATGTATGTGTGTTGTGCTATGCTGTTGACCGTAATGTATAGATTTTTCATTTCCTTTTTCATGTTGGCATTTTTTGTTTGAGGTTTTCTGTATAGAATAAATAAAACATCTCTAGTTCATGTAAATGAACTTCTAGGAAATGAAAATTATTCCAGCTTTACATGTGACAGAGAATCCTTTCTTTCCATCTTCTCTTTGACAGCCTGAGTGCTGTATGTATGTTCTCAAACGTTTCTGTGTTACATTCTCTGGATGCTAAGTCCGACATCTTTCCTTCTTGATTCACTTTCCCATTTTCTAGAGAGCATGTTTGAGTTGAAGAAAATTTACAGAGGTTGCTCAGTGGAGGTTTCTCATTGGACTGACCTGCATTTTCAGTTGCAGCAATATTATTTGGTTGTCTATATTTTTAAAGATTTTTTCCTCCATATTTTAAATTTTCTCCACCAAATGCCTGTTTGCTAAATTCTATTTATATTCAGAATTGATTCTCTTATTGCATCTACCAGCTTATGTGAACACTTCTTGTGATTATTTGTGATTATTGATCACTTTACACAACAGACCCACTCTGATATCCAATCTCTTATTCTCTTTGATTTCTTATTCTCTTTGATTTCTAGTACTGAAGAATTATTACCTCTCTCTCTCTCTCTCTCTCTCTCTCTCTAGTTTATGCATGTGTGTGCATGAGTTTGTGCTTGAGTGCTTGCCTGTGTGTGAGTGGAGGCAGGTGTATGGCAAGTGTGATTTGTAGCAGGACTGTACAGGTAGGCATATCAGTACACCTGGAGATCAGACAGTCTTCCGCCATCACTTTCTACACTGCTGCCTTAAAACAGGGCCTTTCACTGCAGAGCAACCTTGAGATTTTGAGCTGACTAGTCAGAATACCCTTGGGATTTAGATGTCTCTACTGTGCTATGTTGGGGTACAAGCACGTAACGCCATGTCTGACTTGTTATTGGGATGCTGAAGATTATAATCCAAGTCCATGAGCCACTTCTTCAGCCTCATAATATATATAATATAATATATGTTATATATATATTTGTGTGTATGTGTATACATATGCATATGATGTATATGTTTATGAGATATATGCATAGGTATATGTTTATAGGTTAGCTTACAAAGAAATAGATTCATCATAACATTTTCATGTGTAGCATTATACTTGTTTTTCTGTACACTCGGACTTTGGCCTATCAGACTCCATAGTTATTCTCTGATGCTGATGTCAGCTCATAGTCAGAAAGAGAGTGAACTAAATTCTCCCTCCATAAACTGCCTGAGCAAAGCCTCCTCCTACCTAACTATTCCGTTTCTGGTCATTGTGACCTTCCATTTCTACACCTGCCTCCTGAGTCAGCCATATTCTGGCCCGTCCATCTGCCTGCCGATTCTGTGAGGTGTTATTGTTCCCACTCTTAGCCCCCCACAATAGGTCAGTGTTAGACAATCAGTTATCTCCTGAGAGTGAAGCCTGCCACAGCACTCTTAGTCATAGGAAGTGACAAACTCTAGCTCTTCTACTTTGTCAGCCCATCTCCCTGGAGTAACAGCTTTCTTCCTGAAAGCAACACCATGATTGGAGACCTGAAAGAACCCTGGGCTCGTCCTGTCAGCAAGACAACAGGTCTCTTTACCACAGACACTTGCCTTATATATGGAAGCAATTTGTCACATTTTAAACACATGTTATTTTAATTGATGGTTTAAAAGTAGTTCTTTCAGATTTTTAGAAATATGATTAATTTAAAAAGTTATGTTAATTAACATAAGTCATATTTTATTGATTTAATTTCATGGGACTCCTGAACCCATTATCAGAGTTTTTAATATAAAAAATTGTAGCATCATGTATCAACTATTTACTTACTTTTCTGCATTGACTAAATATTGAGTATTTCTTTATGCTAGCATTTAATTCTTCAATGTATTCATGTTCATTTCATTTTCAGACTTCTTCTTTCCTATTCCTCCTCCTTCTCCCCACTCACCCTCTCTCCCAATCAATGAACATGTATTGAGTGTCTGTATCCAATTATCATGATTTTGGATTCAATAAGTAAAATATTCACTAAACATCCAAACTCAGATTCATGGTGAGAAGTCAGTGGGTGGAGACAGGGCATGAGCTGTGGATTAGGGCATGACCCAGTGGGCATCTGATTTTAGAAGATTATTTAGGGGATTTGTGTGGAAAAGGGGGATCAAGTCACAATCTGAGCCATGAGACACCAGCATCTTCTGATATCCATCAGTGTAGAGACAGAGGTGATACAGTATGACAGTCTGATGGTGTTGATCAAAACTTGGAAATACATTCCTTGATTAAAGAAAGAATCCTGGAACTCATTAAAGAGCACATTTTAAGGAAAATTATTGTTTCATGCCAACATTAGATTAAGTTGAATTGTGCAGTGCATTTGATCATTGTTCATTTACTATAGGAGATTAGGTAATTAATGATCTAGTCCAGCCCCACCCCAGATGAGATGCCTTAAAGTGCATATAAATGACAGTGTTGTCATCTCAATGGAAGTTTTCTGGCAAGAAGGATAGCAATGTGATGAGGGTGACCATAGTGTCCTGTTAAAGAGAGGCTTTACAACATTCATTGAGGTAGATAGTGAGCGTTCTAACCTAAGAAAGCTGACTTTAGGATAGTTGACTACAGATTAAGCATTACAGAAAGACAAAAGACATAGGAACTTCTAGGGAAAAATATACGTCACTAGTGGATTATAAAATGCTTCATGGATTCCTCTTCATTAAATAATTAATTATGGATTTGTGACTTCAAGTTAAAAAGTCCTTTAGTGTTAAGATTTCTCTACTTCCATTATCAGAAAGATGAAATTTTACTATGGGATGTGACAGATTTGCAAATGCTCTTGTTTACCTGAACTGAGAGGAGATAGACACTCTGTGGCCTTGTTTTATATGGTTTATAAAAGTGTAAGGAAAAGATACATTTCCTGTGAGCAGTGAGAAGAAGTTTGTGGATCACAGGTAACAAGATAGTATTTCTTAGCAAAGTTATCTAATTGTTTAATTTCTCCTAACATGCATAAAATGGTAAGTTAAACTAAATCATTTTAGAATAAACATAATTGTCTTGAATTAAGTAATAACTTTCTTTCTATTTAGATCAGCTATGGTCCTTTTGACCACAGTCTTGGGACCAGAGTCCAGATCCAGTCTCCTTACCAGTTTCCTGTGCACACCACAGCTCTGTATCAGGGAATTATTCAACTGCTGCTATACTTCACTTGGGTCTGGGTTGGCCTTGTGGTCCCAGATGATATGAGGGGAGAACTCTTCCTTAGGGACATCACAGAGGAGATGAACAACCATGGACTTTGTGCTGCATTTGCAGAAAAGGTTCCAGAATTTCCTGCTAAGAACACAGTAAACAAGGAACATTTTTTGGAAAGATTCTCACTGACACGTGTTATTGTTGCATTTGGTGACACATATTCCCTTCTGAGACTTGTCTATAAAATCTTCTGCAATATTCCTTTTGGTAATGTCTGGATCACAACTTCTGATTGGGATATCACCACATTACCCTTTAAACAAGATGTAGGTTATACACACTTTGGTGGAGGACTATCATTTTCATTTTTCATGGATCAAATTCTGGGATTCAAGGATTTTCTCAGAAGTGTTCAACCTAGAAAATACCCTCATGATATCTTTATCCAGGATGTGTGGTCGATCATATTTGAATGCCCTGTTTTCGATCAGCACTGGATCAGGGAACTAAGTCAATGTGAGCAAAATGGCAGCCTGAGCACACGACCTCTGCACTTCTGGGATATGAATACCTCACCCGCCAGCTACAAAGTCCATGCTGCTGTGTATGCCATTGCCCAGGCTCTCCATGAGGAGCTGTCACTCAGAGTGGAAGGAGGCTCACTCCATAAAGATGTACCCCGGGCACCACCCCCATGGAAGGTAGCAATAGCTGGTCTTGTATTTTCCTAGCATGTTGGACACTGGCTTGCATGTCCTTTATTTTCACTTCTTATCGTACCTAATTATTGTTAGAAAATATCTCTGTTTGTAGCATATCTTTTTAGGGTACGGTCTCCTTCCTCAATGTATTCATGTTATTTCAGTGGTATAAGGTAATAGTGTTAGAGAAAAAATAAAGAAAAGCATTGTAGTGTTTAAAGTTGAGCTAATATTGCTGTCAGAAAACAATATGTGCATGATGCTAAAAAATGTTTTTTCTATCAGAAGCACATTCAAACAATAATGATTATGCCCTTTAATTGTCAGATATCTTTTGATTATTGCTTTTAATGATGTGTGAGGAAATTATATTATATAAAACAAGAGACTTTTACAAGTATAAATATGTTGTATTTTAAGGGACTTTAGGCATATTTGATGCCAATAGCTTGTTTTATTTGATAAACAGATCCTAGAAAGAAAACATAGCTTCTATAAAGCTAGACATTATCAACCGTGACTCTTCTCCAGTATGTGGGAGGCTGAGGCAGAAGGATCATGAGTTTGAAGCCAGCCTGGGCTGTATACACAGACTTTATCTTAAAAATTAAATCCCAAGTCAAACTGAACAAAGCAGGTTCTTTAAAATGAAACTGGAGTGAATGAGGTGCACTAATCATGACGCATCAACTTCCCTCATGCTCATGCTTCTGCATCTTATTGTTTTTCACAGCTCTTGCATTTCCACAACTTACCAGAGTCCCTTCCTCTACATCATTGTCAAAACTTTATTTTTTGAGTTTGTTTTAAATTTGCTTATTGTTTGGTACTTTCAATAACTTAAGTAATGAATGTTGGGCAATTTCTTACCCCCCCCCCATTTCATTCCCTACCCCTTCTTTCCCTGTTGGAGCCTTTGGCCCATCCAGCCCTCTCTCACTCTCATGAGCTCTTTTTGTAGGTGGGATCCTCTAACTGCAATTAGAGTTTCTCTGCCAAGGGTGGGAGGTTATTTCTGGACTAAGGGCTAATTATCCCTTTTGATCACATAAATCTTTTGTGCATTTTGAATTTAGACATCAGGCATGCTAACACATACAAAGTGGTTTAGCTCATGGTGAGCTGCATTTGCCTTTCTCTAAGATCAGTGATGTTAGACATCTTCCCAACACTTTATTACCACATGTATCACTTTCTTGGGAAAAAAATCTAACAAATAATTGCTCTGATTTTAACTTTTGGGCTAAACAATTTCATTAGTTACCTATAACTTGGAATAAGAACCCTTCACTAGGCGTGCTGTTTGCAAATATGTTCTTCCATTCAGGAATTGCCCTCTTACGCTGTTGCTGGTTTCCTTTGCTGTGTTAGGATAGTTTATCTTTGCTTTCATTGACAGCTTTTGATGTCGTATTTAAAAATACCATCAACAAGACCAATGATATCAAAGAACTTCCCTCTCTGTTTTACTCTAGGAATTTTTTAGTTTTTTGTTCTGTTTTTACTTTATTTGGTGCATGAAACAGACAAAAATCCAACTTGGGTTTCTCATCCTATTTTCACAACAGCATTTGTGGGAGAGACTATATTTCACCCTTTACATGTTTTTGGTGTCTTGTGTGTTCAGTTGGTTTCTGGATTTATGTGCAGCTTCTATGTGATGTGTGCATTTTATATGCCATGCTCATACTTTTATAATTTAAAGAGAAAAACTAATTGGAATGGGAAATGAAATGCTCTAATTTGTTCTTCTTGATCAAGTTTTCAAAAAGCATGTGATTTCATTGTGACTCTCCTCGCTAGTGGGGATTTTAGGCCTTGTTAATCGCTAAGAGAAACATCATTTAAATGTACAGAGACTGCCCTGATCTGTGAATCTTTTGCATAATGAACTACTTTATACAATATAAACTCTTCTAATCCTTGATGTTGTTTCCTTTCTATGTCTTTTCAGTCTCATCCATCAGCATCTTACTGGTTTCACCATAGGCATATTTTACCTACTCGGTTAAATTAGTTTCAAATTAGTAAAATAATGAGTAAATACTGTTTTCTTGTTTTATTGGCATATATTTATTTTTCATAGTATTGGGTTTATAAGGATAATTACATTCGAGTGTATACAATACTCACTAGACTGTTTCCCCTCAGTCTCTTCACTCCACTTTCTGCTCCCCGCAGAGAAGTGGTGGTTTGAATGAGAAATGTCCCCCACAGGCTCAGGATTTGAACACTAGGTTCCCATGGCATTTGTCTAGGGATATTTGGATGATGCAGTCTCCCTGTGTATGCGTACATTTGTGTGTGTCCATGTGTATGCAAGTACGTGTACATTTATGTGCAAGTGTGTTTACATGTATGTCTGAATTCATGCATGTACACATGGAGGTCCATGTGAGTGTGCATGTATGTGTCTGTGTGTGTGTGTGTGCATGTGTGTTTGTGTGCTTGTGTGCATGTGATTTTAGGCATTTATAAATAACTGAACTCTACAAATGAGAGGAAAAACTGCAATATGTGATTTTATGAGTCTAATTTTCCTTAATATGATAATTTCCTCATACCAATTTATCCATAAATAGCATAACTTCACTAGTCTTTATAGATGGAAAAATTGCAATGTGTGTATACCAAATATTTATGCATTCATTAATTGATCAACACTATATTAATTACTTTCTTGTTGCTGTGACAAAACACCATGTCCAAGTAAACTCATAATAGAAAGGGTTTGGCTTATAGTTCCAGGAGCAAAGGGGTTCATTGTGTCAAGGAGGCATGGCAGCAAGCATCAGATATGGTGACTGGGAAAGGAGGTCATATTTCAACCATAAGACAAAGCAAAGAGAATAAACAGAAAATCTTCTATACTCTCAAAGCCCACCTGGGTGACAAGTGTTCATTACCTGAACCTATGGGGGACAGTTCTTATTCAAGTCTCTACATACTCCTAAGCTGACTCATGAACTCATTAGTGTTGCAGTAAGCCTTAATGTCAAGTACCTCTAATACACTGACTTTAAAGTCCTTCAAATAAACACCAAGAAGTGATGGAGCTGAATCATATGGTAGGTCCTTGTTTTTGTTTTATTGTTTTTTGTTTTTTGTTTGTTTTTGAGGAACATTTTTTCTGATTTCCAGAGTGAATAGACTAAGTTACATTCCCACCGGTAAAGTAGTGTGTAAGCATTCTCTTTTGTCCATTGTATGGCCAATAATTGTTCTTATATGGATTTTCTGTTACTGGATAAAACACTGTGACCAAAAGTGATTTATAGAAGAAGAAGAAGTTTATTTTGGCTTAGGTTCCAGATGGAGAGTCCTTAATGATGGGAAGTCATAGCAGCAGGTGCTAGAATAAGAAGCAGAGAGATCATATCTTCAACCACATGTAGGAAGCAGAGAGAATAAGAAGTATCAAGCTACACAGTCTCAAAGCATAACCCACTGTCACTTCTACTAGCTATGCTCCATGGTCTAAAAATTCCATACCCTGCCAAAAAAAAAAACAAAAAAAACTCCCAACAAGGCTCAGGTATTCATTTACCTGAACCTACTGGGAACATTGCTTATTCAAATTGCTATACATCTTTTCACTGTTTGGTGTGTGTGTGTGTGTGTGTGTGTGTGTGTGTGTGTGTGTGTGTGTGTGTGTGTGTGTGTATGTGTGTGTTCCATGTTTGAGAGTTCTGAGAATTTCTTACACTGTGTTTTGGTTGGATTCATCCCCCTCACCCACAACTTTCCCTTTCCCAACAGAGATTTTCATCCTATCCTCTTAAAGCCCATGAAGCCCAATTCATGATGCCCCAATAATTTTGGATATTTTGTGTTCTGCTGGAGCATGGTCAACTTTCTAGAGGCTACATTCTTAAAGAACACTGACCGTTCCCACCAGTAGCTTACAATTGCCAGTGTCATTTCAGCTATGGGTTGGACTTAATGCTTAACTCCTTTGGTCTGACTTGGACTAGCTATGACTTGTGCAAGCTGCTAAATCTGCTCTGAGCTCAGATGCACGGCTCCCTACAGAGGACAGAAGTTCCTGTTCTCTTGTAGTCATCCACTGACCATTATTACGTTTTGGTTTCATTTTATTATTTAAAAGTTTTTTAAAAATTTTAACTATATTTAGTCTATATTCTTCTTCTGTTTCAAGTTCAACCAGATCCCTGCCTCCTACCTACCATAAGTTATTTCTAAAGAAACTAACCAAAACTCAATATGAGAACAAACCCCTTGAAACCAGGAAAACAAAATAAAATCACATCCAAAATGAATAAGACAAAACACAACGTCAAACTGTAACCAAAATTAAATCACACACAAAAAGACCTGTGTAGTCCATTATTTCTTGGTCAATTACTCCTGAATATGAGACCTGCCCTGGAGTGGTCAAGGTGCCCCAAATCACTCCATTGAAGAAACCAGATTTTCACTCTTCAAGCAGGGATAAGTAACAGTACAGTTGTTAATTCTTACACTACTGGCTAGGTTTTCATTCATTTATCAATCCATCCACTCATTCATCCATCCATCCATCCATTCATCCATCCATCCATCCATCCATTTGTATTTTGTAAATAAAACAAAATTCTAATAAAATGAAGCAAAAGCTATCATATGGAAGTCAGACAACAGAAAAGAAAGAGCCCAAAATAGGATGCAAGGGTCAGAGACACACTGGTTTGCATGCTCAGGAGTTCCATGAGAACACTAAAATTGAAGACACAATATAAGGGCAGTGGACCTGGTTCAAAACTATGCAGGCCCTGTTCTGGCTGCTTCAGTTTCTGTGAATTCATATGAGCTTTGCTCATGTTCTTTTAGAGGGAGCACATTGATTTTTTGGTGTCCTTTATCCCCCTGGCTGCTGCATTCTTTCTGCCTCCTCTTCCATAGTGTTCCCTGAGCTGTAAGAGGAAGGATTCTGTTGGTGTTAATTTTGAAAAGAAATTATGTTTCTCTCATACAATACATTTCAAATGCAGACTCTTCTTCCTCTACTAGCTCTAGCTCCCTGGCCAACCTCCCCTCCCCCAGATCCCTTGGTCCTGTTTCCCTTAATAAAGGAGCAGACCTCCTAGAAATGTTATCATGGCATAACAAGATACAGTGAGATTAGGAACTTATCCTCATATCAAGGCTAGATGGGGCAACACAGTAGGAGATAAAAGGTTCCACAAGAGGCAAAAGAGTCAGATACACACTGTCTCCTATTGTTAGAAGTCTCACAAACAACCCAAAGTAAACAACCACAGCATGAGTGCAGAGGACTTACTGCAGACATATGCAGGCTCTCTGCTTTTCTATTCAGTCTCTGTGAGCCATTATGTGCCCTGTTTGTTGATTCTGTGGGCTGTGTTCTCCTGGTGTCCTTGATTGCTCTGGCTTCTACAATCCTTCTTCCCTATCTTCCATGGGTTCCACAACCACTGCCTAATTTTTCACTGTGGGTCTCTGCATCTGCTTTCATCAGTTGCTATAGGGCATCTCTCTGGTGAAAAATGGTCTAGGCCCTGGTCTATGGACATAGCAGAATATCCATAGGAATCCAATGAATCCAAGTGCATTGACTTGTTTCCTTTGTTGTTGTCTCTTGTGTTTGGTTTTATTTTAGACTCTGAGCCACCCCGCTTCAGGTTCCTAGCCAATAAGGCTGTGCCTTTCGGGGGTTGCCTCTCATGGCTTGAGCCTCAAGTTAGACCAGTCATAGGTTGGCCACTGCCACAAATTCTGAGCTACCATTGCCCCAACACATCCTGCAGTCATCAGGTTGTGGGTCCAAAGTTTTGTGGATAGGTTGATATCCCAGTGGCACCACGGGAGCCTTGTCTGGTTACAGAAGACGGCCAGTTCAGCCTCTATATCCTCTGTTACTAGGATTCCCCACTATGGTCATCCTCAAAGTTTCCAGGAAATTTCCACTGCACTAAGCTTCCACATAGCCCCTAAATGACTCACTACTGTTTGTCTGCCTCTTTGTCTCTCTGTCTGTGTCTTCTGTCTTTGTCTCTGACTCTCCCCTCTCCCTCTCTTTACCTCCCTCCCCAACCATATTCCTTCCTGTTCCCATCTCAACCCACCTCCTTCTCTACCCAGAAAGTCTATTTTATTTTCACTTCCCAGGAGATCCATGTGACCCTCCGAGAGCCCCTAGTGTAACTTAGCCTCACTGGGTCTGTTAATTGTAACATGATTATCCTTTACTTCACACCTAATAACCACATTGAAGTAAATATATGCTATGTTTGTCTTACTGGGTCTAGGATGCCTCACCCTCAATATATATTTAGTTCCATGCATTTGCCTGCAAATTTTACAATCTCATTTTTCTAATAACTGAGTAGTACTCCATTGTGTAATTTTACACAATGTAAATTTTTTATCCATTCTTCAGTTGAGAAACATCTAGGTTGCTTCCATTGTTAAGCTATTTTAAATAAAGCCACTTATATATATGCCCACGAGTGGTATAGGTGGGTCTTGAGGTAGATGGATTCCCAAATTTCTGAGGACCCACACATCATGTTGATTTCTGGCTGTACAAGTTTGCCCTCCATCCATCATTGCAGGAGTGTCCCCCTTGGTCGATATCCACACCATGAGTTGTCACTTGTATCTTTGATTTTCCCCATTCTGACATGTGTAAGAGGGAAACTCAAAGCAGTATTGATTTGCATTTCCCTAGTGGCCAAGAATATTGAATATTTTAAAAAGTGTTTCTTAGGCTTTTGAGATTCATCTATTGAGAATTCTCTGTTTTGCTCTGCATCTAAAATTTTAAAAATTAGATTGGTAGTTTGTTGATGACTAGTGTCTTCAGTTCTTTATATATTTTGGATTTTAGCTCTCAATCAGATTTAGAGTTGGTACAAATCCTTTCCCATTCTATTGACCTCCATTTTATTTACCAGTCACATAAACTGGGGGCAGGTTCCCAGAAGCTATGTGCAGCAAGTGTTCTCACAAAAACACTATTATGGGGAATGTAATTAGCATTTGTAATACTGTCAGTTATAAATATGTTCAAGGCTATCCCCTACTTTTTTTTCCCATCAAATTCAGTTTGTCTGTTTTAAAGTTGTGTATATCAGTTGGCCTTGTGTTTTGTAAAGAGCAATGAATATGAATCTATTAGCATTCTTCAACATGAAGACATCCAGTTACACAGCACCATTTTTGAAGAGGCTTTCTTTTTCCATGGTGTATTCCTGGTTTCATTATAAAAAATAAGGTGTCTATAGGTTTGTTGTTTTATGGTTGTGTCTTCAATCGATTCTGTTGCTCCACATGTCTCTTTTTTGTGTGATTACTTGGTGGCTTTTATTACTATAGCACTGTGGTGTACTTTAAAATTAGGGATGGTGTTACCTCTGGAAGTTCTTTTACAGTTTAATATGTTAATAATTCTGAGTCACGAGCATGGGATATCTTTCCATCTTTTTATGTTTTCTTTTTTTCTTCAAAGCCTTAATATTTTATCACACAAGGCCTTTGCTTGCTTGATTTGGCTACCCCTAAATATTTTATTTTTTTGTGGCTATTATGATGAATGCTGTTTCCTTGATTTTCTTCCTCAGTCTGTCATTTGTATATAGGAAGGCTACAGTATTTTTGAGTTAATCTTGTATCCAGCCACATTGCTGCAAGTGTTCATCAGCCATAGGAGTTCCCTGGTAGAATTTTACAGGTTGCTTATGAATACTACCATGTCATCTGCAAATAATGATATTTTGAATTTTTTATTTTCTAATTTGTATTCATTGATCTCCTTCAGGTATTGTACTCTAACATACATTTTGTTTATAACATTTCTTTTTCTTTAGGACTTATTGAGCTTATATATTTGTGGTTGTTATATCTTTGTGATGAATTTTCCCCACAGTTATTATTTGACATTCCTTGCCTAGATGTTACTGTTTGGCCTAAAGTCTGTTCTTCCAAAAGTTACATTTAAGTGTCATTTATCTATCTACATATCTATCTGTCTATCTATCTATCCATCCATCCCTCCATCAATTTCTTTTAGTGCTATGTACTGAACCCAGGACCGTGTGCATGCTGGTCAGGTATTACCACTGAGATCTCTCCTCAACCTTCCTCCTTCTTATTTTGGTTATCAGTTATATGAATTATCATTTCTATTCTTCCACTGTTATACCCTATGGCTAAATTCAATCTCTTTGGATAGAGTTGAGGTATGTTATCTCTCTTAAAAATAGTTTTAGCTTGTTAGTTTGGGGGGCATTTGAAGATTTTATTCCATGTATACATATAGTTGGTACCACAAATGAATGTGTCAATCAGGAGGAAATCACATATACAGTGGTAGTCTAATAAGCTTTTATTTTATAATGATGGTGTAGTCACACTCTTTTGTGTATTCATACTCTGAAATGTTTGCTCAATCACAAAATATTCTAATAATGCATATCTCAGAATTAATCATATTGTTAAGTAACAAATGTCTGTATTCATTTTACATTTAAAGTAATTATTGCTTGGTAAGAACTTACTGTTTCCCTTTTGTTGTTTGTTTGTTTGTTGTTTGTTTGTGTATATATGTATGTATGTATGTATGTATTTATATGTTTCATATTTTCCTTTTGTCTTCACTTGTCATTTCCTATAGTGGTATGATTTGTTAGTTTCTTTGGCTCTCTTTACTGTTCTTTTTTCTATTTTGTTTTTTTCATGGCCACCACATATGAAATACCTTTTAGCTCTATGTTAGACCTAATTCCAATTACATGCATAGTTATGTACTACCAGTTATCCCTGTTTTTTGATGTTAAAATCGATATCTTCATGTATTATATATCCATTATTATAATAGCATGATCACATTTATTGTTGTTTTTAAACCATTGATCTATAGTTAGAATTTTTTTTTACAAATCATTATTATTAAATTTTGTTACAATGAATATATATATGTACATATATATATACATACACACACACACACACACATATATATATACATACATATATATATATATATATATATATATATATATGTATGTATATATATATATATATGGTTTGTCCATGGCTTTCTACTTTGGCATGTTTTCACTTTTATGAATCTGTATGCTATAATTTCAGCTTGAAGAACTTATTTCAGCATTTCCTACAAGGTAAGTTGAATGTTGATGATACACAAAGTACAAGTACCTTTTAGAAATCAGTTGCACAACATATTAAGTGAAGTTGCCCATAATATACTGTATAATTCAAGATAGGCAACAGAGTACATTTCTCTTAGGTTTTTGAAGTGATAGATAAACTAATTAACTGGATTTAATTGGTCTTCCTGGATGATTTTGTGGAGAAATAATTTGCTTGTCACCTTGCCTTCAGATTCTGATTCCTGGGAATTTTTTTGTATGAATTCTAACTCACTCATGTTCCTTCTTAGAGTGATTAGACTATCCAGAATGTAGGTAATTTCTTGACCCCTTAAAGACAAAGTAGATACTGATAGCCCTTTTCTTCTGATAAGTGTAGGACTATGAGATACTTGCATTTGAGCCTTGCTTAAATCCTGTACTACTGTGCTGTCTATAGTGTCTTTGCCTTTCCATATATATAGTTTACACTAAGTTAGCTGACATCCACAGAAGAACCTACTAGTAGGTCAACTTTGATGGAATTGACATGTTCGCAGTGTTCAGTTTCCTTATGCATGACTGCAGAAATTCTCTCCACTAAGAAAAAAAAATCATTAAATATTTCTTCTATAAATTATTCAATAAAGATGTGTTGAAGTCTCTAACAATTACAGTGGATTTGTCTATTACTCTGTGAACATCTATTGGTTATTTTTCTTCTTGGGCTTTCTCTTGGACGTTGTTAGTGGATATGTATTTTGGAAGGATTAATGTTTTATTATATAAGTGGGAATATTGTCAAATTTGTTAAGATTTATTGGTATTCATCTTTTTTTGTTTTACTATTTATCTTAATTATTGTTCTCATGTCCCTTTTAACTTCTGGAAAGCTAGTTGTTCTTTAGGCTACTTTGTCTCTCTTTACTATACCAAGTCCAACTTTTTTTTTAAGTAGTGTTCGAACACTACGCTCCTGCCTGACTCAATCTACCATTGTTTCTTTCTCACTCTTTCTTTCTTTCTTTCTTTTTTTTTTAGTATAGAGTAGAGTTTATTAATGGCATGTGAAGAAGAATTAAGAGATTAGTAGAGGCAGAGAAAGGAGAGAGAGAGAGAGAGAGAGAGAGAGATTATTGTTTACTCCTTTTTATTGTGTGAGAATTTCATACTTGCACACAATGTGTTTAGTTCAAAGCCACCCGTTGTTCCTACACCTCCTCCCTTATCCACACCACCTATCCCCCCAGCTACATGAGCTCTGTTTTTTAAGCCCACTGAGTCCTCTTAGGTCTACATGTATGTGCATGAATTTAGGACCATGCACTCTAGCAGGCGTAAGCTCCCACTTCCTGTATCTCTAAGGGACACTGATTCTCCCTATAGATTTCAAGTTAACTAGCACACAATCAAGTCTTGGAAGCTTTTTGTTTGTTTGGTTGAGTATTGTGCTTTACTCCAATTTGTTTCTATTTTAAATTCATACATTTAGTGAACTTACCTTAAATTTATTATTGATCTTTTTAATAATGAATATCATGTGAGAATTTTCTATTTGGGGGCATTTGACCCCTTTTGATCATCTTCTCTTCATCTGACTTCTTAAGGTTTAATTGAATACTTCCTATTCTACTTTTTCTCTTAGAATATCAGTTATACTTTAATATTCTGGTGGTTTCCTAATATGTTCAAGCCATACGTAAAATAATGCCTGTCAGCAATGCTGGCACACTCAGCAACCCTTCTGCTTCCAGTTTCCTATTTCTTGTAGCAGTGCTGTCAAGTGTTTCATTTATCTAAAGACATCGCCATGTGGTATTCTATTCACTTTGTGGTTTTGAGCAGATTATAGCCTAGTAGAAAAATAAAGAAAATACAGTGCTCAATTTTACTGTGGTATTCTGCTTCATTGCTATTCTTGTCTCTATGTGAGTTTAATTTTCTAGCTTATACAAGTTTCCTTTTCTGTGAAAGTTTCCATTAACATGGCTACATGGCTACATGGCTGGAAAATGAACAATTTTTACTCCTGCATATTTTTATTTCAGGGCAAACTCATTTGCCCTTCATGTTAAGAGGATGATTTTGCTTATTCATTCTTAATATAAATCCTCTCTAAGGAATGGATATTTTTCACTTATTTCTTCAGAGAATTGTTTGTTTGCTTTTATAAGTTTAAATTATAAGGTTAGATATAGTTGTTTGTACATCCATCCTATATGGCCTATTAAAATTTTTCAGTGACAGCTGCATACAACCATTCAAGTACATAATACCTTCTGTTCACACCCATTTTCCCTCCCTCCCTCATCTCTCTCCATCCTCACAGATCCTCCAGTCTCCCACCATGCCCCTATCATACATTCATGTCTTTCATTCTGATTCTCCTTTTATGACCCACAGGATTTATGACCACAGGCCTTCCATGTGGGCATGAGTATGCAGCTATCCAATGGGGTAGAAGAAACTGAGAAGTGGTGGGATTTCTAACGACAATGACTTCCTCTTCTCCAGAATCCTTTGGTTGCTAACAGTGCTCATGTGAGGGACTGGACTCCATGAGCCCCTTCCCTCGTCTGTGATTAAATATTTTTATGACCTCAATCCTTTGGTGGTTCTGTACAAGCAAACTTAGCTGTCATAAGCTCATGAGTGCCTTGACCATGTCACACGTAAAAGACAGCATTTCACGGCCCTCATCCCCAGCATCTTGCCCATGAAGTCTCTCCATCCCCTCTTTCACAATGTTTCCTGTGCTTTGGGAGCATCCACATGGCTGTCCCATTTAAATATGAGCTCTCAATAGTCATTTTTCCCCTCAAGCACTGATATTCTTAACAAAGGGAAGATTCTCTGATATAATCTGACAATAACACTATTCTATGTGTGTAAATATGCAAGAGGCAATTCAGTAATGTGTCTTCTTAGCCCAACAGAAGAAGTAGGCTCACCCATAGGATATCTGATCTCCCCAGATATGGATATTGAATAGGTTTGCTGTAACAGGCATGAGTCTGTCTTGTAAAGAGGTCCTCAAATACAATCAGTAAGCAGTTGTTTATTCCCATAACAGTTGTGCCAGCATTTCTCCAGTATGCACATCCTGTCTGGGAAGTTGGTATTATAGAAAGCAAGTTCACAGTTTTGAAAGGCCTCTGCTGACTTTTCTTCCCCAGCAGCGTGCAGTTCAGCTTCTGCCAGTAAAAAATGTGCCGGACAGTCAGACAATCAGAACAGACAACAGGGAAAAGATTTTCACCTTAGTTCCAGCCTACTTACTGTGTCCTGCTCCCAGGGTGTGTAATGTCTTCAGCAATATGGCCTTACTATCTGTTTCATATGTGTAACCAAGGGCAATGATCATAACCTGCATAGTCTCAGGGTCTTTGGGGGGCTTCCTAACAAACAGAGAGGTATCCCCATCTGCCACAGGGAATTTTTTATATAATAAACTAAAATGCTTCTGTTCAAATTCTATTTAAATTACGGTTTTCTTTCTAACTAGCTCATAGTTGTAGCTTTAAGTGTGCCTTCTTCATATAACTTCAGCTTTGGTTAACTCAGCCCCACTCTATTCTCCCTGACTCCCACCCATCTTTGCAGCTCTCCATCACATGATTCTCTACAGTACTGTATCACATGTGTTCTGCTTTCCTGGACCTCTTAATTACAACTTTTATATTTTAAAAGCTGAAAATTTTATTTTATTGAAACTTTCCAAGTAATTTATAATTGTGAAAGAAAAAGGTGTTTTTCTTAAAAAGCTATTATGCAAAAATTTAAAATACCTCATTCAAATTGTTCTTATTTTTCATAATAATTAGGATCTGTTGGCCAGAGTCCTCATTTCATTAGGGAATGACTGAGAAAAGTTTAGTTTTCAAATCTGAATAGTGGTAGTGGTGTGAGAAAGAGCCTGGAACGCATGGGCACTGGGGAAATTTTCCTGCACAGAACACCAGTGGCTCAGGCTCTAAGATCAGCAATAGAAAAATGGGATCTCATAAAATTCAAAAGATTCTGTAAGGCAAAGGTATTGGTGGTGAATGGAAAATGACTACGCTAATGTCTACCTATAGCCCTACTGCTGACATGAATTAGCCTTATGATAAAGGTTTGATAAACAGAACAAAAATCAAAGCCACAGGACCACACAGTGAAAGAGAGGGCATTTAATGTAACCAGGTTTATTTGCATCTCAGTAACTTATAGTGCAAGTTCTGACTATTATTTTCTCTTTTAGCTCCATCCATTGTTAGAAAAGGGCCAACTGGTGAGAGGCTCCAATGAGATCATTGTGAACAAGGGGGTTTCAGCAACCAAGCTTGACATCCTTAATTACCAGTCTCTGCAGAGCGGTACCAAAGCTCAAGTGAAAGTTGGCGAGTTTGTGTTTGAATCTCACAGTGTTCAGCATCTTTCCCTAAATGAAGAACTCATAACTTGGGGTGAACACCACAGTCAGGTGAGTATCTTTGAAGTCAGCACTGTGCTGTTTTCAGAGTGGAATTCTTCAAAGAACAGGGTTGAGGGGACTGCTGAGTGCCATCAGGCTGAGAGTTCCTTACTTTGTCCTTTCCAGTGCCAAATAGTAGAATTTTCTGCCTGCAGAATCACTGTACAAATCACTGATTCACTTTAGATTAATTCTTCAGATGGTTTAATCTTTGTAATGATCATATACACCCATTGCCTACCTAGTAAAAAATATCTTGGGCTGTTTTCTGGTTTTCTAATTTTCAAGGTTTTAGTGGAAGTAACTACCTTTGGTACAGAAATAAAATAAAGACATGTGGATGAAACCAGTCTCTGCAAATAAGTATTTGTTTTCTTTGTTTTGTTTTTTTTTTTTTTTCCTTTTTTTTTTCTTTTTTATTTTTGATACTTTATTTACATTTCCAATGTTTCCCCTTTTCTGGGTCTCCTCTTTGGAAGCCCCCTATCCCCTCCCCATCTCTGCCTCTATGAGGGAATTCCACCTCCCACCCACCCGCCCACCAATCCCCCTATTCCCACCTTGATATTCCCCTTTACAGGGGCCTCTAACACCCTCAGGCCCAGGGGCCTCTCCTCTCTCCCTGATGGCCATCGAGGTCATCTTCTGCCTCATATGTGGTCCGAACCATGGGTTCATAGATGTGTATTCGTTGGTTGGTGGTCCAAACTTTAGGTCGATCGGGGGGGGGGGGGTCAGGCCCATTGACTCTGTTGCTCCCTCCATGGGGCTGCGAACTCCCTCAGCTCCTTCAGACCTTTCTCCAACTCTTTCATCTGGGACCTCACTCTCAGTCCAGTGGTTACTGTTAAGTGAAACTTGGGCCTTCTGACCTTTTGGGCTAATATCCGCTTATAAGTGAGTACATACCATGTTTGTTCTTTTGAGACTGAGTTACCTCTCTCAGGATGATATTTTCAAGTTCCATCCATTTGCCTGCAAATTTCATTAAGTCATTGTTTTTAATAGCTGAGTAGTACTCCATTGTGTAAATGTACCACATTTTCTGTATCCATTCCTC
>CM052700.1:23296477-23313947 GCA_028551405.1 Uromys caudimaculatus | reverse complement strand
ACAGGGGCAAGAACCAATCTCTGACACTATTAATGATAGCTCTTTATGATTGCAGACAGAAACCTAGCATAACTGTCCTCTGAGAGGCTCAACCCAGCAGCCTGTGGAAAGAGATTCAGAAACCCATAGCAAAACATTAGATGGACCTTGGGAAATCATATGGAAAATTTGGGAGAAAGATTGAGGGCCATGAAGCAGATAGGGACTCCATAGGGAGAACAACAGAGTCAACTAGCCTGGAGCACTGGGACTCCCAGAGACTGAATCACCAACCAGAGGGAGCATGGGCTAGACCTAGGCTTTCTGTACCTATGTAACAGATGAGCAGCTTGGTCAACAACTGGAGCAGGGGCTGTCCCTGAGTCTGCTGCCTTCCCACCTGTCTGTGGATCCTGTACCCCTAATGTATAGCTTTTTCTAGCCTCAGTGGAAAAATATATGCATAGTCCCACAGTGATGTCTGGGGACTTCTGGGAGGGGGGTTGACACACAAAAGGTGGCTTCTCCTTCTCATAGGAGAAGATGCTATGGGGAGAGGACTTGAATGAGAGGGACCTTGGAGGAGAGGACGGGCTGATATTGGGTTGTAAAGTGAATAAATAAATTTAATAAAAACCAATACCGTGTAGTTTTTATTACTACTGCTCTGTAGTACAGCTTGAGGTCAGGGATGCTGATTCCCCTAGAAATTCTTTTATTGTTAAGAATAGCTTTTGCTATCCTTGGTTTTTTATTGTTCCAAATGAATTTGAGAATTGCCCTTTTTTAAGTCTATGAAGAATTGAGTTGGAATTTTGATGGGGATTGCATTGAATTTGTAGATTGCTTTTGGCAGGATGGCCATTTTAATATATTAATCCTTCCAATTCATGAGTATGGCAGATCTTTCCACCTTCTGAGGTCTTCTTCGATTTCTTTCTGCAGAGACTTGAAGTCCTTGACATACAGATCTTTCACTTGCTTGGTTAGAGTCACACAAAGATACTTTATATTGTTTGTGACTATTGTGAAGGCTGTCATTTCCCTAATTTCTTTCTCAGCCTGTTTATCCTTCGAGTATAGGAAGGCTACTGATTTGTTTGAGTTAATTTTATATCCAGCTATATCATCTATTCTTCAGTTGAGGAACATCTAAGTTGTTTCCAGTTTCTGGCTATTGTGTATCTAGTTAAGCAAGTGTCCTTGTGGATTGTGGAGCATCTTTGGGTAAATGCCTAGGAGTGGTATAGCTGGGTCTTAAGGTAGAACTATTCCCTGTTTTCTGAGAAACTACCAAATTGATTTCTAAAGTGGCTGTACAGGTTGGCACTCCACCAGCCATGGAGGAGTGATCTCTTGATCCACATCCTTGCCAGTATGTGATATCACTTGAGTTTTTAATCTTAGCCATTCTGACCAGTGTAAGATAGAATCTCAGAGTTGTTTCAATTTGCATTCCCCTGATGACTAAGAATTTTGAATGTTTCTTTAAGTTTTTCTTGGCCATTTGAGATTCTTCTTTTGAGGATTTTGTTCTATTTTGTAGTTGGGTTATTTGAGCTGTTGATGTTAACTTCTTGAGTTCTTTGGAAATTTTGGACATTACCTCTCTGTCAGATGTAGGAGTGGTGAAGATTCTTTCCTAATCTGTAGGCTGCCAATTTGTCCTAATGAGTGTGTTCTTTGGTTTCAGAATCTTTGCATTTTCATTAGTTTCTATTTATCAGTTGGTCGTCTTAGAGCCTGAGCCTTTTGTCTTCTGTTCAAGAAATTGTCTCCTGTACCATCAATGCATTTAATGTATTTCCCAATTTTTTATCTATGTGAGTTAGTGTATCCAGTTTTATGTTGAAGTCCTTCATCTGCTTGGATGTGAGTGTTCTGCAGGGTGATAAGAATGAATCTACTTTTATTCTTCTACATGTAGACATACATATATGTAGACCAGCACCATTTATTGAAGATGCTTTCTGTTGTCCATTGTATAGCTGGGCTTCTTCATCTTCATCCCCATTCCAGGCACCCTCTTTAAGATTCCTTCTTCCCCTTCCTTCTCCTCTTTGCCTTTGAGAGGGTGGTCCTTCCTGTAGGATTTTTGGCCTGCATCCACTCAGCCACTGAATGTGGCTGCTTGTAGAGGGAGAATGCAGGGAATTTGTGCATATTCAGCACAGCCACCTGGGGCAGGTGCTGGGCCATAGGGAGCAGCACTGAGACACTGTTACAGTGCTAGGAAAGCACAGTCTGAGATGTGGAAAAGTCTGGGCAGGCTTGAGGTTCCCTGGGCTTGGGAAGAGGCTGGACCAAGGGGTTCTCAGACTCTTGGAAATACAGGCACTTCTGCATGTCACAGAAGACCAGAAAATGGAATCAGGGGCTAGAGGTCTGGGGACAGTGTCTAGCCCAGGGCCAGGAGAAAAGGGTAGCTCTCCCTTGTCCCAGCAGAGAGTGTTTTTCGCTCAGCAGAAACAGACTTGATGGCCTCCTGATGGCTAAGAGCACAGAGAGGCCTTCTACCCAGATTATGTTGCTGCTCTGTAGGTGAAGGTCAAAGACCCCAGCCTAATTTACCCTAGACAATTGGAGCCAAGAATAGAAAAAAACAAGAAGGGAACTATGTGTATGACTAAGCCCCACCTGACCACATTCTACTCTGAGAAACAAAGGACCCTGGACTGCCCCTGGACAAAAACACCCTGTTCCAGGAAATGGCTGATCACAAAATCAAGTTTCACAATTATGTTATGGCCCAACTGCCTTATGGTTAATTTAGAATAGTTGCTGGAATGCTTTGTGATGGATCTAGTTTATGGCTTAATATTTTATGATCAGTTAAGAATCACTGTTAAAATGTTTTTTGAAATGTTTCTTCATGATTGTTTAATGGTCAACTTGGGACGTTCTGTATTTCCCCATATCCCACATTCCTCCCTTTTTTATTCCCCTCCCCTTTCATTCCTTTTTATTACCCCAGATTTTGTGTTTTTTTCCTTTAAATACCCCTAACTTCAGTTACTCTAGGTCGAACTCCTCTGCCCCTACGTGGGTTATGAGCTCATCCCCAGTGCACTGGCTATTCTCAATTAAACCTCGTGTGTTTGTATCAAGATCGGTCTCTCGTGAGTTCTTGGGGGTCGCGGTGTCCCGAGACTTGAGTGAGGGTCTCCCCAATTCGGGGTCTTTCATTTGGGGGCTTGTCCGGGATCTTGCAACCACCCTCGTCTCCGAAGACCCACTTGGAGGTGAGATTTCTGTCTATATGTGGTTGTCTGTTTGCATGGCCAAGCTCTGAATCTGTACTTTTGGTTTGCGTGCAAGTCTGTATATGCAGTCGCTCGCGTCTCGAAAAGGGGCAGCGAGGGATGTGTGATCGGCCGACAGGCTAGAGGGTCACCGACTGCCGCCCTGGGAGACGTCCCAGGAGGTTTGGGGGAGCCCCGGGGAAGCCTGGGTGACTCCCATCTGGGTGCCAAAGAGGACACGGTAATCTTTCTTGAACAAAGAAATTACACGCCCTTCCGGCCGTCTGATTTTTTGAATTGGACCAGCTTGCCCTGGTGGAAGTGGGCCCTTACCTGTCTTTGTCTGTGTGTTTTCTGTTGTTGTTTTGTCTTATCTGTGACCCTGACAATGGGACAGACAGTTGCAACTCCCTTAAGTTTGACTTTAGATCATTGGACTGAAATTAAAAATAGGGCTCATAACTTATCAGTTGAAGTTAGAAAAAGACCATAGCAAACTTTTTGCTCTTCTGAATGGCCAACTCTTGACGTGGGATGGCCTCCAGAGGGCACCCTTGACCTGACTGTTATTTCTACCATTAAAGCCCTTGTTTTTCAAGAAGGACCAGGGTCCCATCCCGACCAGGGACCCTACATCATTGTCTGGGAAGATCTTGCACAAGATCCCCCTCCATGGCTTAAGCCATGGGCACAAAAACGGAAACCAGGCTCCTGAGTCCTGGCGCTTAAAGAATCTGAATTTAAAACAAAAATGAGAACCTCGAAAAATGAAACCCAGCTCAAGAGTCAACCTTCGGCTCCTCCTAAAATCTATCCCGAGATTGAGGAGCCACCCAAATGACTTACTCCTCTTCCACCTCCTTACCCTCCACCCCAGGTGCCTAACCATGAGGCAAATAATGGGATGAGAGATGGACCAGCCACTGGAATCCGAAGTTGGCACGCCCTAAGTCCTACACAGGGCCCCACAGGACCAGATTCCACCACAGTATTGCCACTTCGTGTCTATGGGCCTCCTGTAGAACCCCCCCAACTTCAACCCCTCCAATATTGGCCTTTCTCCTCTGCTGATCTTTATAATTGGAAAACTAACTACCCCTCTTTTTCAGAAAATCCTACTGGTCTAACAGGACTGGTGGAATCCCTGATGTTTTCTCACCAGCCCACTTGGGATGATTGCCAACAACTCTTGCAGGTCCTCTTCACCACTGAGGAGCGGGAGAAGATTCTCCTAGAAGCTCGTAAAAATGTTCCAGGGGCAGATGGGAACCCTTCCAATCTCCCGAAAGTAATAGATGCTGGATTCCCCTTAAATCGCCCAGACTGGGATTTCAACACGGCTGAAGGTAGGGAGCGACTGACAGTCTATCGCCAGGCTCTTGTGGTGGGTCTCAAGGGGGCAGCTCAATGCCCCACCACTTTGGCCAAGGTAAGAGAGGTCCTTCAAGGGCCAATTGAACCCCCGACTGTATTTCTGGAACGCTTAATGGAAGCCTACAGATGTTACACCCCTTTTGACCCAACTTCTGAGGGTCAACAGGCGGCAGTAGCTATGACTTTTATAGGACAATTGGCATCAGATATTAAGAAAAGATTACAACGTCTAGAGGGATTACAAACCCTGACTTTACAGGATCTAGTTAAGGAAGCAGAGAAAGTATATCATAAGAGAGAGACTGAGGAAGAAAAGAAAGAAAGAGAAAAGCGAGAGATAGAAGAAAGAGAGAATCGTAGGGACCGTAGACAGGAAAAGAATCTGACTAGAATTTTGGCTGCAGTAATAGGAGAACAAGAAAAAGCAGGATTTAGACAGTCAGGGGACCTGGGCAACAGAAGATCACGAATGAAAGAAGGCGGACAAATGATTTCACTAGAAAAAGATCAATGTGCTTATTGTAAAGAGAAAGGACATTGGGCGAAAGATTGCAAGAGAAGAAAGAATAAAGCACCTAAGGTTTTGACATTAGAAGAAGATGATTAGAGGGGACGGGGCTTGGTCCCCTCCCTGAGCCTAGGGTAACCCTAACTGTGGAGGGGACCCCTATAAATTTTTTAATAGATACTGGAGCTGAATTTTCAGTTTTGAAACAACGATTGGGGAAACTAAAGAATAAGAGATCTCTTGTTATGGGGGCCACTGGACAAAAACCATATCAGTGGACCACCTCCAGACAAGTAAATTTAGGAAAAAAACAAGTAACCCATTCCTTTCTGGTCATTCCTGAATGCCCCATGCCTTTATTAGGAAGAGATATGTTGACAAAATTAAAAGCACAGATCAGGTTTTCCCATGAAGGGCCAGAAATAACTTGGCAAAACCCCACTTCCATGGTAATGACTTTAAAATTAGATGAAGAATATCGCTTACATGAGTCACTTAAGAGCACTGAAATACCCAAATTGGAAGAATGGCTAGCAATATTCCCCAAAGCATGGGCAGAAACTGCGGGCATGGGAATGGCCAAACGAGTTCCTCCAATAATTGTGGGACTAAAAACAAACGCCACCCCCATTGGGGTTCGCCAATACCCCATGAGCAAGGAGGCTAGAGAAGGAATTAGACCTGATATTCAGAGACTTTTACAACAAGGCATTCTGATTCCATGTCAATCACCCTGGAATACGCCTCTGATGCCAGTCAAAAAATCTGGTACTAATGACTATCGACCAGTGCAGGATTTGAGAGAAATTAATAAAAGGGTTCAGGACATACATCCAACAGTCCCTAACTCGTATAACCTCCTTAGTTCTTTGCCCCCCCAATCGAAGATGGTATACTGTGCTAGATTTAAAGGATGCCTTTTTCTGTCTCAAATTACATTGTTCAAGCCAACCTATTTTTGCCTTTGAATGGAGAGATCCGGACACTGGACAAACAGGGCAGTTAACATGGACCAGACTGCCTCAAGGATTTAAAAATTCACCCACCCTTTTTGATGAAGCACTCCATCAAGACTTGGATCCCTTTAGAATTAAGAACCCCCAAATTACGTTGCTCCAATATGTTGATGATTTACTTCTAGCTGCCACCACTAAATCTGAATGCCAGCTTGGAACTGAAAGACTTTTGACTGAGTTGGGTGAGTTGGGGTACAGGGCATCGGCAAAGAAAGCCCAGCTATGCCAGATGGAGGTCACCTATCGAGGTTATGTTCTCAGAGATGGAAAATGATGGCTCACTGAGGCTAGGAAAAAGACTGTGACTCAGATCCCCGCCCCAACGACACCCAGACAAGTAAGGGAATTTCTGGGGACTGCTGGATTTTGCAGGCTGTGGATCCCAGGGTTTGCAAATCTAGCAGCCCCACTGTACCCCCTAACTAAAGAAGGGGGGCCATTCATATGGACTTTAGACCACCAGAGGGCCTTTGAAGACATTAAAAAGGCTCTCCTAACTGCCCCTGCCTTGGCTTTACCTGATTTAACTAAGTCTTTCACTCTATACATAGATGAGAGGGCTGGAGTTGCAAAAGGGGTTTTAACTCAGACTCTGGGACCCTGGAAAAGACCTGTGGCTTACCTGTCAAAAAAATTGGACCTGGTCGCAAGCAGATGGCCATCATGCTTAAAGGCTATCACTGCAGTGCCCTTGCATCTCAAGGACGCTGATAAGCTCACCCTGGGACAGCAGACCACTGTGATAGCACCCCACACCCTAGAAAGCATCATTAGACAGCCCCCTGATCAATGGATGACCAACGCCTGGATGACGCACTACCAGAGCCCCTTGCTGAATGAACGGGTAACCTTTGCTCTCCCTGCTGTCCTCAATCCCACTACTCTGCTGCCGGAGGTGGATGAATCATTGCCTATACATCATTGTGCTGACATACTGGCAGAAGAAACTGGTGTCCGTAAGGACCTCCAGGATCAGCCATGGCCTGGAAGCCCCAACCAGTATACTGATGGCAGCAGCTATGTCATTGAAGATAAGCAGAAGGTGGGGGCAGCAGTGGTGGATGGAAAACAAATAATCTGGGCCAGTAGCCTTCCTGAAGGAACCTCGGCCCAAAAAGCTGAACTAATAGCCCTGATACAGGCTCTGAGACTGGCGGAGGGAAAATCTATCAACATTTACACTGACAGCAGGTATGCTTTTGCCACTGCCCACATCCATGGGGCAATATATAAACAAAGGGGGCTACTTACATCTGCAGAAAAAGATATTAAGAACAAAGAAGAGATTTTGAGCCTTCTTGAGGCCATACATCTACCAAAGAAAATAGCTATCATGCATTGTCCAGGACATCAGAAGGGACAAAATGCGATAGCCCAAGGAAACCAAATGGCGGATTTGACTGCCAAACAGGCAGCACAAGGAACCATGACTTTGACAGCTCACGAATCAAAATACTATTATGAAACTAGAGAGACTAGTTTCAGATATACCCCTGAAGATTATCAAATAATGAATAAATTGGACATAATACAAGGATACACCCCTTATGGGGTGGCAGAAACAAAAGAAGGTAAGCAAATTCTTCCTCAAAAAGAGGGACGAGAATATGTCACTAACTTCCATTGCTTGACTCATCAAGGAACAAAGAAGTTAAAAAACATTGTGAGATCTTCAGACTATCATGTTATTGGACTATCAAAACTGGCACAAGATGTAGTTAATAAATGTAAAGCATGTGCCCTGACTAACGCTGGACGCTCCATAAAAAATACTGGTCAAAGGCTTAGAGGAGATCGCCCTGGAGCTTATTGAGAAGTGGACTTCACTGAAATTAAGCCAGCCAAATATGGTAACAAATATTTACTGGTTTTTATAGACACCTTTTCAGGATGGGTAGAAGCCTTTCCAACCAGGACTGAAACTGCCAACATAGTAATAAAGAAAATTATTGAAGAAATCTTCCCAAGATTTGGAATTCCGAAGGTAATTGGGTCTGATAATGGACCTGCCTTTGTTGCCCAGGTAAGTCAGGGACTGGCCACTCAACTGGGGATTAATTGGAAATTACATTGTGCTTATAGACCCCAGAGTTCAGGCCAGGTAGAGAGGATGAATAGAACTATAAAAGAGACCTTAACCAAATTAGCCTTAGAGACCGGCGAAAAAGATTGGACAGCCCTCCTTCCCTTTGTTTTGTTTTGGGTACGAAACACCCCTGGAAGGTTTAAGCTTACCCCTTATGAGATTCTATGTGGAGGGCCACCATCGCTTATTGAGGCAGGCAGAATTTATGATACTGATGCTTCCCTTTCTAAACCTCTACTTACCCACTTAAAGGCCCTAGAACTTGTCAGACGCCAAATCTGGGAACAGATAAAAGAAGCTTACGAACCTGGAGACACTGCAGTGCCCCATCAATTTCACATCGGGGACACTGTCCTGATTCGGCGCCACCGAGTGGGAAACCTCGAACCCTGCTGGAAGGGACCCTACTTGGTACTCCTGACCACCCCTACTGCAATCAAAGTTGAAGGAATATCAGCTTGGATTCATGCTTCCCACGTCAAAAGAGCTCCGAAACCGACCCAAAATGAATGGAAACTGGAGAAGACTGCCAATCCTCTTAAGCTACGTCTACATCGTATATATGAATCAGACACTGAGCCTTAAGACAATAGGAGAAACAAATGTTCACCATCCCTTCAATCTTACTTGGCTGAGACCGCGCCTTAAACCCACGGTGCGGGGGCAGAGCCGATTATTATTGCCGCAGCTGAGGATGTGAGACCACAGGTGACACCTATTGGAATCCTTCTTCCTCCTGGGACTATATCAAAGTCACTGCTAATTATACACATCATAAAATTGGAAGTCCAGGCTGGATAAAGAAAGCTGAATGTTCAGGATGGTGCCATCCTTTGCGCATCCAATTTACAGACCCAGGAAAAAATTATAACCTTTGGACCAATGGTATTTCATGGGGCTTAAGGCTCTATAAAGAACGCTATGATGATGGCGTTATCTTCACCATAAGATTAAAAATAGAAAGTCCCCCATCATTGTCAATCGGGCCTAACAAAGTACTGGCTGAACAGGACCTTCTGGCCCCATTGCCCCCAAGGTCTGCCCCATTACCCCAAAGGCCTATTCTTAATTCCACCACCCTCAACCTTACCAAGTCACCAATTATCCCCACTGAGACCCCTAATGAGACACCCGTTCAGCCCCCAATGACAACAGGAGAAAGAATGTTTAATCTTATACAGGGAGCCTTCCAGGCTCTTAACACCGCCAATCCGGAAGCCACTTCTTTCTGCTGGCTCTGCCTATCCTCAGGACCTCCTTATTATGAAGGTTTAGCTATTATAGGGTCCTTTAATATTACAGACCATTCTGAGGGACAATGTTTTTGGGATTTAAAAATAAACTTACCCTGACCGAGGTCACAGGAAAAGGACTCTGTATAGGCAATGTACCTACAACCCATCGAAGCCTTTGTACTTTCACTTTGGCCCTCAACCAAACCGAATCAAACAAATTTTTAGTACCAGGACCCAACCGATGGTGGGCATGTAATACTGGATTAACCCATTGTGTTTCTACCTCTGTTTTTAATCAATCTGTTGATTTTTGCATTATGGTTCAATTGGTTCCGCGAGTTTATTATCATCCTGAAAGAATAGTCCTTGATGAATACGATCTTCAACCCACTCGATTTAAAAGAGGACCTGTGTCTTTAACCTTGGCTGTTATGCTTGGGCTGCGAATAATGGCTGGAGTAGGAACAGGGACTGCAGCCTTAATAACTGGACCACAACAACTAGAAAAGGGATTAAATGGACTTCAGGATGTCATAAATGAAGACATAAAGGCTCTAGAAGAATCTATAACTAACTTAGAAGAGTCCTTAACTTCTCTATCGGAGGTAGTTTTACAAAACAGGAGGGGATTAGATTTACTATTTTTAAAGGAAGGAGGGATATGTGCTGCCTTAAAAGAAGAATGTTGCTTTTATGTTGACCATTCGGGGGCCATTAAAGATTCCATGAGCAAACTTAGAGAAAGATTAGAAAAATGCAGAAGAGAAAGAGAAGCTAGCCAAGGATGGCTAGAAGGATGGTTTAATAAATCACCTTGGATGACCACCTTATTTTCTGCCTTAATAGGACCCCTGTTAATTTTGTTCCTTTTACTTACCATCGGGCCTTGTTTAATTAATAAATTGTTAACCTTTGTTAGGGAATGGGTAAATGCAGTCCAGGTCTTGATGTTAAGACATCAATATCGAACATTAGGGAGCCATAACCAATATGAATATAATGATACTGAGCTATAGTTCTAAGATTAGAACTATCCATTAGAAGAAGTGGGGAATGAAAGACCCCAGCCTAATTTACCCTAGACAATTTGGAGCCAAGAATAGAAAAAACAAGAAGGGAACTATGTGTATGTCTAAGCCCCACCTGACCACATTCTACTCTGAGAAACAAAGGACCCTGGACTGCCCCTGGACAAAAACACCCTGTTCCAGGAAATGGCTGATCACAAAATCAAGTTTCACAATTATGTTATGGCCCAACTGCCTTATGGTTAATTTAGAATAGTTGCCGGAATGCTTTGTGATGGATCTAGTTTATGGCTTAATATTTTATGATCAGTTAAGAATCACTGTTAAAATGTTTTTTGAAATGTTTCTTCATGATTGTTTAATGGTCAACTTGGGACGTTCTGTATTTCCCCATATCCCACATTTCTCCCTTTTTTATTCCCCTCCCCTTTCATTCCTTTTTATTACCCCAGATTTTGTGTTTTTTTCCTTTAAATACCCCTAACTTCAGTTACTCTGGGTCAAACTCCTCTGCCCCTGCGTGGGTTATGAGCTCGTCCCCAGTGCACTGGCTATTCTCAATTAAACCTCGTGTGTTTGCATCAAGATCGGTCTCTCGTGAGTTCTTGGGGGTTGCGGTGTCCTGAGACTCGAGTGAGGGTCTCCCCAATTCAGGGGTCTTTCAAAGGCTTCTTCAGGGCTCTCCACAGAAGATGTTGGTGAAAAGAGACAATCTGTGGTTATAAACAGTTTATTATCATGGCAGAAAATGGATGCATAAAACCATACCTGACTTCTCAGCGTGGACCTGAGATTAAATATCTTTTGCAAGGAGGAAATTCTAGGAGATCTGGGCCTCGAGATACCTCATTAGTATGGAGAACTCTGTCTTGAGCCTATGTGACCATAGGACATGTGTATTGTATGTGAAAAGCAAGGCACATGTTCCAAGTCAGGAGTCTGGCAGGGAGATGGAAGTCACCTAAGCCTCAGGTATATGCCCAGAGTCTCCCTGTCTCAATCTACTCTACCTTACCAAACTTCTGCCATAGTTTTATGTCCAACATGCTCCCATCGTTTCAATCATTATTTTAAATATTTGACTGTAAGATCTTCCAAAATGTTCTCACTGGGAACAATTACCTTAGGATGTTTTTGTTGTTGATCCTTCAAACCACCTTTCTATTTTTTTTTTCTCTGATCTTTACAATGTTCACAAATTCAGAGTACTCCTTTTCCTCCATGGGAATGGTATTTAGTGATCCAAACTCTACCTCTATTTTCTCTCTGAAGTTAGCTACTGTCTTATGTCAGTTTTACCCTCCTTCCTGGTTCATAGTTTCTGGCAGTAGTTGTGGACCTCCCTGTGCCTGGATTGCTTGTCCTGCTTTAGCTCTTATCTCCCCCATTGGTCCATAGTTTCTGCTCTGAATTGTGAAACTCCACGAATCTGTGTGCCTATGCCTGGGTCATCTTCTCTTTTCTCCCAGGGTCCACAATTTGTGCTGTGAGTTAGAGAACTCTCCAGCCCTGTATGTACTTCCCTGCATAAGCCTCAGTTTCCTCCCTGGATCTGTAGTCAACTGTGAATTGTGGACCTTCTCATATATCTGTAAACCTCACTCTTGGTCTACTCATTATCCTCTGGGTCCATGGATTCCTGTACAAATTTTGAACTCATTATGCCTAGATGGCTTACTCTGGGGTCAGTTACCTCTCTTCGCTAGATCTGGAACTTCTGTCATTTGTTATGGAATCCCCAAACTCTGGCATCTGTTCCCTTTACCTTAGGTCAGCACCCTTTCCTTACTTGAGACCATATCTTCTGCCTCATCCTGTGGAGGTTCCCTCTCATGGATGCTCTATCTCAAGTCAGCTCTGGACTCTGAGTTTTGGAAAAATCTCACCTGAGTCTTTGCTCTGAATGGTCTCTGGTCTGTAGCTTTTCCAAAGTGTTGGAAACCCAAACCTAGCACCTCATAATAGATCATTGATAATTCTATTATGATTTTTAATATTGTCACATGTAGCTATAAAACTTCCTGTTAGAACTGTCTTCATTATATCTGATAGGTTTGCTACATTCCATTTTCCTTTCCATCCAGTTATTTTTCTTGCACTACATTTCATGTTCTGTACTGATTGCCTTATTCAATTCAGGTTTGTATTGGTGCCCTTATTAATGTCTTTGAACCTATTTATAATTCTTCCTTTGGATTCCTGGTCTAGCAGTTTGTCTAAGTCATTTTCATCTTACTTGTGCTTTGGAATTGGGATTTTTCCATTTTGTTAAGGGCTGGTTTTGGACACCTTTCATTTTCCAGTGGCAATGTTTGTGATGATCTGCAAAGAGAATTATAGAGTTGAAGAATAAAGGAAAGGGCAAATATTTGGAAAGTAACTCAAATTATTCTTAATTGCAGATGACTTTATCCTTTATCTAAAAGACCCTGAAACCCCCAATAAACCTCTTAGATATGATAATTCCATTAACTGAAGTATCAGGGTTTAAGGTCACATACATACACATCAGTATCTTTATGATATGCCAATACTAGCATATTTGAGAGAGAAATAAATCAAACAAGCTTACTCACAATTCATTCAAAATAAGCATGCTAATGTGTTTGTTATAAAGGCACTAGAAGCAATTAGAAAATGTTGTGCAGCTGATGTTTTGTTTAATCAATCAATTATTCTACAGCAATTTCGCATTCCTTTTCTCCTCTGAGTTCACCCCACTCTTCTCTTTCCCTCCACTCCTCTTCCAATTCTGTCAGAAAAGGGCAGGCCTCCCATGGGCTTCAAACAGCCATGTCAGAGAGTGCAGTAAGACTAGGAACTCCTCTTCTACTAAGGCTACACAAGGCAACCCAGTAGGGGAAAAGGTTCCCAGAGGCAGGCAACAGTGTAAGAGATAGCTCCTGATCCCACTGTTAGGAGTCCAGAAGATGACCAAGCTACACAAGTGTAACATGTCCAGAGAGCCTATGTCAGTTCCTTGCAGGTTCCTTTATTTTTGTTAAGTCTCTGTGATTCCTATGCTAGTTGATTCTGTGAGTATTTTCTTATGTTGTACTTGTTCCCTCTGATTTACAATCCTTCCTTCTCCTCTTCTGCAGGATTCACCAAGCTCCTCCTAATCATTGGATATGGATCTTTGCATGTGTTTCCATTAGTTGTAAGGTGAAGCTTCTCTCATGACAACCAGCATAGACACCAATCTATGAATATAACAGAATATCATTAATAATCATTTTATTGACTTTGTTTTTTGTTGTTATTGGGGTTTGTTTGTTTTGTCATTTATATTTGTTTCTATTGTGGGTCTCTGGCCTACACAGTCTCTAAATCCTGGCCCTCCAGGAAGTGTCAGGAATGACTCCCTCTCATGGTGTAAATCTTAACCTGGACCAGTCAATGGTTGACCCCTCCCACAAGTTCTATGCCACTCTTACCACAGCCCATCATGTAGCAGGATAAATTGTAGGTTGAAAGACTTGTGGCTGTGTTGGTGTCCCAATGCCTCCCCCTGGAAGACTGGCCTGGTTATAGGAGATATCCAGTTCAGACTCCATATATCCCAATTGCTAGGAGTCTTAGCTAATGTCACCCTCACTGAATTTTGGAATTTTCCATAGCCCTTGGTTTGCAGTTTCACTCAGAGACACAATTCCCATTCCCTTTTACTCTTCCATTACTCTCCCCATCTGCCCTCCCCACACATGATCCCTCCTATTTCCTTGAAGTAGGAAGTTATTAAACCTCTTAAATATATCCAGGAAAATACAAATAGGTGAAGGAGATTATTAAAGCTGTTTAAAACCTAAAAATGGAAATAAAACCAATAAAGAAAAAACAAACTAGAGCAATCCTGGAAATGGAAAATCTAGGTAAGTGAACAGGTGTTGGCTATGCCCACATAACCAACCCACCCGAGCAACAGTGAGGACCTGTGGATTAATGATGAGACACACACACGAAGAAGGTTGTGTGAGAAGTGTCTGTGTTTCTTCAAGACCTCAGCCCTTATATACAGTGAGCAAAACAGCCCAGAAAGTACAAAACAAGGAAGTTGACAACAAAACAAGGAAGTTGACACCTGGCTCTCCAGTTTAGGAAAAAACAAATCCATCTGCCCTTTCGCAAAACTCAGCATAACAGGATGTTTCCAAGCACTGGGAGGCTAATCCTCAGCATAACAGGATGTTTTCACACTATTGTAGGCTATAGAGAAAAACAACAGCCAAGCACTGGGAGGCTAATCCAAGTAAGGAGGGCACAAACAGGAATTACAGATGAAAGCATCGCCAATAGAATTCAAGAAATAGAAGAGAAAATCTGAAGCATAGAAGATATGATAGAAGAAATTGATATGTTGGTCAAATAAAATGTTGACTCTAAAAAGTTTCTGACACAAAACTTCCAGGAAATCTCGGACACTATGAAAAGACAAAACCTAAGAATAATAGGAATAGAACAAGAAAAGATTCCCAGATCAACGGCTCAGAAAATATTTTCAACAAATTCATGGAAGAAAATCCCCCTTTCCTAAAGAAAGAGATTCTAAAAAGGTAGAAAAAGCTCATGGAACACCAAGTAGTTTAGGACAGAAAGCAAAGTTCCCCTATCATATAATAATCAAAACACCAACTATACAGAACAAAGAAAGCATTTTAGAAGCTGCAAAAACTTTTTCAAGTAGCATATAAAGGGAGACCTATTAGAATTATACCTGATTTCCTCACAGAGACTCTAAAAGTCATAAGGGCCTGGACAGATTTCTTTCAGACTCTAGGAAATCTCAGATGTTAGCCAAGACTCCTATACCCAGCAAAACTTTCAGTCACTACAGATGGAGAAAACAAAATATTCCAAGAAAAAATCTAAATTGAAATATCCATCCACAAATCTAGGCCTACAAAAGGTACAGGGAGGAAAATTCCAATCCAAGGATATTAACTACATGCAAGAAAATACATGAAATAAATAATTGCATGCCAGCAGAGCCAAAAGAAAGAAATCATGCATGTACACACACCACACACACACACACACACACACACACACACACACACACACACACACACACAGATACACACACACACTACCACCACCCACAGCAAAACAATAATTAACAAACACTTTTCATTAATATCTGACAACATTAATGGAATCGATTCCCTAATAAAAAGACACACGCTAACTGAATGGATGTGGAAACTCTATTCATCACTATGCTGCATACAAGAAACACTCCTCAATATCAAACATAGTTATTTCCTCAGTGTAAAGGGCTGAAAATCAATTTTCCAAGCAAACGGACACAGGATGCAAGATGGTGTAGCTGTTCTACTATCTCACAAAATAGACTTTCAACAAAAATTAATCAAAAGAGATGGGGAACAGTACTTCATATTCATCAATGGAAAAATCCACCAAGATGGAGTTTATATTCTCAACACCTATGTCCCAAATGCAAGGACTTCCACATTCATAATAGAAACATTACTAAAGCTCAAACCACACATTCACCCACACACACTGATAGTGAGATACTTCAACATCCTGTCTCAACAATGGAAAGGTCATCCAGACAGAAACTAAACAGAGAAATAATGCACCAAACAGATGTTATGATTCAGATGGACCTAACACATATAAACAGAATTTTTCACCCAAGCACCAAGGAAAGACCTTCTTCTCAGGACATGATGGAAACTTCTCCAAAATTGAGAAGTCACAAAGCAAATATCAATAGATAAAAGAAACTTGAGATACAATGAGTCTACCTCAGGACCCAGCTATACAATTCATGGGCATATACTAAAAGAGTGCTCCACTATACCACAAAGACACTTGCTCAACTATGTTCATAGCAGCTTTATTCATAAAATCCCAAAACTGGAAGCAACATAAATGTCCCTCAGCAAGAGAATGGGTATGAAAATGTGATATATGTACACAATGGAATATTACTCAGATGCTAAAAATAATGACATGAAATTTGTGGGCAAATAGATGGAAGTAGAAAATATCATCCTGAGTGAGGTAACTAAGTCCCAGAAAGACAAAGGTGTTATGATATCACTTATATGTGGTATTATATTAGCTGCAAAGTTAAGGATAACCATGCTGCAATCCACAGACTGGAAGAAATAAACTGAGGATAAGATGTGATTTTCTTCAGGTTCTAAGCAACAAAGCCTCTGTACACATTCTTACCTACAGGTTTTTAGTCTCTTAAAAGCTTTGATGAAGTGGATTTTCCATGTGAATGGATTTAATATGATTTGAAAAGAACAAATGACATATTTCTTTACATATCTGAATTTGTTACTATAATTATGTATTTCTTCACAAAGTATGGTAACTGGTAGGCTTGGTGATGGAGACTTGTCACCTTGAGTAGTCAGAAGATTGAGACAGGATGGTCACAAATTCAAGGACAGCCTCAGAAACTTAGTCCTTTGAAGATTTATAAAGGCTAAGAATGTGACACTATGGGAGAATATTTGCCTAGCATGCACCATGCTCTATGTTCAGTCTCCTACTGTGCCAGCACCAAAAATAAATGAATGAATGAATGAATGAATGAATGAATGAATGAATGAAAGACAAAATAATGAAAGAAAGGAAGGAAGAAATAAAGGAAGGAAGAAAGAAAGAATGATAGATGATAGATAGATAGATAGATAGATAGATAGATAGATAGATAGATAGATAGATATAAGATTAAAATGGATGAGCAGGAGGTTTGGGATGGAGAGCAGTCAGGAGGCAGACCCAGAGGCGGGTGATGTCTGGACTGTTAAAAGGATTAAAGAATAAAAAAAAAAAAAAGATTAACACACTGGACCTCATACACAATAGATATGTTTTAGAGCTAGTAATATCCTTTGATTTACTTTCTTTGAAATACATAAATTTGAAATAATGTCAGTGCTTGAAAAAAATCAATGTGTGAATTAAAAATTTATGCTGAATTTTTACAATGTATATGTATTTCAAAACATTGTATTC
>CM052700.1:23274555-23295977 GCA_028551405.1 Uromys caudimaculatus | reverse complement strand
TAAGCATATACAAGGCAAGATGTTACAAATATAAGAAGTTGATAATTGATCCTATAAAGTGATCAGAAATAATGTTTTCTAATGTAAGGCTTTGCCTTTGCCTTACAGAAACACTCTAAAATAACAGTGATGTTAAATGAATAAGAGTCAAGCCCTTCCCCTCTTTGATGCTTCCTTCAAATGACCCTACATGACTTAATATGTGTCCAATGGTTAGTCTCTCTTTACCTTGAGATCTTGAAAAATCTCACCTCAATGAGTGTACACACTTCAGGTGTTTTTGAGGACATCACACTTGTTCTTAATTGTATGTTTTCCTGCTCAGAATCAGGATTCCCAGGTGCCAAGTGCAAGGTTCCTGAGCCCTTGGGGACTCACAGTGACTCTGTGAAGGGGACATGATCTAGGGCTAAGTAGGTGAAAAGCAGATTACACTCCAGTGAACTGAGGGGGTGTTTGGGTCCTGGTGGGCCTGTATCAGGACAAAACTATGCTTTATAAACTTGATCTACACAGATCAGATAGCTACATGTTTTATCAGGTTGTTGGTGTGCTATTACTGTCGATTAGTTCAAGATTCTCAACAGAACAGATATCTGGGTTTTATCACTTGTTTATCAATTTTAGTATGGAATTACTCATTGCTTTCTTTCTCCTGATTGTTCTGACTGTATTCCAGGAACAAATTTCTTGTTTCTCCTTAGATATACCTGCTTCTCCTGGCTACTATCAAGATGGAGATTTTGTTATTGGAGGATTCTTTTCCCTTAGAGTGACTACTGGAGACATTAGAAATAAATTTGGCTTTAAAGATTTAATCTATATACCAGATATTGTTTATGCGTAAGTGATTTCTCTCTTTAAAAAATTATTGTTTGAGGATTTCATACATGTATACGATATATGTTGATCACAGCTACCTCTACTGCTTCCCCTCCAATGTCTCCTGCCTTCAACTTCATGGAGTCTCTCTCTCTGTCTCTGACTATCTCTGTCTCTGTTTCTGACTCTATTTCTGTCTCTGTCTCTCTGTCTCTGTCTCTCTAACTCTATCTCTCTTTTCCTTTTTAATATCTGGAGTTCATTTAGGCATGCTAGTACTGCATAATATAGGACATCATCTAGAGTCTAGGCAAGCTACTAGGGCAAACCTCCTAAGGAAACTGACTCTCTGTTCCGCAGTAGCCACCAAATGCCATTGGCTACTCAGCCATGAATGGCTCTCTGTGTGTCTCTCCTCTATGCATGCTGAATTCTCTTAAATATGTAAAAAGGTGTTGAAAGCACTTTGGAGTTGCTTAGTATATTGTACTGAGAACACTTTATTTTTCCAGATTAAATTGACTCGACACTATTTTTGAACATTTATGCTTGACCAAGTCCTGTGTATTTTCCAGAGGTTTATCCTATTTTTGACTACCACATGAAATACTGTTTTAATGGTCGCTATTTCCCACATTCTTTACTCCTCCATTTTTCTTTCTCAGACACAAATTGGATAGTAAAAAGTGAAAGTTGTACATTTGATAGTATGTGGTGGTGAAAACCTTTAATCTCAGAACTTGAGAAGTAGAGGCAGGTGGATCTATGTGAGCCTAAGATTAATCTAGTCTACATAGTGAGTTTCAGTACAGCCTGGTCTGAATAGTGAGACACTATATCAAAAAATTTTTCAAAAACAGAAATTGTGAATTTGATAATAAGTTATATGATTTTTCTTTTTTATGATTAATTTCTCTATATTTTTAATATAGAATATCCTGATTATTTCTCAGAATATCATGTATAATCTGTATATGACTTAGATTGCTATTAATAAAAATCCAGAATTTGAGAGGGAGCATGGGAGTAGCTGCAGGGAGAGAAGAGAGAGAACTAAATAATGTGATTATATTTTGATTAAAATTAAAATACAACAGAACATAAAAAATTGTCTTTTCATTTTTTCCTCCTAGGGATCTCACCAAACATTACCAGCACATGTTGGCAATGGTTTTTGCTATAGAAAAAATCAACAAGGACCCAAATATTCTATTCAACATGTCCCTGGGATTCTATCTCTTCAACGTTGACTTTATAGAGACGAAGACCGTGGAGAGTTCTATGGCTTTGCTCTCCGGAGGGAGCCCACCTAGTCCTAACTACAGCTGCAGGCCTGAGAAGACTGATAAGCTGGTTGCAGTGATAGGAGGCATTTCAACAAGAATATCAACCCAGATCTCCCGAGTTCTCAGTCTCTACAATGTCCCGCAGGTACGCAAAGAACCCTGGCTCCTTAGGTTAGACATAGAAACATAGTAATAAATGCTAATTAAGCCAGTTATGGTTTATTGACAAGGTATGGAACTACTTATATATTTACTGTTTAGTAATCTTTTAAAATCTGAATAATAATTTATTCAAAAGATAAAATCATGTTTGTATAATAAATTTAATTTCAAAACCTTTAAAATTGAAAAAAATATAAATAAATGTAATGACATCCTGTATTTTTACCACTCCAAGAAAATGTCCTTTGCCTTGTACCATTGCTAATACTGCCTTTCTTTTGTATGCAGTTTTAGAGCATCACAAAGCATGAGGACTACAATAATTCTACTCACAGATTTTTACTGTACCCAGTGTGGACATATGTCTCATTATTGTTATAGTAACTCAAATTGCCACATAAAATGTATTTTTACAAAGAATATTGGATCAGACTTACTCTGGACATTTCTGCTGTTTGTAATTTTCCTCTGATAATAGGAAAGTTTTATAATTTTGTATTTGTTTAAAAATCTTTCTGTTGATCAGTAATGATTTCTTATAAGCAATGCTAGAGAGGTAGCATTTATAAGTCAAATTCATCTTTGTTAATAATACACTTGAAAAGGGCTACTTAGAAATATATTAATTTGCAAATAACAGTGATTCAGCATGAACTGTTTCCCTGATATCATCAATGAAGAAACTTAAATCTTAGTAAAATGAACTAGGCTCCCATGTTGATTTATTTTTATTTTCGATTTTTACCTATTTGTTCATTTCTGAGACAGATTCTCACTATGCCAACTGGAGTAGTCTTGAACATCCTATGTAGCCGAGGATAGCTTTACAGTGATCCTCCTGCCTTTGCTTCCCAGAACTGGGATTATAAGCATGCATCATCAGGCTTGGCCAGATTTTTATTGTTATGAGATTTTATGAGTGAACTTTTAAAATGTGATTATTTTATTTATTTACATTTCAAAGGCTGTCCCCCTTTCTGATCTCACCTTGGCAAACCCCCTATCCCATTCCTCCACCCCACTGACTCTAAGAGGATGCTCTCCCACCCACCCATGCTGGCGAAAACCCCTCTAACATCCCCCCTTGCCTGGGGCAACAAGCCTCCACAGGACCAATTACCTCCCCTCCCACTGATGCCAAATAATTTAGTCCTCTGCTGTATAAGTAGAGGGAACCATGGACCCATCCATGTATACTCTTTGGTTGGTAGTTCAGTCCCTGAGGGCTCTGAAGTGTCCAGTTAGTTGATACTCTTGGTCTTCCTATGGCATCGCAATCCCATTCACCTACTTCAGTCTTTCCCCTAACTCTTTCACTAGGGTCCCTGGGCTCAGTCCACTGTTTCACTGTAACTCTCTGCATCTGTCTTAGTCAGGTGCTGGCAGAGCCTTTCAGAGGACAGCCATACTAGGCTCCTGTCTGCAAGCACAACCTGGCATCAGTAATAGTGTCAGGGTTTGGTTCCCAGTCATGGAATGGATCTTAATGCGAGCCAGTCTCTGGATGACCTTTCCTTTAGTCTCTGTCCCATTTTTGTCCCTGATTTCTTTTAGACAAGAACAATTCTGGACCAAATATTTTTAGGGTAGTTTAGTGACCCCATCCCTCTCCTGGAGGCCCTATTTCCTGGTGGTGGTCTCTTCAGCTTCTCTCTCCCCACTGTTTGTCATTTCTCCTAAGTTCATCTCCAATGAATTTGGGGACCCTCTGACATCCCAAGTCTCTGGAACTTTCTAGAGGTTCTCCCTGCCCTCTACTACACATAGCTGCATATTTCCACTTATTTTCCTGGCCCTTTAGCATCTCTCTTGTCTCCCTCCATACCGGATCCTGCTTCTGTTTACCCCTTCCCTCTCCCACCCAGTGCCGTCCCTCCCTCTGCCTCCCATTTAGATTTTGCTCCCCTTTCTAAGGGGGATTGAAGCATCCTCACTTGGGCCTTCCTTCTTGTTAAACTTCTTATGGTCTGTGGTTTATATCAGTGGGTATTCTGTACTTTTGGGCTAATATCCACTTATTACATACCTTTTGAGTAAGTCCTCTTGGGTCTGGGTTACCGTACTCAGGGTGATATTTTATACTTCCATCTATTGTTTTCAAAATTCATGATATCCTCATTTTTAATAGCTGAAATTTAAATTTTGCTCTTCAACAGTGGCCAGCCAGCAGCCTGTGTCCACTGATAGCTGTGCACATGGCCCAACACACAACCTCAACATACTTACAAAGTCCAGGGGCATTTTTGTGATTTCTTTTTGTAATATACTTGCACACGTCTTAAGTGTGAACTGTGGAGCTGGCAGTGTGAACTGTGCTGCTGACCTTGTTTTCTACGTATGATTTCCTTTATCATGTCGGCACATTTGTTTGAGTCTTTTGTGTAGAATAAGTAAACCCTTCTTTAGTGTATATAAATGGATCCCTAATGTGTGAAAATTATTCCAACTTTACATGTGACAGATAATCGTTTCTTTCCATTTCTTCTCTTTGACAGCCTGAGCACTATATGTCTGTTCTCAAACATTTCTGTGTGTTGGGTCCTCTGCATGCTAAGTCCCATATTTTTCCCTCTTGATTCACTTTCCCATTTTCCAGAGCGCATCCTTGAGTTGAGGGAAATTTACAAAGGTTGTTCAGTAGAGGTATTTCATTTGACTGACCTGCATTTTAACTTTCAACAACTTTATTTGGATGTTTTGTTTTGATTTTTTAGAATTTTTCCTCCACATTTAAAAATTTTTCCACTAAATGCCTGTTTGTTAAATTCTATTTAGATTCAGAATTGATTCTCTCATTGCAGCTACCTGCTCATGTGAGCTCTGTTTGTGATTATTTGTGATTATTGGTCACTCTACACAACAGTGCAACTCTGACATCTGCTCTCATGTCATTTTTCTTATTAGCTTTGATTTCTAGTACAGAGGAATTATGAACTCATGGAGGTGCATAGTGGTTTGTTCTCTCTCTCTCTCTCTCTCTCTCTCTCTCTCTCACTCATTCTCTCTATCTCTCAGTGTGTGTATATGCATATGTGTGTGCTTGTGCATGTGTGTGCATGCATGTGTGTGTGTGCGGTATGTGGGAAATGTGAAGTGGGTCTGGTATGTGGCACATGCTAATGAGTCACAAGACTATGTAGGTAGGTATGTCACTACACACACACACACACACATGGAGGCCAGAGAGTCTTCTATCACGTTCTACAAAGCTGCCTTGAATCAGGGTCTTTCAGTGACGACCCTGATTCCACAAGCTTGAGATTCTGGACTGGCTAGTCATCAAGCCCTTGGAATTTAGCTGTCTCTACTTAGCTATATTGGGATACTAGCACGAGCAGCTATGTCTGACTTGTTATGGAGATGGTGAGGATTCTAATGCAGGCCCTCACACTTGCAGAGCAAGCACTGAGCCACCTCCCCAGCTTCATGATCTATATCTATATCTATTTCTTTATCTATACCTATATCGTATATATCTATATATCTAGATCTATCATCTAGATCTATATATTTAAGTTAATGTACAAAATAATGGATTTTTCAAGCCGTCTTCATGCATGTACACTATTATTTTTTTCTCCAGTCCCCTCAGGCTTTGGCCTATCACACACTACAGTTATTCTCTGATGTTGAGGTCAGCTCCTACTCAGCAGTGAACTAAATCCTCCCTCCATAAACTGCCTGAGCCAAGCCTCCTCCTACCTAACTCTTCAGTTTGTTGCCATTGTGACCTTCTATTTCCACACCTGCCTCCTAAGGCAGCCTCATCCATGCCTGTTCAGGTGACTGCAGATTCTGTGACGTGCTGTTATTCCTCATTTTCAGCATCAACAGAAGGTCAGTGTTAGATATTTAGTTCTCTCTTGAAAGGGCAGCTTGCCATAGCCCTCTGAGTCATAGGGAGCGACAAACTATGACTCTTCTGTTTTCAGCCCATCTTCCTGGAGGAGCAGCTGTCTTCCTGGAATCACACCTGGATTAGAGACCTGAAAGAATGCTGGGCTTGTCCTGTCAACAGGACAACAGGTCTCCCTACCACAGACCCTTGCCTAATCTTTTGAATGTGATTTGTGACACTTCAAACATTTTTTTAAATTCATGGCTTAAAAGTAGTTCATTCAGATTTTGAGAAATATGTTTAAATCAACAAATTTATGTTGATTAAAAGACATTATTCAAATTATGTTTTATTAATTAATTTAGATTCATGGGACTCATGAACCCATTATCAAAGTTTGTTGATATAACATATTATATCATCATGTGTATCTATTTAAATTACTTACTTTTGTGCTTTTAAATATATTGAATATTTATGCTAGTGTTTCCTTCCTCAAAGTATTCATGTTTACTTCATTTTGTGATTTCTTCTTTCCTATTTCTCCTCCTTCTCCCCACCCACACCTCGCTCCCAGTTAATTAACATGTATTTACTGTCTTTATTCAATTATCATGATTTTGGATTCAATAAGTGAAATGTTCACTAAACACTCAAATTCAGATGCCTGGTGAAAGTCAGTGAGTAGAGCCAGGGCATGAGCGGTGGATAAAGGTATGATCTAATGGGCATCTGATTTTCGGAGATTATTGAGGGAATTTGTATGGAAATAGGGATCAAGTCCTAATCTGAGACATGGGACACTGGGATATTGATACCATCAGTGGAGAGAGAGAGAGAGAGAGAGAGAGAGAGAGAGAGGTTATCCAAGGCAGACTGATAGTGTTGGCCAAACCTTGGACAAACTTTCCTTGATCAAAGAAAGATTACTGGAACTCATTAAAGAGTACATTTTAAGGAAAAGAATTGCTTCATGTCAATATTAGATTAAGTGAAATGAATTTGATAATTGGTCATTTGATAAGGCAGATTAGGTAATTAATGATCTAGTTCACCCCCAAAGGAGAAGCCCTAAAGTATATAGGAATGATTGTGTAGACATCTTGATTGAATATTTCTGGTAAGAATGTTAGCAATATAATAAAGGTGATCAGAGGGTGCTGTTAAAGGAGAGACTTTATAACAATTGAGATAGAGAGCCTTCTATCCTAAGCAAGCTTATTTTATGGTGTCTGACTATAGATTAAGCATTACAGAAAGACAAAACTCATAGTAACTTTGAGTGAAATATAGACTTCACCAGTGGATTTCTCAATGCTTCATAGATTCCTCTTTATTCATTAATTATTTATGGATTTATGACTTCAAGTATAAAGGCCTTTAGTGTTAATATTTCTCCACTTCCATTATCAGGAAAATGAAAGTTTTGTTATGGTAAGTGACAGATTTGCAAATGCTCTTGTTTGACCGTTGTTACCTGAACTGAAAGCAAGAGAGACACTCTGTGGTCATGTTAGGTATAATCTACAAAAGATCAAAGAAAAAGATCCATTTCATGTGAGCAGTGAGAAGAAAGTGATGGGTAACAAAATGGTATTTCTTAGCAAAGTTAGTTAACTGTTTAATTTCTTACAGAGTTCATTAAGAGAAAATGCAAACCAAATCATTTTAGAATAAACACAATTGTCTTGTCTTAAGTAGTAACTTTTTTTCTGTTTAGATCAGCTATGCTCCTTTTGACCAGAGTCTTGGGACCAGAGTCCAGCTCCAGTCTCCTTACCAGTTTCCTGTGCACACTACAGCTCTATATCAGGGAATTATTGAACTTCTGCTATACTTTACTTGGGTCTGGGTTGGCCTTGTGGTCCCAGATGATATGAGGGGAGAACTCTTCCTTAGGGATATCACAGAGGAGATGACCAACCATGGACTTTGTGTTGCATTTGCAGAAAAGGTTCCAGAATTTCCTGCTAAGGAAACAGTAAACAGGGAACTTTTCTTGGAAAGATTCACACTGACACATGTTATTGTTGCATTTGGTGACACATATTCCCTTCTGAGACTTGTCTATAACATCTTCTGCAATATTCCTTTTGGTAATGTCTGGATCACAACTTCTGATTGGGATATCACCTCATTACCCTTTCAACAACATAAAGGTTATACATACTTTGGTGGAGGACTATCATTTTCTGTTCACATGGATCAAATTCCAGAATTCAAGGATTTTCTCAGAAGTGTTCAACCTAGAAAATACCCTCATGATATCTTTATCCAGGATGTGTGGTCGATCTTATTTGAATGTCCATATTCTGATCTGCACGGAGTCAGGGAACTAAGTCAATGTGAACAAAATGGCAGCCTGAGCACACGACCTCTGCATGTTTGGGATATGAATACTTCACCCTCCAGCTACAAAGTCCATGCTGCTGTGTATGCCATTGCCCAGGCACTCCATGAGGAGCTGTCACTCAGAGTGGAAGGAGGCTCTCTTGATAAAGGTGTACCCTGGGCTCCTCTCCCTTGGAAGGTAGCAATTAATGGTCTTGTGTTTTCCTAGAGTGTTGAGTCTGAGTTAGTATGTTCTGCATTTTGATTCATGATCGTTCATAGTTAGTGTTAGAGAAATATTTCTTATGTTAGCGCATTTCTTTGTGCTACTGTCTCCTTCCTCGAAGTATTCATGTTTATTTCAGTAGCACAAAGTAACAAAGAAATAGTGTTAGAGAAAAAAAAAAAAAACACATTGTAGTGTTTAAAGTTGAACTAACATTTCTATCAGAAAACAGTACACACATGGTGCTGAAAAATGGTTATCTTATTTTAAGCACATTCAAAGAATAATATTTATTTCCTTTAATTGTCATATGTATTTTTATTATTATGTTTAATGATATGTAAAGTAATTATAATATACAAATCAAGTGACTTGTACAAGTATAAATATGGCATATTTTAAGGGGTTTTAAGTACATTGATGCCAATAGTTTGTTTTGTTTTGATAAGCAGATTCTAGAAGAATACATAGTTTCTATAAGGCTAAACAATATCATCCATGACTGTTCTCCAGTGTATGGGAGGCTGAGGCAGAAGAATCATGAGTTTGAAGCCAGCCTGGGCTGTATAGATAGATAGGCTTAGTTTTAAAAATCAAATCCCAAACCAAACTGAAATAAAAACAGGTTCTTTAAAATGAAACTGGGTTGAATGGTGTGGCACCGACCATGACACATCAACTTTCCACAGGTTTACTTCTCTATACCTGCTTATTATTTCAAACCCTTTGCACTTATAACAATGTACCAGAGTCCCTCCTCTACATCCTTGTCAACACTTATTTTTTGAAATTGTTTAAATTTGCTTATTATTGTTTGGTATTTTCAAACATTTAAACAGCAAATGTTCAGCATTTTCTACCCCTGCCCCATTGCATTCCCTGCCCCTCCCTCCCCTGTTGGAGCCTTTCTCTCAACCAATCCTCTGTCACTTTCATGACTTCTTTTTGTAGGTGGGATCCTCTGAATTTAATTAGAGTTTGTCACCCAAGCATGGGAGGTTAGAATAAGGTCTCTTTATCTCTTCAGGTCACATAAAACTTTTGTGTGTTTTGAATTTTGACATCAGGCATCCTAACACAGAAAGGAGTACAGCTCACGGTGAGCTACATTCACCTTTCTCTCAGATCAGTTATGTTAAACATCTTTCCACATACTTTATGTCCACATGTATCCTTTTCTTGAAAAAAAAAATCGAACAGACACTTTTTCTTCTTATACATTTTGGCTAAACAATTTCATCAATTACCTATATCTTGGGATAATAACCCTTCATTAGGTGTCTTGTTTGCAATTATCTTCTTACATTCCATGAATTGTCCTCTTATATTGTTGGTTGATTTTTTTGCTGTGCAAAAGCTTTCTTTGTTAGGATAGTTTTCCTGGCTTTCATTGAAAGCTTTTGATATTGTATTTGAAAATATCATCATCAGGACCAAGGACATCAATGGACTTCCCTCTCTATTTTACTCTAGCAGTTTCTTATTCCAAGGTTTTTAGCTGTTTTTACTTTATTTGATGTATGAAATGGATAAAAATCCAACTGCAGTTATTTACCTGTTGATGCCCCGTTTTCACAACAGTATTTGTGTAATAGACCACATTTCATTCTTTGTATGTTCTTGGTGCCTTATTCAGTTTGTTTCTGGATTTCTATTCAGCTCTTCTGTGATATGTGTATGTTATAGTAATGCTTGTACTGCTATAATTTTGTAAAACTATTTGGAATGGGAAATGCAATGCTTTAATTTTGTTCTTCTTGATCAAGTTTACAAAGAGTGTGTGTCTTCTTTGTGGCTCTCCTCTCCTGTGGGGAATTTAGGTCTTGTTAATCTGTGAGAAAACATCATTTAAATTTTGAATGACATTGCCCTAATCTGTGACATCTTTTATGTGATGAAGTATTTAAATCAATATTAACCCTTCTAATCAATCCTTGAGCTGTTTTCTTTCTGTCACTTGGATCTCTTTCATCAATGTCTGACATGTTTTACCATAGTGATATTTTAAGTACTTGGTTAAATTTGTTTCTAATTAGTAAAATAATTAGAAATATTTTTTATTGTTCTTATTGACATATATTATTATACATGGTATTGGGTGTCATAAAGATAATTACATTCAAATGTATACAATGTTAGTTTGACTATATTTCCCTATAATTCCTCCACTCCACTTTTTCCCTGTAGAGGTGTTGTGGTTTGAATGAGAAATGTCTCCCTCAGGTACAGGATTTGAAGAATAATTTCCCGTGGCATATCACTAGGGATATTTTGATGATGCAGTCTTCCTAGAGAAAATACATTGATGCAGAAGGGTTTTGATATTTATATATCTTCATCTTACTTCAGGTTCACCTTCTCATCTTGCAGTTGAGGATGTCACCATTCAGCTTCCTATGACATCACATGTGTCAGCTGCCATGCTCCTTACCATGATAGACTCTGATCCATCTGGAACCATAGGCCCAAATAAATTCTTCCTTCTGTCAGTTGCTCAAGGCACAGTGCTTTATCGCAGAAATAGAACAGTAACTAAGGCGTCACTTGTGTTACTCACATTTGTTTCCCTACACAGGTCTGCCTTTCCTCCTGAGTCTTCCATTTTTATGTATGTGTGTATGCACACACTGTGTGTGTGCATGTATGTGCAAATATGTGTGTGATTGTGTGTGCATGTGTGCATGCACGTGTGTATGCATGTGCATATTAATACATGTGCATGCATGCATGCTTGTGCACATGTTTGCTTGGTGTGTAATTTTGGGAATTATAAAAATCATAAACTCTATGAATGAGAGAAAAAACTGCAACATGTGACTTTCTGAGTCTGATTTTGCTTAGTATAATTTCCTTGGACCATTTTGTCCCATAAATAGCACAATTCATTAGTCTTTATAAATAGATATAATTCCACTCTGTATATGCCAATTTTTTAAGCATTCATTAATTGATAGACACTATATTAATTACTTTCCTGTTGCTGTGACAAAACACCATGACCAAGTAAACTCATATGAGAAAGGGTTTGGCTTTCAGTTCCAGGGGTACAAGAGTACATCATGGCAAGGAGACATGGCAGCAAGCATTAGACATGGTGACAGGGACAGGAGATCATATTTCAACCACAAGACAAAGCAAAGAGAGTAAACTGAAATGTCTCTATACTCTCAAAGCCCACCCCCGTGACATGCTTTCTCCAGAGAGGCTGCATGGCTGAAACACCCTGAACAGTGTCAACCAACTAGGTGACAAGTGTTCAATACCTGAACTGATGAGGGACAGTTTTATTCACCACCACACACTTCTCAGCTGAGTCATGAACTCATTCTTGTTGCAGTAAGCCTTAATGTCAAGTACTTCTGATACACTGACTTAAAATTCCTTCAGGTAAACACCAAAAAGTGACGTATCTGGATAATGTGGTAGGTCCATATTTTTTTTCGATATTTAAAAAATTTTTGTTGATACTTTATTTACATTTCAAATATTTTCCCCTTTCCAGGTCTTCCCTTTGGAAACCCCCCTTTTTTTAAGGAACACCCTTTCTGGATTCCAGAGTGGCTGTACTAATTTACCTTCCCACCACTAAGTAGTGTGTAAGCATTCTCTTTTCTCCATATTATGGCCAATATTTGTTGTTATATGGGTATTCTGGAGCTGTGATAAAGTGACCAAAAGTGACTTATGGAAGAAGGAGTTTATTTTGTCTTAGGTTCCACAGGGAGAGTCCTTAATCAAGGGTAGGCATAGCAGCAGGTAGCTAGAATAAAAAGTAGAGAGATCATAACTTCAACCACATGTAGGAACCAGAGAGAGCAAATGGAATGAGGCTAAACAGTCTCAAAACCCACTCCACTGACATATTCCTCTAGCAATGCTCAATGGTCTAAACATTTTATCACCTCCCAAAACAACACTTCCAACAGTGACCAAGTTTCTGATTATTAATATCTATATGTATATATAATATTTATATGCATATACATCTCTCTCTCTTTATCTGTCTCTGTGTGTGTGTGTGTGTGTGTGTGTGTGTGTGTGTGTGTGTGTGTTTATGAATCTTTGAGAATTCAGAGAATTTCTTACAGTGTGCTTTGATTAGATTCATCACTCTCCCCCCAGCTTTTTCTTTCCCTAACGAGATTTGCGTCTTACCCTCTTAAAACCCATCAAGACCAATTCATGATGCCCCAATTATTTTGGAAACATCTTCTGCTGGAACATGGCCAATTTTGCTCCAGGAAATTGATGTAGCTGAATCATATTGTAAGTCCATTTGATGTACCTTCCCCTCCAAACCAGGAAAACACAATAAAATCACACCCCAAAGGAACAAGTCAAAACAAAATGTCTAATTGTGGTCAAAATTAAAGCACACATAAAAAAGACATGGGGAGTCCATTACTTCTGAATTATGGTCAATTACTCCTGAATATGAGACCTGCACTGCAGTAGTTGATGTACCCAGTGTCACTCCATTGGAGAAAATGGATTTTCCTACTCCCAGCAGGTATAACTAATAGTTCAGCTCTAAATTTTTACACTGCTGTCTAGGTTTTCATTCATTTGTCCATTCAACCACCCACCCATCCATCCATCCATCTATCCATTTATCCATTTGTATTTTAATAAACTGAAATAAAAACTGTCATATGGAAGTCAGACAACAGGAAAGAAAGAGTCCAGAATAGGATGCAAGGGTCAGAGACCCACTGGTTTGCATGCTCAGGAGTTCCATGAGAACACTAAATTTGAAGACACAATATAAGGGCAGTGGACACGGTACAAACCCATGCAGGCCCTGTTCTGCCTGCTTCAGTCTCTGTGAGTTCCTATGAGCTTTGCTCATGTTATTTTAGAGGGAGCACATTGATTTCTTGGTGTCCTTCATCCCCCTGGCTCTTACATTCTTTCTGCCTTGTCTTCCATAGTGTTCCCTAAGCTGTAAGAGGAAGGATTCTGTTGTTTTTAATTTTGAAAAAAAAATCTCTCATACAATACATTTCAAATGCAGACTCTCCTTCCTCTACTAACTCCAGTTCCCCTGCCAAACTCCCCTCTCCTGCAGATCCCTTGGTCCCTGTTTCCCTTAATAAATGAGCAGACTTTCTAGGAATATCTGCAAGGTATAAGAAGATACAGTGAGATTAGTCACATTCCCTCATATCAAGGTTGGATGAGACAACACAGTAGGAGGAAAAGGATTGCACCAGGACGCAAAAGAGTGAGAGACACACCTTCTCCTATCCTGAAGAGTCCCACAAAAACCCCAAGGTAAACAGCCACAGCATGTATGCAGACAACTTAGTGCAGACCAGTGCAGGCTTGGTGCTTGCCAATTGGGTCTCTGTAAGCCATTATGTGCCCTGCTTAGTTGAGTTTGTTGGCTGTGTTCTTCTGAAATCTTCAACTGCTCTTGCTCCTATAATCCTTTTTCATCTTCCATGGGTTCCCCAAGCACTGCCTTAGTTTGGCTGTGAGTCTCTGCATCTGCTTTTATCAGTTGCTATAGGGAGTCTCTCTGATAGAAAATGGGCTAGGCACTGGTCTATGCGCATAGCAGAATATCCATAGGAATCCAATGTATCCAAGTGCATTGGCTTGTTGCTGTTGTTATTGTCTATTGGATTTGGTTTTACCTTAAGTCTCTAAGTCACCCAGATTCATGTTCTTGGCCATCAAAGCAGTGTCTTTCATGGGTTGCCTCTCATGGCTTGAGCCTCAAGTTAGACCAGTCATTGGTTTGCCACTACCAAAAACTCTGAGCTACCATTGCCCCAGCACATCTTGCAGTCAGGACAGGTTGTGGGTCCAAGGTTTTATGGCTAGGTTGGTGTCTAAGATACACCACTGGGAGCCTTGCCTTGTTACAGAAAATGGGCAGTTCAGGTTCCATATCCTCCATTGCTAAGTCCTCACTAAGGTCACCCTCATAGGTTCCAGGAAGTTCAACTCAACTAGGTTTCTACATTGAACCCTAAATGCACACTATTCTGTCTCTCTGTGTGTCTCTCTATGTCTCTGTCTTCCTGTCCCTCTTTCTCCCCCCCTTCCATACTCTCTACCACTGCAACTCCCTCTGCAAACTTTTCCTTTCCTGTTCCCATCTCAACTCATCCTCTAGTCTACCCACAAAATCTATTCTAGATTCCCATTCCAAGTAAATCTATGTGTGCCCCCCCCCAGAGCCTTCATTGTTACTTAGCCTCTCTAGGTCTGTGGATTGTAACATATTTATCCTTTATAGCTAAGAACTATTTATAAGTAAGTACATGCCAAGTTTTTTAGTGAGTCTAGGAAGCCACACTCTGGATATATTCTAGATTCATCTATTGGCCTACAAATTTTGCAGTGTCATTTTTCTAACAGATGACTACTACTCTATTGTGTAAATGTGCCACATTTTGTTTATCCATTTTTCATTTGAGAAACATCTCGATTACTTCCAGTTTCAGGCTATTATAAATAAAACCACTATGAACTAATTGAGCTAAAGTCCTTGTGGTAGGATGGAGTGTCCTTTGGATATATGCCCAAGCGTGGTAAAAGTCAGTCTTGAGGTAGATGGATTCCCATTTTCCTGAGGACCCTTCATATTGATTTCCATACTGCATGTACAAGTTTGCACTCCCTCCATCATTGCAGGAGTGTCCTTTTGCTCCACATCCTCTCCATCATGAGCTGTCACTTGTATCTTTGATCTTAGCCATTCTGACATGTGTGAGATGGAATCTCAAAGTAGTTTTGAATTGCATTTCCCTAATGGCTAAGGATATTGAATATTTTTTTAAAGAGAATCTCACCCCTTTGAGATCCCTCTATTGAGAATTCTCCATTTAACTCCGTACCAAAACTTTAAAATTAGATTGGTGGTTTGTTGATGCCCAGTGTTTTCAGTTCTTGACATATTTTGGATATTGGCTTTCTGTCAGATGTAGAGTTTATAAAATTCCTTTCCCATTCTGTAGACTGCCATTTTGTCATATTAATGTTTTCCTTTGCCTTGCAGAAGCTTTTTGGTTTCAGGAAGTCCCATTTATCCATTGCCCTATCAATGTTCTATTTAGGAAGTTGTCCCCTGTGTCAATATGTGTAGAATTAAAATAATTGAATAAATCATGGCAGCATGTTCCAAGCTACCTACCCAATGCTCTGGGTTCTTGACTGAAAGGCACACCCTCAACCTTTATGTTTTAATATGCCTTGAACTGCTCAATAGCTGGGCTGTTTCTTACCTCCATATGGCTAATCCACCTCTCTCCTTTTATCCCAAGTTATCATTTATTACATTTTGTAATTTACCTTGGCTGCCCTGGATCCAGTTGGGCAGCCCTCTTGGGCCACATTCCCCTGGCTGCTACATGGTGGTCATGTCTCCCTCTCCTGAACCTTCTCAGCCATGGCATCTCTACTTCTCTAGCTCTCTGGAATGGTGAATCTTTTTCTCCTTCTCCTTCCTCCCTGTCCCTAGTCAGAGAATCCTAATAGTCTCAACTGTGTCCACCCTGCTCAGTCATTAGCTGTCAGCATCGTTATTTACCAGTCAGCAACTGGGGAAGGTTCCCAGAAGCTAAATATGTGTAGATGTTCTTGTGTGAACAGTTTTTTTGGGGGGGAACATAATTAGCATTAATAATACAAGGAGTTATAATTATGTTCAATGCTATTCCCTACATTTCTTCCATCAAGTTCAGTGTGTCTATTTTAATGTTGTAATTGTCAATTTGAGTTTTGCACAAGGCATTAAACATGGAACTATTAGCATTCTTCAACATGAAGACATCCAGTTAGACAGCACCATTTCTGAAGATGTTTTCTTATTTTCTATTGTGTAATTTTGGCTTCTTTATAAAATTTAAGGTGTCTATAGGTGTGTGGATTTATGTCTCAGTCTTAAATTCGATCCTATGCTTAACATGTCTCTTTTTATGAGAATACTTTGTGAGTTTTATTACTATAGCACTGTGGTACACTTTAAAGTTAAGGACGGTGGTACCTCTGGAAGTTGTTTTACTGTTTATTATGTTAATTCTATTGATCCATGAGCATGGGAGATCTTTCCATCTTCTGTTATCTTCATTTTGTTTTCTTCAAAGACTTAAAATTTTATCATACACATCTCTGCATGCTTGATTTTGCTACCCCAAAATAATTTACTTTTTTGGTGGTTCTTATCGAGTGTTGTTTCTTGATTTTTCTTAGTCTCTTTGTCATTTTTATATAGGAAGCCTATTAATTTTTTGAGTTAGGCTTGTATCCAGCCACATCTCTGAAAGTGTTCATCAGCCATAAGCGTTCCCTTGTACAATTTGGGGGGGCTGCTTATATATACTATTATGTCATCTGCAAATAATATCTTGAAATTTTATTTTCCCATTTGTATCCCTTTACTCCTGCAGCTATCTTACCACTGTTGTATCCATTTTGTTTATAGCATCTCTTAGCTCCAATATTTCTTGAGTTGTTGTCTCAATGACTCATCCATGACACATCCAGTGGTGAGAGTGGTGTATTACAGTCTCCCACTATCAATGTGTGAGGTCAATGTGTGATTTGAGAATTAGTTGTGTTTCTTTAACAGACTTGGGTACCCTTGTATTTGCAGCATAGGTGTTAAGAATTGAGGCATCATCTTGGTGGATTTTTCCTTTGATGAGTAGAATTTCTTTCCCATCTCTTTTGAATAACTTTCATTTGAAGTCTATCTTGTTATATGTCAGAATGTATATATTTTTAGGTCCATTTGCTTGGAAAGCCTTTCCCCAATCCTTTCCTCAGAGGTAATGACTATCTTTGATGTTGAGTTGTGTTTTGTATATGCTGTGGAGAAGGTTGAATGCTGTTTTCAGATCCATTCTGTTAGCCTGTGTCTTCTTATTAAGGAATTGAGTCCATTAATATTGAGAATTTTCAATGATATTTTTTATTGGGTGCTAGCAGTGGTGGTCTATATGAGTATGTTTGTTTGTATGTATGTGTGAGTGTGTATGTGTGTATGTTTACTACCTTTTTTTGGTTTTGCTACTGTGAACTTATTTATTTCCTATGTTTTCATAGGTATATTTCACCTCAAATGGTTGAAGTTTTCATTTTAGCACTATCTATAGTGATAACTTTGTGGGTAGATATTATTTAAAGTTGAATTTATCATGGAATATCTTGTTTTCTCCATCTATTGGTGATTGAAAGTTTTTCTGTGTATAGTCATGTGGCATATGTGGTATCTTAGAGTCTGCAGTGCAATTGTCCAAGCCCTTCTGGCTTTTAGAGTCTCCACTGAGAAGCTTGAGCAATTCAAATAGGTATACCTTTATATGTTACTTGGCCTTTTCCCCTGGCAGCTTGTATTGTTCTTTCTTTGTCCTATATGTTTAGAGTACTGATCATTATATGATCCAATCTACTTGGTGTTCTTCAGGCATCTTATAACTTCATAGGCATTTTTTAAGGATAGGAAAATTTTCTTCTATGATTGTGTTAAAAATATTTTTGGCACCTTAGACCTGGATATTGTCTCCTTGTTCTGTTCCTATTACTCCTATTATATTTGCTCTTTCCCAGTGGCCTATATTTCCTAGATGTTTTGTGTCAGGAAATTTTTAGGTTGAACATTTTTTGACTGATGTATCTATTTCTTGTATCCTATTTTATCACCTGAAATTGCCTCTTCCATCTCTTGATTTCTGTTGCTGATGCTTGTGTCTGTAGTTCCTGTCTGCTTACCTAGATTTCTTTTCAGAATTTCCTCAATATGTGTTTCCTTTATTGTTTCTATTTTCATTTTCAGGTCTTGAGCATCTATTCATTTCCTTCAACTGATTGTTTTTTCTTGGCTTTTGTTAAAGGGATTCATTCAGTTCCTCTAATTTTTATTTGTCTTTTCTTTGATATCCTCAAGTGATTTATTCATTTCCTCTTTAGGGACCCCAATGGTCTTCATCAAGGTTATTTTTTTGAGGTTCATCTTTGTTGAAATATTTAGGGCTTGCTGTAGTATGATAAATAGGCTCTCATGATGACATATTTCTTTGATGATCGTGTTTTCACACTGACATATAGGCACCTGTGTTTGGGGTGATTGTAAGTCTAAGTGCCGGTTTCTGGTATGGGTGTTTTGCATCTTGGTCACTGATTCCTCTCTGGTCTTCTGGTCAATGTTCCCCTTGGTTGAGTAGAATTTTTCTGCTTGAATTGTGGGATGGACATTTTATGGCTGTGATGACCTCTTGTTGAGCATGGTATTTATGCTGGAGTTGAGGGTTTGTACATGACAAGGAGGAGGGCATATAAGATTTGGGGTAAAATGGGCAGGTACTGAAAGAGTGAGGGCAGTCCATGGATTGAGGAATCCATGGTGTTCTGGTGACTATCATGGTCTCTGTTTCAGCCTTGGGCCTCTGTTGAAGTTGGGTCTGAATATAGTGACAAGGATAAAAGGGGCAGTTGGCAAGAGAATGGTAGCAGTCTCTTAGAAGCTAGCAAACCTGAAGTTCTGCCAGGTTTGGCTTTGGTGAGCAGGGTACTTCCACAGAAATCAAGACAAGGAAGGGTCAATCCTTGGTCTGCGGAATGGAAATTAAATTAAAGTTTGAATTTCCCTGGTGTCTAAGGATGTTGAACCATTTTCATATACTTATTGGCTATTTGTTTTTCATCCTTTTGGAATTGTCATTCTATTAGTACACATTGAGCTATAAGGTTTCTCTTATGTTTTCTTAGTTTTTCTTAGTTTTTAGTGTATTCCATATGTAGTTTTATGTTAGATGTGTTATTTCCAAAGCTTGTCCCTCATTCCCTGGGCCATATCTTCATTTCTTCACTGGATTGTTCCCATTGGTATGAAGAAAGTTTTTAAGTTTGTGAAGACCAATGGCTTATTCTTGATATTCTTTGCTGACTATTAGATTTCTTCTTCTTCTTCTTCTTCTTCTTCTTCTTCTTCTTCTTCTTCTTCTTCTTCTTCTTCTTCTTCTTCTTCTTCTTCCTCTTCTTCCTCTTCTTCCTCTTCTTCCTCTTCTTCATCTTCTTCTTCTCTCTTTCTCCTCCTCGTTCTCCTCTTCCTCCTCCCTCTCCCCCTCCTTCTCTTTTTCCTGCTTATTCTTCTTCTATGTTCTTCTTCTCTTCTGAGTGGAAGCCTCTCGCTTTCCTTGCGTCTGGGACTTTCTGTTGGTTACCCCCCAGTTCCCCATCCCCCAATACTACACACCTTTGATCAATTTCCTGACTCTCTGTACATCTCCCCCATCTCCTCCCACTTTTTTCCTCTCCCCTTCCTTTCTTCCTCCCAAGTCCCTCCTACTTTCTAACTCTCTTGATTATTTTCTTCGCCCTTCTAAGTAGGATTGAAGCATCCACACTTTGGTCTTCCTTCCGTTTGAGCTTCATGCGCTCTTGAGTTGTACTGTGTTTTCTGAGTTTATGGGCTAATAATATCCACTTATCAGTGAGTAGATACCATGCGTGTTCTTTTGCGACTCATTTACTTCACTCAGGATATTTTCTAGTTCCATCCATTTGCCCGTAAATTTCATGGAGTCATTGTTTTTAATAGCCAAGTAGTACTCCATTGTTTAAATGTTCCTCATTTTCTGTATCCATCCCTCTGTTGAGAGACATCTGGGTTGCTTCAAGCTTCTGGCTATTATAAATAAGGCTGCTATGAACATAGTGGATCATGTGTCCTTGTTATATGTTGGAGCGTTTTTGGGTATAGGAGCAGGAGTGGTATAGCTTGGTCCTCAGGTAGAACTATTTCCAATTTCATAAGGAACTGCCAAATTGATTTCCAGAGTGGATGTACCTTCTTGGAATCACATCAGCAATAAGAGTGTTCCTCTTTCTCCACATCTTCACCAGCATCTGCTGTCATCCGAGTTTTTGATCTTAGCCATTCTGACTGGTGTGAGGTAGAATTTCAAGGTCATTTTGATTTGCATTTCCCTGATTACAAAGGATGTTGAACATTTGTATAGGTGATTTTCCGCATTCAAGGTTCCTCAGTTGAGAAATTTTTGTATAGCTCTGTACTCCATATTTTAATATGGTTATTTGTTTTCTGAAGTCTAACTTCTTGAGTTCTTTGTAGATACTGTGGATTATCCCTCTTTTGGATGTAGGGTTGGTAAAGATCTTTTCCACATCTGTAGGTTGCTGTTTTGTCCTGTTGACAGTGTCCTTTGCTTTACTGAAGCCTTTCAATTTTATGAGATTCCCCTTTGTCTATAGTTGATCTTACAGCCTGAGTCATTGGTGCTCTGTTCAGGAAAAGTTCCCCTGAGCAGATGTGTTTGAGGCTCTTTCCCACATTTTCTTCTATTACATTCAGTGTATCTGGTTATTGTGGAGGTGCTTGAGCCACTTGAAGTTGACCTTTGTACAAGGAGATGAGAATGAGTCAATTTACATTCTTCTACATGTTGAACTCCACTTGAGCCAAAACTATGTGTTGATTTTGCTGTCTTTTTGAAAGTGGATGGTTTTAGTTTCTTTGTCAAAGATCAGGTGACCATAGGTGTGTGGGTTTAATTCTGGGTCTTCAGTCTATACCATTGATCTACCTGTCTGTCTTTGTACCAGTACCATGTGGTTTTTTTTTTTTTTCTTTTTTTTACAATCATAGTTTATTATTACCAGATTTAGATATTTAATTAAAATTTCCCCTCCTCCCAGTCTACCCTAACTGAAAGGATTCTTTCTTTCTTCTAAAATGCTACAACAATTCATCCACAGTGTGCCACTTAATTCTTTGTTATAAACA
>CM052700.1:23248211-23274055 GCA_028551405.1 Uromys caudimaculatus | reverse complement strand
GGCTTCCTCTCTATGGCGCTCCTTGGCTACCGACTCCTGGTGTCACAGGCAGAGGTTTCCCCCTGCAAGTGAGATCGGGAAGTTTCGGAGTCTTTCTGTTCCCGGGTTCTCAGGCCCGGGATCCCGGCAGATCCGGGCGGGTCTGGGCGAGAGGTGCTGCTCCCCTCAACCCCACTCACGGGCCTTCCAAGTTCCTGTGTGGCTTCCTCTCTACGGCGCTCCTTGGCTACCGACTCCTGGTGTGTGGTTTTGTTTTGTTTTTTATCACTATTGCTCTGTAGTATAGTTTGAGGTCAGGAATGGGGATTCCCCAAGAAGTTCTCCTGTTGTTGAAATAGTTTTCACTATCCTGGGATTTTTTTTTTTTTTGTTATTACAGATGAATTTGAGAATTGTGCTTTCTATCTCTGTGAAGAATTGATTTAGAACTTTGGTGGTGATTGCATTGAATTTGTAGATTTCTTTTGATAAGATGGCCATTTTTATCCTGCCAATCCATGGGTATGGGTGATCTTTCCATTTTCTGAGATCTTCTTTTTCTTTCTTCAGGGACTTGAAGTTCTTGTCATACAAATCTATCACTTGCTTGGTTAGAGTCACACCAAGATATTTTATATTATTTGTGACTATTGTGAGGGGTGTCATTTCCCTAATATCTTTCTCAGTCCATTTATCCTTTGAGGAGAGGAAGGCTACTGATTTTTTTGAGTTAATTTTATATCCAGTCACTTTGCTGAAGTTGTTATCAGCTGTAGAAGTTCTCTGTTGGAATTTTTGTGGTCACTTACGTATATTGTCATTTCATCTGTAAATAATGATATCTTGACTTCTTTCCAGTATGTATCCATTTGACCTATTTTTGTTGTCTAATTGCCCTGGCTAGTGCTTTGAGTACTATAATGCATAGATAAGGAGAGAGCGGGCAGCCTTGTCTAGTCCCTAATTTTAGTGGGATTGCTTCAAGCTCTCTGTATTAAATTTGATATTAGTTATTGGTTTGCTGTATGTTTCATTTATTATGTTTAGGTATGGGCCTTGAATTCCTGATCTTTCCAAGACTTTTAACATCAAGAGGTATCTTATTTTGTCAAAAGCTTTTTCTGCATCTAATGAGACCATTATATGTTGTTTTGTTTTGTTTTTATTTGTTTGTTTGATTGTGGATTATGTTGATGGATTTCCCTATAATAAATCATCCCTGTATTCCTGGGATGAAGTCTACTTGGTCATAGTGAATGATCATTTTATTGTGTTCTTGGATTTAGTTTGTAAGAATTTTATTGAGTATTTTTGCATTGATATTTACAAGAGAAATTGGTCAGAAGTCCTCTTTCTTTGTTGGGTCATTGTGTAGTTTAGATATCACATCCACTATGGCTTCATAGAATGAATTTGGTAGTGTTCCTTCTGTTGAGTATGTGTGTGTGTGTGTGTGTGAGAGAGAGAGAGAGAGAGAGAGAGAGAGAGAGAGAGAGAGAGAGAGAGAGAGAGAGTTTGAAGAGTATTGGTATTAGGTCCTCTTTGAAGGTCTGAGAGAATTCTGCCCTAAAACTATCTCATCCTGGGCTATTTTCGGTTGGGAGAATTTAATGACTGCTTCTATTTCTTGAGAGGTTATGGGACAGTTTAAGTGGTTTACCTGCTCTTGATTTTCTTTGGTACCTGGTATCTGTCTAGAAAATTATCCATTTCATCTAGATTTTCTACTTGTGTTGAATAAAGGCTTTTGTAGTAGGATCTGATTTTTTTTTTAATTTCTTCACTTTCTGTTGTTATCTCTCCCATTGCTTTTATGATTTTGTTAATTTGGATACTGTCTCTGTGCCCTGTGCTTAGTGTGACTAAGGGTCTATCTATCTTGTTGATTTTCTCAAAGAACCAGCTCCTGAATTTGGTGATCCTTTATATAGTTCTCTTTCTTTCTGCTTGGTTGATTTCAGCCCCGAGTTTGATTATTTCCTGCCATCTACACCTCTTGATTGTATTTCCTTCATTTTGTTCTCGAGTTTTCAGATGTACTGTTAATACAGTACTGCTAGTGTATGCTCTCTTAAGTTTCTATTTGGGGTCGCTTAGAGCTATGGATTTTCCTCGTAGCATTGCTTTCATTGTGTGCCATAAATTTGGATTGTGCTTTCATTTTCATTAAATTCTAAAAATTCTTTCACTTTTTTCTTTATTTGCTTTAACATTCCTACAAAGCTGGGATAATACAAAATTTTTACTAGTATATATTTTTATTTCAGATCATATACATTTCACTTTCACTTTCAGAGGTTGAATTTGTTGATTCAGTCTTATTAGTAAATCATCCTCTCAAGGGAAGGTATATTTTTCATTTATTTCTTCAGAGAATTTTTTTTTTTTTTAGTTTAAATTACAAGGTTAGGTGTAGTTGTTTTTATATCTATCCTATATGGTCTATCAAATAATTTATCCTTTGACAGCTACATACAAGTACATAATATCTTCTGTTCACACTCATTTCCCTTGCTCCCTTATCTTTCTCCATCCTCACAGATCCTCCAGCCTCCCAACATGCCCCTATCCTACATTTAAGTCTTTTGTTTGGTTTTTGGTTTTATCACTCACTGGATTTATGACGGACAGGGCCTTCCATATGGGCATGAGTATACAATTATCCACTGAGGCAGAAGGAACTCAAAAGTGGCAGTATCTTTAACAACAATGACTTCCTCTCCCCCAGAATCCTTTGGTTGCTAACAGTGCTCCTGCGAGGGGCTAGACATCATGAGCCCCCTTCCTCATCTTTGGATAAATATTATTATGGGCTCAATATTGTGCTGGTTCTACATCAGTAAACATAGATGACATAAGTTCAGACGCGCCATGATCATGTAATACCTAAGGGACAACATTTCCTAGACCTCTTACCTAGCATCTTGCTCTTGATTTTCTATGTTCCCTCTTACACAATGTTTTCTGTGCCTTGGGAACAATCACATGGCTGTCCCATTTAAATATGGGCACTCAATAGTCATCTTTTCTCAAGTACTGATATTCTTGGCAAAGAGAAAATTCTCTGATATAATCTGACAATAGCACTATTCTATGTGTGTAAATATGCAGAAGGCAATTTAATAATAAGCCTTCTTAGCAAAACAGATGTAGTAGGCTCACCCACAGGGCCTCTGATCTCCCCAGACATGGACCTTGAAGAGGTTTTTAGTAACGGAAATGAGTCTCTGTTGTAAAGAAGCCCTCAAATACAGGCAGTAAGCAGTTGTTTATCTCCATAACAGTTGTGCTAGCAGTACTCCAGTATGTACATTGTGTCTGGGAAGTTTTATAATAGAATGCAAGGTCCACATTTGGGAAAGGCTTTTGCTAACTTTTCTTCCGCAGCAGCTGGAAGTGCAGCTTCTGGCAGTACGAACAGTGCCATACAGACAAGCAGAACAACCAGAACATACAACAGGGTGGAAGTTTTCAGCCTCACTACTGTATCCTGCTGCCAGGGTGTGTGGTGTCTTCAGCAATAGGATCTTCCTAACTGGTTGCTATGGGCAGTGATCATAACCTGCATAGTCTTGGGGTCTTTTGGGGGCTTCCTAACTAACAGGGATGTATCCTTATCTCCTGGGGTTTTTTATATAATAAATTGTTTAACTTACCCCCACTCTATTCTCTGTGACTCCCGTCTGTGTTTGCAGCTCTCCATCACATAATTCTCTCCAATTCTACATCATATGTGTTCTTTTCCCCCTTCCTCCTTAATTACAACCTTTATATTTAAAAGTTGTAATTTTATTTTATTGGAACTTTCACAAGTAATTTATAGTTGTTAAAGAAAAAGGTAGTATTCCTAAAAAGCTATTATGCAAAAAGTTTAAACCCCCTCATTCAAATTGTTCTTGTTTTTCATTAAAAAAAATAGAATCTGAGTTCTAGAGTCCTCATTTCATCATTGAGTCATTGAGAAATGCTGATTTTTCTAGCTTGAATAGAGGTGATAGTGTTGCTAAATAGCATATGTTTATCCTAATGTCTATATATAGCCATACTGCTGGCAAGTATGATAAATAGAACAATAATGAAAGCCACAGAAACATACAGTCAGTGAAAGAGAGGGCAGTTAAAGTAACCAGGTTTATTTGCATCTCAGTGACTCATAATGCAAGTTCTAAATGTTATTTTCCCTTTTAGCTCCATCCATTCTTACAAAAGGGCCAACTTGGAAGAAGCACCAATGTGAACAAGGAAGTTTCAGCAACCAAGCTTGACATCCTTAATTACCAGTCTCTGCATAGTGGTACCAAAGCTCAAGTGAAAGTTGGCGAGTTTATCTTTGAATCTCACAGTGTTCAGCATTTTTCCCTAAATTACAAACGCATAACTTGGGGTGAACACCACAGTGAGGTGAGTATCTTTCAGTCAGCGCTGTTTGCTGTTCCCAGAGTGGAATTCCTCAGAGAACAGGGTTAACAGGACTGCTGAGTGCCATGGGGCTGAGAGTGCCCTTACTTTGTCCTTTCCAATGCCAAATAACAGAACTTTCTGCCTGCAGAATCACTGAAAGATGAACAGATTCATTCTGGATTAATTCTTCAGATGGTCTATCCTTTTAATGATCAGTTATATCCATGGCCTATTTAGAAAGAAAAAAAAAAAAAACACCACCTTGGGTAGTTTTCTATATAGATCATAGAGGAAGGCTTTAGTGGAAGAGTAACTCCCTTTGGTACAGAAATAAAAAGACATGTGGACAAAATCAGTCTCTGCAAATAGGTATTTGTAAATATAACTTTTATTTTCTTGATGTTAATTGTCATCTCTGAGGCATACTGTCTCTATCTGCTAATGTAGGCCTATGTCTGGAATCTTCTAGACTTCTTAAAGTGTATTCTATGCCTAGAATGTTTACAGACTTTGAGACTTAATGCTGAATAAGCTCACCCTCTCTACCTCTTTCTATGCTCTGGCTGGCTGGTTCAACTCAGCTATTCTGGCTCAAACATCCCTCTAAGCTGACTGGTTCAATCTGACTTCTCTGTTTCTGACTGAATTTGCTCAGCTTGGTCTCATACTAACTTTGGCAATATTTTCTAATCTTTTAGCTCCTTTTCAAATTCTGGCTGGTTCTGTATTTACCTGTGTCTAGCTTGTTCTCTCTGCAACCAGTCTCTGTACAACCATTCCAGTAAACCTCACTGGCCTGTGCCCCTACTCCCAACTCTCATGTACTGTTCCCTTAAGTTGCCGACAGAAGACATTTAGGAAAGGTTATGGTAAGCATATAAGTTTTCTAGAGATAGCCCACAGTTTTGTGTGGCTGCAATGGGCACACACTGAGAGGTAAAGACCCCAGAGACATGGACTCAGGATTACTTCTTTTTCCTGCCACTATTACATAGCTTGATGATTTCCTGGGAATTTACCTACTCTATTGGGCAGATTTTCTGCAGAATCAATATAAAGATGTACTTTCATGTGGCAATGCTGTTTAGATGAATTGATGATTTCCTACTTGATGATAATGATTTTATAGTGTTTCTAAATTAATACAATTATTCTCAAGCACCCTATGGAATAAAAGTTGCAAATAGAGCTCTGTAAAACTTCATGTGTCATAGATTAATTGTGCTAGCAAAAAAACAACAAAATAAAAACAAAGAAAACAGAGTATTGGAACAAATTCATGATGAAGGAAAACATATTTAGTCTATGTTAGATCCAAGAAATAGGCCAAGGATATTTACTCCGAAAAAGCAAGGCCATATGAAACTATTGCTTTGAACTTTTAAGGAGCTCATATAATAAAACACTGCTTTGAACCTACAATCTCATGTAATTCCCTTTTGTTTAACATTTTATGTATGAGGTAATTTTTTCTAACATAGAAGATTTTTTTAACTAAAAAATTATAAAAAACTGAAAGCAAAAATAAAGACTTGGTGTAGTCCCTTACTGTTTCCCCTATGTGTGTTTGTCTTAATCCTCTGCTAAGGTCAACAGGAGTCAGTTGCAAGAAGTCATCAACTTTTGGCATAGGAAGAGCCAGATCCAGTTAATTGCCAAAAGCCATCAGCTTCTATGCCCAGAACTCAAGAAAGATTTAAATCACAAGAACCTATCAGTTTCTGTGCCCTGATCAGGAAGAGAGTGTTAATGTCCAGAGGTCATCATCCTGTGTTCTTCATCTGTCACTGTGTCCCACCTCAGTACCTGACTGTATGAGCTAGGTCCTCAGTAAATTGCTTCTCTTTCCTGTCTATTCTTATGAGAATTGGACGTATCCTACCTCTGAATCATTCTGTCAAATCTTTCTCTGATTTGACACTTTGTCTAAACCTTAATTTGAAGTTAATTTCAAACATGGGTGCTTCCTTCTACAAAGTAACTTTACCTTCTTTATTTTGGATTAAAGATATATTCTAAGGGCTGAGCCATGCTACATCTAGAAATGGGGTTTTGGTTTTTTCTCAGTAAATAACACAATCTAATTGTTTGTGTTCACAGTGTGATTAAATATCCTGTGATAGGTATTTCTTGATGTGAAATTTAAAACTATATGCACATTCATCCCTTTATTGTTGGAACGGTTCACCATGAACACCTCTCTTATGTGATTAAAAGAGGTAATACATAGTAATAGGAAACGTTATGGTCTTCAAGGGACCTGATGAGTTTTCTCCAATGGAAGACACTGGGTATGTCAACCATATCAAGGCAGGTCTCATACATAAGAAGGGAATCCACAATAGTTATATATATGCATTCATTTGGTGAGTTCTGTTTTATTTCTTTACTTTATGTGCCCTTGTTTTTATCATCTAGATTTTGGGTACTTTGTTGTTTGGTGGGGATTTTGGTTTGTTTTCTGAGAAAGAATTTAAGTTTGGATATGTAGGGAAGAGGAAAAGATCTGAACAGACTTGGAGGAGGGGAAGAAGGACATGATCAAAATACATGCAAACTTAAAAACTGTATTAAATATAAAAAAATATGCTATATAAAAATTAAAAATAACAGGTCAATGAAATAAAATAAAGCAAGAGTTCAAAGGGAGAGAGAGAAAGCAAGCGAGAGAGAGAGAGAGAGAGAGAGAGAGAGAGAGAGAGAGAGAGAGAAAGAAAGAAAGAAAGAAAGAAAGAAAGAAAGAAAGAAATGAAGAAAGGAACAGACACTTTGGCTTCATACTCTCTAAAAGCTTGGTATTTCTTGGTTGTTGTTGTTTTTTTTATACTTTATTTACATTTCCAATGTTTCTCCCTTTCTAGATCTCCTCTTTGGAGACCACTTATCCCATCCCCCTCCCCCATCTCTGTGAGGGAATTCCACTTCCCACCCACCCGCCCGCCTACTCCCATATTCCCACCTTGACATTCCCCTTTACTCTCCTCCCTCTAATGGCCAACAAGGCCCTCTTCTGCCACATATGTGGTCCGAACCATGGGTCCCTCCATCTGTATCCTTTGGTTGGTGATCCAGCCTCCAGGAAGATCAGGGGGTAGGGGGTCAGGCCAGTTGACACTGTTGGTCCCTCCATAGGGCTTCAGACTCACTCAGCTCCTTCAGTCCCTTCTCCAACTCCTCCATCTGGGACCTCACTCTCAGTCCAGCAGTTACTGTAAAGTGAAACTTGGGTATTCCGAACATTTGGGCTAACATCCACTTATCAGTGAGTACATACCATGTTCATTCTTTTATGACTGAGTTACCTCGCTCAGGATGATATTTTCAAGCTCCATCCATTTGCCTGCAAATTTCATTAAATCATTGTTTTTAATAGCTGAGTAGTACTCCATTGTGTAAATGTACCACATTTTCTGTATCCATTCTCTGATGAGGGACATCTGGGTTGTTTCCAGCTTCTGGCTATTATAAATATGGCTGCTATGAACATAGTGGAGCATGTGTCTTTATTACATGTTGGAGAATCTTCTGGGTATATGCCCAGGAGAGGTATAGCTGGGTCTTCAGGTAGTATTATGTCCATTTTTCTGAGGGTCCGCCACACTGATTTCCAGAGTGGTTGTACCAGCTTGAAATCCCGCCAACAATGGAGGAGTGTTCCTCTTTCTCCACATCCATGCAGCATCTGCTGTCACCTGAGTTTTTGATCTTAGCCATTCTGACTGGTGTGAGGTGGAATCTCAGACTTGTTTTGATTTGCATTTCCCTGAAGACTAAGGATGTTGAGCGTTTCTTTAGGTGCTTTTCAGCCCTGCGAATTTCCTCAGTTTAGAATTCTCTGTTTAGCTCTGTTCCCCATTTTTTGATGGGGTTATTTGGTTTTCTGGAGTCTAATTTCTTGAGTTTTTTGTGTATGTTGGATATTAGTCCTCTATCACACGTAGGATTGGTAAAGATCTTTTCCCAATCTGTTGGTTACCGTTTTGTCCTATTGACAGTGTCCTTTGCCTTACAGAAGCTTTGCAATTTCATGCGGTCCCATTTGCCTGTTCTTGATCTTAGAGCATAAGCCATTGGTGTTCTGTTCAGGAACTTTTCCCCTGTACCCATGTGTTCGAGGCTTTTCTCCACTTTCTCTTCTATTAGATTCAGTGTATCTGGTTTTATGTGGAGGTCCTTGATCCACTTGAAATTGAGCTTTGTACAGGGAGATAGGAATGATCAATTTGCATTCTACTACATGTAGAATGCCAGTTGAACCAGCACCATTTGTTGAAAATACTGTCCTTTTTCCACTGAATGATTTTAGCTCCTCTGTTAAAGATCAAGTGACTGTGTGTGTGTGGGGGTTCATTTCTGGGTCTTCAATTCTATTCCATTGATCTACTTGCCTGTTGCTGTATGAATACCATGCAGCTTTTATCACTACTGCTCTGTAGTACAGCAACAGTCAGGAATGCTGATTCCCCCAGATGTTCTTTTGCTATTGAGAATAACTTTTGCTATCCTGAGTTTTTTGTTGTTCCAAATGAATTTAAGAATTGCTCTTTCTAAGTCTATGAAGAACTGAGTGGAATTTTGATGGGGATTGCATTGAATCTGTAGATTGCTTTTGGCAGGATGGCCAATATATTTTTACTATATTAATCCTTCTTGGTTGTTAAAGTACACAGGTGTCCTGCTGAAATCCATCATCTGCATGCTAAAACTGAATATCATGAAATAACTGCCTTCCCTACTCTCATGTCTCCTATACAGACTCCTTTATCTGTTTGCAGTCATAGTTGTCCACTTGGATTTAGGAAAACACCTGTTGAAGGGAAACCATTCTGTTGTTTCGATTGTCTCCCATGTCCAGATGGAGAGATTGCAAATGAAACAGGTATTTATAAAATGATTCTCAATGTGCCAATTTCTAAAAATGATTCTGAATGTAGAAATTTCTAGAAATGGTTCTGAATGTAGTAATATCTAGAAATGGTTCTGAATGTGGTAATTTCTAGAAATGGTTCTAAATGTGGAAATTTCTAGAAATGGTTCTGAATGTGGACATTTCTAGAAATTATTCTGAGTGTAGAAATCATGCACCACCAGATAGGGGTTAGTAATATAACACCTAAAGTCACAGTTATATGTATATAGCAAACTTCAAAAACGTTCTTGCTGTATGTGGGTTGAAAAGGTTTTAATCCCATCTCTCAGTATGTGGATCTCTGAGTTCAAGGCCAGCCTGATCTACAGGGTGAGTTTCAGGATAGGTAGTGCTGCACAGAGAAACCATGTCTTGAAAAACAGAGCAAAAATCAAACAAAAATCTTGACTTCAACTTAATTATTTCTGTTGTTTGTTTATCTGTTTGTTTTATTCGCTATGCTGCCTGGATTGGTCTCAAACTCCTGGGCTCTAGCAATCCTCCAGGCTCATCCTCCTGGGTGACTAAGACCACTGGCATGTGCTCTTGCGTCTTACCCAGCTTTGCCTTCTTCACGTCTGCATTGAGCTTAGTTTCTTTTCTTTGTATCCCTGAGTTTTACTAATGGTGCTATTACAGCGGTGGCAGTATTATTGAGTAAAGTCAGTGCTCTCTGTATACTGTGAACAATTAATGCTCCTGGTATTCCCTAACCTATGAGATGCATTATAAAGTATCACCTTACTTCATGCTTACAATAAATACTAATAATAACCAACAATTTGTGCACAATTGTGAAATTATATTTCAGAGAAATTATATAAATTCTGAGGATCATACAATCTTGAGAAAACCTAGATGAAATACAGACTTGTCAAATAAGAGGAACTGCTAAAAACATTGTATCAGAGTGATATTGATGGCAGATACAGAACTCCTTTCCTGGGACCCTGGAACCCTGGGACCCTGGGACCCTGGGACCCTGGGACCCTGGGACCCTGGGACCCTGGGACCCTGGGACCCTGGGATGAATGATTGTGGCACCTCCTATAGTGAATAGTAGTAACGCGTTAAACATTTTTTTATGAACAAATGAGTGTTTGACTTATGATTTAATACCATTCCTTTGGAATTGCTTTGATTGGAGGGGGGCTCTCATTATGTATTCCCTGATGCTGTAAGCTAGCATGAGGTCACTGTACAACCAAGCTCTGAGTGGTCCCAGAGGATGAGTGATGTGATATGCAGGGCTGTGAGTGATGTACGAGGATGCTCTCCCTACTGTTCTCTGACTGTCCAGCTGTCATTTATTCCTTAAAATGATTCTAATTGCAAATCCTCCCCTGAGTAAAGCACCCGTGGTTCCTATCAGGGTTTTTGTATCCTTACTTCACATCTAAGATCTATTTCAAAGCTGGTGCTTTATCTTGCTCATTTTAGTCTCCTGAATGAAAACTTTAATTAACAAAGTCTATGTAAAATAATGTACTTTGTTTTTTTGGTAGCAAACTAGTGGTAGGCCAGACTAAAGACATTCCGAGTGCTGGGCTTGCAGACAAGCACTACCAAATCCTTGTTCTTTAAACGTTATTATTATTACTATTATTATTATTGTTGTTGTTGTTATTTACTTTGCATTGGTTTTTGTGAATTTTACATTGTACACTCCAATCCCACTCATCTTCCTGTCCCCTTGTGCCCGTGCTTTACCCTCGCAACCTGCTCCTGCCCAACAACAACAACAACAACAACAAAATCTTGTTGTGGAAGCTGTAATGTGTCACAGTGACTCTCATGGTATACCCTTATGTTCACACTTCTTTGCTCGCCAATGTTCATTGCAATGACTTGCTGGTCTGCTCTAAGCCTCTGGCTTCATTTACTCTATAAATACTGGAACTTCACTGGGACTCCCCTCAGATATCCTGTTGTTGTCCAGTGTCACGAGATGCTGTAGTTTCAGATATGTAGAACCATCTCTTCATGTACTCCAGCAGTCCATAGTGGGGTAGAGGTGGGAGTGGGTAAGTTCAAAGCAATGAATCTGGGCCTGAAAGTATCAGAGATGATCAACCCACCAGCTTTCTGCTTTCATGCCCTTAGGGCCAGCTTAACAGCAACTCCAACCAGGAGGACCAGCTCTAAACCTGCTGCATATGTGATGTTGAGGGACTATTCTTTCCAAGTGCTGCAGCTGGTGAGGGACATGACCAGTTCTCCCACTCTCGTGATCCCAGAGCCAGCTCTTCTTTCTTCTATGGATGGCAAGGGACAAAGGAAGTTGGAGGGAGTCTCTCCTTGGTTACACCACTGGACAGCATATAAGAAGCAGGGCTGGTTCTCCCACATTCATGTCCTTGGGGCTGACTGCAACCCTCACATCCAGAGACAGCTCTACTGTGCAGATCAGGCAAGGTTCAAGTCATGTTCTCCCTAGTGCTACAACAGGTAAAGGCAGAGACAGCTCTCTTGCTCTGATGACCTTGGGGCCAGCACTCCTACATATCATAAGTCATAAGAGGCAAGGAGGAGGGCATCTCTCTCTTACCCATGACACTGCATGGCCATCATGTGCTTGCCAGCTCTGTCATGCTAATACCCTTGTGGCTGGCTTGGCTGTGCCCCACACTCCACTACCAGAGTCAGTTCTGTTGTGCTGCCCACAGGCGGTACAGGTCTCTTGCTCCTGAGTGCTTCAGCTGGTGAAGGACAAAATGGGAGAAGGGTATCTCTGCCTCATCCACTCATTGCAGAGACAAGAGGTAGGGCTAGATCTCCCATGGTGGGATGCAGGAATCACATATAGCTCCAGAGACCTGCAGAACCCACATTCCTGACTACTGCATCTGGACAGGGGTGGAGTAAGCGCTCCTGTTTTTTTTGTCCCCAGGGCTAGCTCTCCCACAATGTCCAGGTAAGAGGTGGGACCATTTCTGCACAGCCCTTAGAAATCAACATGTCCCTAAGTATCTGCCCAGACCAGGGACATCTGCCTGGCCTTTGTAACAGACTCCTGCTGCTGCAGGGGTGTACAACCAGATGTGGCCTCCAATGGCAGCACAGGTCAGGACCCAATCATACTTCTAGGTAGCAACACCTTGCTCCTGATGGCTGTTTCTCACTACCATTAAGTCTCCAGTTCTGCCTAAATTCTTTGTCTCCACATCCATTTTTTCTCTTTCTCTTTCATTTCTCTACCACCTAATTGTTCCTCTTTGTAGTGCCCTGGATCTCTGAGTGTCTGAGGTCATCTTAGGAGTGTTCTCAGGTGCTGTTTCTTGCTAGTACTTTATTTTACCAGGCAAGCACTATCTCTGGCATGATCTGCCACCTCTCCCCAGGCCTCCATAGTGCCCGACTCAAGGTCATCTCACTGTCCCTAGGCTAGCTCACTGTCCAGGCCAGATGGCACCAGGCTGGTGGTGATCTTGGACTCCTTCCTCATCAGGCCTGGTACCCTGAGTCCTAGAAAGAGTTCTTCTAGTCTCTGGCTTGCATTGGGGCCTCTGCTACACTGAACTGGTGGTGTCTGAAGCTCTCTTTTATTCAGGGAGTGTTAGGTTACTAATGCTAGGTCAGAACACTGAAGGTAGCCATTGACTCTCTCTCCTCTCTGCCACCTACTGATGCAGGTGTGACACAGCAGCCACACCTGCAACCCTTCTAGGAGTAGGCCTTGCTCTGTACTCTGATGAACTTCAAATACCACCATTTTCTTAAAGATTAATACATGATAGATAGAAAGACAAGAAAATATATCTACCCTCTAGGAATACCATCTCTTTAAGGTGCCTTTAGTTTTACTTAATATACTGTGGCAATCTTTCTCCCTCCCCCCTATGGCAGTATTTGCAGTGCCATCAGCAGAAGGCTTGATGTTTCCAAGTATATATGACAGAATCTCCTTTTCTTCATAGTCTGACATCCACCAAGTATTGAAGTACATTATCCTTGAATTTCAATACTTATCCTTTTCATAATCTGGATCAATAGTTTTGTGCTAATGAAGAGACTCAGAAACCTGCCTCAGCACTTTCCAGTCACTCCTGCTCTGCACCCCTCCCTTTCCCCTTTTCCCAGCATGGATGCCTCTGGACTTTCCCTTTTGGAGAGGGCAAACACAGCCTGGCACCAGAACATTGCAATTCCCCTTTTCATGATGGCACTCCATTGTCCTTAATGACCCCCTCCTCTAGGGAGCAGCAGATACAGGCTTTGGGAACAGAGAAAGGGCAACATATCCCAGCCTCTGTGTCATCTAGTCTGGCACTTTCTTTGATAGATAACTAACATTTCTCTGGTGCAGAGGGCTCCTGTCTTTGAGGGAAACAAGGACCAAACATCCTTGAAAAGATAAATGGCCCACTCTTGGGCAATGAGAGAAGGGCGATTAAGTGTTCCCAGACACCTGTGGCAAGTTTGTAAAAGCAGGATAGTTCCTGATAGCACTACAAAGTTACTTCCTGGGTCAGAAAAGTCCACCCTCCCAGATGCAAGATTCCACCCCATTGTCTGAACAAATGATATCAGGTTTGAAGGATGTCGTCCCTTGTCACCTCCCCTGTCACATAACCCCAAAGCTGGAGAATCCCTGCCTATGCATATGCACATATAAAAACAACAAACCCCTGGAACTGAGCATCACGTTCCTAACCTGCACAGTGGGCAAGGTTTGCAATCCGGGTCTGACTCAATAAAGGCTCTATTTGTTTTATTACATCAGACTGGCAATTCTCAGAGTTCTTCCAGGGCTCCCAAGAACTGGGCAGAACACTATGCCTTAAAATATTAAATTGGAAAATGCATTGTTCAAGTGTGCTAGTTTACATTTACTGCAAATCATGAGTTTAAGTGAGTGATATAATCTCATTGAACAAAATAATTCTGAGAAAATATTTCTATCAGCATCATGCATTTAGTGCGTTTTTGTTTTGGGAATAGAACCTAAAGTTTATATATGCTACCCATAGCTCTAGACTCAGCTGTATCCACAGATCATGCAGTTATCACCACAAAAACATTTCATTACATGGATTAATTCAATCAGGGCTCACCATATACCCTTTAAAATAGATTCAGTTTGGGTTCTACACCCCACTGGCTTTTGAGAGATTGCTAATACTTTGTTATATGTTTTTTTTTTTTTTTTTTTTTTTTTTTTTGAGACAGGGTTTCTCTGTGTAGCCCTGGCTGTCCTGGAACTCACTCTGTAGACCAGGCTGGTCTCAAACTCAGAAATCCGCCTGTCTCTGCCTCCCCAGTGCTGGGATTAAAGGCATGCACCACCACTGCCTGGCTTGTTATATGCTTCTTAGAACATTGCATCTATTCTCCTGTAGTAGTCCAACCACTTTTATTTCCTGTGTATCATTTTTCTTCAAACAACCAATGTCTAGCTACTTATGTCAAATGATAAATTCTTCAAAATCAAAGGAGAAAATGAGCAGAACTGATATCCAATCAGACTGAATTTGGATCATGACCATGAAGAAACAACTATCCATGAAAGCAACCTTTGTTTACCACTGGAAATACCTGGTTTGAATTACTCTTTGGAAGAGAAAGTAACAGTATAGAATGATCAATGCTGGTATTTTTAGAAATTTTTTTCGTGACATATAAACTCACAGAAGAATATGCAATTTCCTAACTTCTTCTCTTGTCTGTTCTTTTCTTTCCTCTTCTTTTCCTTTCTTTTGTTTTCTCTTCTTTTCTTTTGAGACAAGGCCTCTCTGTAAAATCTGTCTGGCCTGGACAGGAATGTGGTATATAGACCAGGCTGGCTGGTAACCCCCCTGAGTGCTAGAATTACAGGTGTGCAGTATGGTGCCTTGCTATATTTATTTTTCTAATTAAAGATGGGTCTCACACAAGTGTCTTTCAGAGTGAATGAAGTCTAAGCTCAGTGAATAAGACTTCCCATTCCACTGCATTTGTCTTAAATATTCAAAGACTTACTTTTACCTGTCTCCTTTTTAAAAGACAGTATGTGAAGAAACTAATTAAATCTTTCTGTAAAACTCCAGGAAACTTGGGAAACTTAAATATGTGTAACAAATATTTATTGAATACTAAGTGCAAAATTATTTTTCCTTTAATAAACTTGTAATCCAATAAAGGAAGAATAATAAGGAAGTCACCAAAGCAAGCATTTTTTATTTTAAGAAAAACTATTCACCTAAAATCTATTGCTTTCAGCATTATTTCTAAAACAATGATACATCCTTTGATAAAATTGAAATCAAAGAAACAAAAGGAAATACCACAGTTCCTTAACTTAGATGTCAGTAAATGTTAGAAAGTTTTATTTTCTAGACCATCCTGTCAGAGGCTTGCTCTGGCAGTCTTGTTCTCTCTTGGAGGTAACTGAGGAGGGAAATAGTTTCAAGGAGGGGCAAGACTTGATCATGTGTGATATTAAGGTTGCTTTTTAATAATAAAACATTTACCTGTTTTAAGTCTAAGTCACTTTGTACTGGTAGCTGGACTGCCTTTCTCAGTTCCTCTTGAGGTCAGAAACTACAACCTCTGGCATTTAGCACCTCATAGTAAAACAGCTGAGGATTAAGGTAAGTAGCCTTTGTTCTTATCTCTGCAGGAACTTGGAGGCTGGCACTCCCAGTCTGCTAGGGAATGTCTCAGGAAGAAAAAGGGACACTCTGAATAGTGATTCTAATATTTATTTCTAAGTTCTTCAGCAAAAAATTCTCTCCTCTAAAAAGTCTCTTTCCAAAAGTTCTTTATTTCTAATTTCCATTTTTACTTCTAAGTTCCCTTTTATTTTCTAAGTTCCCATTTAATTTCTCAGTTATTCTACTCCTCTGTCTCTCTCCTTTCTATCTTGTGCTCTCCTCCTGCCTTAGTGTGAATATGGCCTATAGGGTATTCATACGTAGTTCTTTGTACCATTTCTACAAGAATAGATCAAATGGTTTTTCCAACCATCACTTTTTTTTTTTACAGAAATTCACTAAAAGTTCAAACATAACTTCAAATCATAAATTGAGTAAGTAGTTTACAATAGAGATTGTTTACATATGTATCCATTAAAACTCAGTATTCATTAACTGTCACTGGCACTAGAGGTTCATTGAAATTTAAAATCCATAATTTTTGAGACTAAGTTATTATTGAAGTTTTGTATAGATGTCTTCTGTCCTTGCACTTACACTAGATCATTATTTCCCTTTTCATGACCTTTGGTTGCTTGTTTTACAACCTCTTGGAATGTGTTCTAAATTGTAGATGCATACTTTCTAACTCAGAATCAATTTACTGGTGACACTTGAAGACTGGCAGAGTTCTCATTGCAGTTTTAATGTCAGAGAGGACTTGATAGCTATCCTATTATATGGGACTTAATAATTGTTAGTATAATTTTAGGAATTCTTACAGAATCATCATTAAGAATTAAGAAATCATCAATTTGTCTATAAAGAATCACTACAAGAAAGTACATCTTCATTAATCTGCAGAAATCTCCCCCAAAGGGCTAATGTTTGGTGACATGTGTGTGTGTGTGTGTGTGTGTGTGTGTGTGTGTGCGTGTGTGTGTGTGTGTGCATTTATATATGTATATATGTATATGTGTATATGTGTATGTGTGTGTATGTGTATCTGTGTGTGTGTGTATGTGTGTATGTGTGTATGTGTATATGTGTGTATGTGTATATGTATATATGTATATAGTTATATGTCTCTGTGTGTTTATGTGTATGTAAAATAGTGGGAAAAGCATATTAATAGCAGGAATCTTTCCTCATATGTAATTCCTTCAGTCTTGATTGGAAGGGAAAATCCATGTTCACTTTACAGTCTATGGTGAAACCATCTCAGATCACCTAACCAGTTTTTAGCTTCTCCTAGATGTCTGCTGGCACCTTCCATAATAACAACCAAGTGCTTGCAGGGAAAAGAACACCAAGGATCATTGAGGGAGAGAAGGCAGAAAGGTTGTAAGAGCCAGAGAGGGGACATCTATAGGGAAGCAGAACTTGTCAGACATGACAGGGTCCTTGAACACATAAACTCACAGAGGCATGCTCCAGATCAATCCAGATCAAGTTACACAAAATCCCAGAATGAATGGGGGAAAGGATCACCAATCTCACTTCTAGCTAGAATCTATTGGCAGTTTATGGCTGCTGGAGAGAAATAGTCAGGTGTTTGTGTGTTTGTTTGTTTTTTCAGATATGTCATCCTGAAAGGCTGCCCATGTTATGGTAGATGGTCCTATAGTGAAATGCATACAGGTAGCAATAAATTACCTCAATAGGCATAAAAAAACAAAAGTAAAGTTGGGAGAAAAAATTGTTGGAGGGAGAGAGAGAGAAGGATTTGCAGGGGGAAGAAATTGTTGTAGATTTGATCAAAACACATTATAGGCATGTATGATATTCTCAAGTATTAAATAATTTTTATAAACAAAGGAAAAATAGTAAAAGCTTCAAAATAAACTTTCTCTTTCTTTCATATGTAATCAAATATAATTTTCATATTATCTGAAATTTCATATTTCCCCTCAAAATCATTCTAGATTTCTAATTCTCTCATATTGTTCAAGTCCACTCACTTTCTGAATATATTATGGATGCAGTGTATCCGTATTTTTCTCCCAGGAAAAAAAATAAAAATGTATTCAGCTATTGTTTTTCAATATTATGGCTCAGTGGATATAAACAGGGACATTTCCTTCAGAAATCAGTAATCATTCTGTGCAAGATATACATCCTGTAGGTACATCTGGACAGTGACAGGTATAATGTAACAAACAAATCTGCCTCCATGTCAGATATGGATCAATGCATCACATGTCCTGAAGACCAGTATCCAAATAAGCAGAAGAATCAGTGTCTTCCTAAAATTATAGCATTTTTGTCCCATGAAGATACTCTGGGAGCTGTTTTGGTCTCCCTGGCCATTACTTTATCTGTCCGCTATCGGGACACACCCATTGTCAAAGCAAATAACAGAAATCTCAGTTATCTCCTCCTAGTTTCACTAATGCTCTGTTTCTTTAGCTCATTAATATTCATTGGCCAACCTAGAACCATCACTTGTGTCTTGAGACAAGTGATTTTTGGGGTTGTATTTTCCATTGCTGTTTCTACTATCTTGGCAAAGACCTTCATTGTGGTTGTGGCCTTCAAAGCCACCAAACCAGGAAGCACTTTACAAATGTGGATGGTGACCCGACTCTCAAGTGCTATTGTCTGCTGTGGTTCCATCATTCAAGTGTGCATCTGTGCAGTCTGGCTGGCAACATATCCCCCTTTCCCTGACATGGACATGCAGTCAGAGTTTGGTGAAATCATCCTCTGGTGTAACGAGGGGTCCACCCTTGCTTTTTATTGTGTTCTGGGGTACTTGGGCTTTCTAGCCAGTCTCAGCTTGCTTATTGCTTTTCTGGCTAGAAGGCTACCAGATACCTTTAATGAAGCAAAACCAATCACATTCAGCATGCTGGTTTTCTGCAGTGTGTGGATTTCTTTTGTACCTACTTACCTGAGCTCCAAAGGCAAAACCATGGTGGCTGTGGAAATTCTTTCAATTCTGGCCTCCAGTGCTGGCTTACTGGGCTGTATATTTCTTCCCAAATGCTATGTGATCCTACTGAGATCAGGTGGCCATTCAAGGAAAAAGTTTTTTAAATGACTTCCTCTTTAAGACAAGGGAATTTATTGTGATTTGTATAAAATGAACTATGTAAGAGTATTCAAAGGAGTGGTGTGAATTCAATGCATTTCACCAAACAATGGAAACTTCTTTTTAATCAAGTGTCCCTTTTTTCCTTGGAGCCAACTAATCATAATGAAGCTAGCCACCACAGGTTAGACAGTTGTCAAGTAGAGGTGACTTTTGGTGTGTCTATTAGATGTCTGTTTAAATCATAGTTATCTCATTATTTTAAATATAATGTAACAGTACTGGGAAAGACTAAAGGTAAGAGTGAGAGTAAATCCTTTGTATGAAAACAAAAGTGACAGATGTTTAAAATTGTGCTTCCTCTCTGTTAATCATAGGTAGGGCAACTCTATATATTCAACAAAAATTAATTTTAAAGTAATCATCAGTTCTTAAAAAGAAATTTCATGGTCTCTGCTTCTCTCTTTTGAAGGCCTCATAAGCAAGACAATGTTGGATGTAAGTTTCAGAGTCTTGTGAGTGTTTTGAGCTCTTTTCTATGCTCTGGTAGAACAGCATGGATTAGAGCTTAGAAAGAGTCTCAGGGGAAACAGAGACATATTTATTTACACTGAGGATATCCAACATATCAGTGGATAGAAGTTCTCATGAGAGAGGGAACATCCTCCATGGGAAGTGTTTTACTCTACTATAGTTAGGAGTTTCAAATTGTCTTTCCATAGTGAAAGCTGATATCATTTACACCAATTGGATTGTATTCTCAAGGAAGGAATGTGTATGATGGTAGATGTGGGCATGGAGAAGTGGTATAGTGCCAGGGATTGAAGAGGACATGGATAATCATGGAATCATGCACCCTAGACCATGTGACTTTTCAGGTATTTGCTTACATCTAGCCAAGAGCTCACTTTAGACATGATTGCTAGATCATGCCAAGGGCAACTCAAGTTGGGCTTGCAACATTGGGAGGAATCACTGCTTAACCATGGTCAAAATCATGCACAGAAATGGCAACATGGCCAAAGTGGTTTCGTCTGTGTTTTAGAAAAAGACATATTTATGCTTTCCATAGTTCAACTCGAGAGTGTTTGCACACTAAAATATTGGACAGGGTTCCACTGTATGATCAAGAAACATTTAGGGTATTCTGAGTCTAATTTGAGTCTCAATTATTGCTTATCTTTCATTTATTTAAACTTATATCCTATTGTACTGAGTTCCTTCTGTTTGACCATAAATACAGCACAGGAGATTTCATTAGAATAAAGTTTGTTCAAAATGTATTATTTGATGAGCATAGAAACACTTGTGTTTAAAGTGTCTGAAACTATTCACTCGTGAGATCTTACCACATTACAGAGGAAGATGCTCCACTCTGAAAACCTGCCAGGCAGATTGAAACCATAACTATAAACAAATCCCTGTTTTCTAGAGGCAATTTCTCTCTTGGTACCATGTATCATCATGTTACAAGCCAAGCACAACACTGACAGACAGATAAAATACTTCCAGGCAGTTCTAGATAGTTCGATGGAATCTTATATCCTCGTTGATGCTTTACTCAAAGGTTAAGTAGCTGGTCATCAAATATATGTTGCTAATTAAATATTCAGAGATTCAAGTGTGTTGTAAATGGACACACTATGGCGATCACTGTATGGAGACTATTCATTATTCAGTAATCTCTCAAAAATGATACAAATTTATTACTTGATTTTGACCTATAAGAACATGTTTCCCTTCTTCAATCACTGTCTTAGTCACGGTTGCTATTCCTGTGCAAACATCATGACCAAGATGCAAGTTGGGGAGGAAAGGATTTATTCGGCTTACACTTCCATGCTGCTGTTCATCATGGAAGGAAGTCAGAACTGAAACTCAGGCAGGTCAAGGAGCAGGAGCTGATGCAGAGGCCATGGAGGAATGCTGCTTACTGCTTGCTTGCTTCTCCTGGCTTGCTCAGCTGGCTTTCTTATAGAGCCCAAGACTATCAACCCACAGATGGTACCACATACAAGGGGCCCTCCACCCTTGATCACTAATTGAGAAAATGCCTTACCGCTGCATCTCATGGAGGCATTTTCTCAATGTAAACTCCTTTCTCTGTGATAACTCCAGCTTGTGTCAAGTTGACACACAAAACTAGCCAGTACAATTGATCCCTTGTCAACCTGACACACAAACACATCACCAATAAGCCTTGACCCTTACGTCCTTATTCATATGCAATATCTAAATAACTTTAAAAGCCCCACAGTCCTTGCAAACACTTACATATTAACATATCAGTCCCTTTTAAACATCCAATCCCTTAAAATTCAAAGTCTCCTAACTGTAGGCTCCACTAAAATACCTTCTTTCTTCAAGAGGGAAAAATATCAGAGAACAGTCACAGTCAAAAGCAAAATCAAACTCCAACTGTCCAATGTCTGGGATCCACTCACAACCTTCTGGATTCTACCAAGGACTTGAGTCACTTCTCCAGCTCTGCCCTTTGTAGCACACACCTTGTCTTCTAGGCTCCAGATGCCTGTACTCCACTGCTACTGCTGTTCTTGGTGCTCATCTCATGGTAGTGGCATCTCCAAAACACTGCTGTCTCCTGCTGCAACTAGGCTTAACAGACAGCCTCTCATAGGCTCTCTTCATGGTCCCAAGCCTCACCTCCTTTGCATGACTCCGTCAGCCCTGGGCTGTCAATTGCAACTGAGGCTGCACCTTCACCAGTGGCCTTCCACAGCCTCTCAGAGTGCCCAGACCTCAGCTGCTCTTCACAACTCCTTCATGCCTTCAAAACCAGTACCACCTGGGTGACTCTTACACATTACCAAGTCCAGTCACAGCACAAGGTACAACCATGGCTATCTCTGGAACGCAGCCTCTGTGCTCTCAGAAAACATTTCACAGAAGATTTCACCTCAGTGAAGCTGGTCTCCTCTCAATCACTGCCCAATTCCCAGCTCCAAACAACCAGCACCAATAGTCCCAGCAATGCAATGATTTTGCTTTAGTAGTTCTGGTATCTTATTAATCACAGGCGATCCTTCAGCCCAGCTAACTAAAACCACAGAACCTTCACAGTCAAAATAGCAACAGCCCTGATAAGAGTCTTTAATCTTCCCTCTGAAATTTCACAAGTCAGGCCTCCATCTTCTGCACTGTTCTCAACATTATCTTCCAAGCTCCTAAAGAATGCCCCACAATAGCTCTGAACATCCCAATGACTCTTCTAGCTCAAAGTTCCAAAGTCCTACCACAGTCCTCCCCAAAACATGGTCAGGTTGTCACAGGAATAACCCACTTTGCTGGTACCATCACGTTTCCTTCCTTGCAGTTCTCCAGAGGGAAGCTTCATTGTACTCTTTGCGTTAATTTTATTGCTCTGTCTTAAATATCAATTTCCATTCTTAAATTATTCTTTGTTAAATTGTCACTTTTCAGTCTTTTGTAAATATGGCATACTTCATGTATTCTCTGACTTACTGCATTTCTTAAGCCTGCTTTAGGAGTTTATACATGTAGTGGTCTATAATATAGCTATATTCAGTGTTTTCCACAGATGAGTACACAAATTTCTGTACACAAAATTTATTATTTCAATAAGCACCAGATTCTCCTCATGACAGAAATTGGACCTTTATCATGACCAAATTAAAACAAGCTTTATTTGTGTATACATCAGATCTGTATCAGCAGCTATCATTCCTAAGGAAGAGTTTATAAGACGAAATTTAAGACATTTTCAGAATCCTTTTTATAGGGCAAAACCACAATGTTGGAGATTCTTTCATGCAAGCCTGGTGACAGAAGCAAAACCAGGCAGTTAGGATTTTATAAAGCAGTTAAGGAACATTTCTGGAGTGTTTGTTATAGAACGTTTCATGGTTAAAACATGGGGTACAGCTCAGTTTCCAAACAACCCAGGCTATTGCCCAGACAATAGGTTGCTTTCCACAAACTTTGACAGCAAGGCCCCAGTGCTGAAGACAATACTCACACAACTCATTCAACATGGAGAAGTTAAGCTGCTGCCTACATAAAGCAGGACAGTACTCTGAACATTCTCAAAAGGGAAACAAAAATGGCCACAAACCCTTGTGATCTACAGTGGTGTCTTACCCGTAAGACATGTTAGGGTAATAGTGGCACAAAACTTGTTGGCATAACCAAGTAATAATTTATTTGATTTGAGGTCGACTCCTTAAGATGGAACTCATACCTGACACTGCTTGTTGACAAAGAACCTGAGACTACATAGCCCAGGGATCTAAGGAAAAAGACAAATAATACTGATAAAATTACTCCTAATGACATTGTGTTGCACTCTTATATTGGTGCATTGTTCAGCTATCATCAGAGAAGTTTTCTTCTCAGTAGATGGTAGCAAACACAGAGACCCACAGTCATACATTACACTGAATGAGAGACCTTGGAGCATTCAGCCCTACATGAAATGTCTCCATCAAATCCCTTCACTCAGAGCTCAGGTATCACTTTGGAAGAGGAAGCAGAAAGAATGTAAGAGCCAGAGGAGAGGAAAACACCAAGAAAACACAACTCTCTAAAGCAACTGAGTAGGACCTCTGTGTGTATATCATGGCTTGTAGTTTGATGTTTTTATGGGATTCATGAATATGTAAACTTGGTCTCTGATTTTTTGTGTCCTCTATTGGTTTCTTTTCCTTGTGTTGGGTTGTCTTCTCCAAGTTCGATGTTTATTTTATCTTATTATAAAAATTAAAGCAAAAAAGATATGTATGAAAGTGTGAAAATTAAAAAATAAAAAATAAAATCCAAGAATAACAAAATAGATAAACAAGCATTATACCACCAGTCAGCATATTTTTCACAATGGGATGGTTTCATATTCCCCACCACATTGAGATGTCTTATGGAACAAGCAGTTCTAATGGGGAAGTGTAGTTTGGAGCTCCAGTTTCAATATGGAAAATACTAGTGATGTTTATGCAGTGTCCCAGAGAATGTAAACAAATAGATTGTGGTGAATTACTGCTCAGTGATCAGCAGGTGTCAGTCCTTCTTCCAGTTTGCCTAGCCCTCTCATGGGATGTTACATTTTGAAAACTTCTAAGCATCTGTCTCTGTCACTGAATCTTCTGGGTTTATGCCCTAGTGCCCCAGACCTTGAAGTGGGGTGTGGTGCCTGGTAGCTCTGTACAGACTTCCTAGAAATCAAGGGGTAGGCCTTCTGAAGAGAGAATATCCTGTTTCTGTCTGTCTGCTGCTATTATGAGACAGAAGGAGAATTCAGATTCATATCACCTTACTTTATCCTGATACACTTTACTTATAATATTGCACTATAGAGACTCCAATCCTTAGACATTACCAAGGCAAGAAGAGTTAACAACACCAAATAGCTATAGAAGAAGGCCTACTCTCTGTCTTCCTATCTAACAAAGCTTTGAAAAAAAGCCTTGAAAGAAGCTGGGATAGGTTGGTGGCAGAGTGCTTGCCTGGCTTGTATAGGCCATGGATCCTATCTCTAGTTCTGAAAACAAAAAAATGAAACAAAAATTAATCTACTGTCTAAAAAGTTATCCAACTTCTCTTTTGGCCTGCTTTGTGTACTCTCTATTACAAAGAACAAAAGTTGCATTTTGGTAGGTGATAAAAGAAAATGAACATCCAAGGATGTGGTAAGAACAGAGATGTGCAGGGATTGAGATGGAGCAGAGACTCAGGGAATGGCCAACCAATGACTGCACCAAATTGTGACATATCCCATGGCAAGAAACTATCCCTGACACTATTAGCAATACTCTGTTATGCTTGCAGACACAAACCTAGTTTAACTGTCCTCTGAGAGTGTTCACCTAACAACCAATAGAAAGAGATTCAGAGACCGATAGCAAAACATTAGATGGAGCTCTGGAAGTCATATGGAGGAGTTGGGAGAAAGATTTAGGGGCCGGAAGAAGATAGGGTCTCCATAGGAAGACCAACACAGTCATCTAACCTAGAGCATTGGGGCTTCCGGAGACCAAATCAGAACCAGACAGAGCAGGGACTGGATGTAGGCTCCTTGTACATACACAGAAGATGAGAAGCTTGGTCTTCATGCTGATCCCCTCAACAACTGGAACAAGGGCTTTCCCTGAATCTGTTGCCCTCCTATCTGCCTGTGGATCCTGTGTCTCTAAATGGAATTCTTGTTTGGCCTCAATGAGAAAGTATATGCATAGTCCCACAGTGAAGTCAGAGAACTCCTAGGAGGTGTTGACACACAAATGGTATCTTTCCCTTCTCAAAGGAGAAAATGATAGTGGACTGGGAAAAGGATTTTCATGAGGGTGAACAGGAAAAGAGTTGGAGTTGTAAAGTGAATAAGGAAAGTTAATAAAAAACATTTTACCTAGTCATGAACTATATACTTACATATACTATATGCTTATATATACCTGTATACTTATGTAATATTTAGCATTAATATCTGAAGTAATATCTGCTATTTATATAATTATTCTTAGAATTAATTGACCAACAGACAGAGACAGTATGTTCTGAGATCTTGTTAAGTTCCTGCTGTTGAACCCACTGAGAGAGGATGGAGCTCCCCCAGTGGGCGGCACAATGCCTTCAAGTCATTAGCTAACACTCAAACTGTTCTGATCCTATGCATGTACAGGGGACCTGCATTAAATAGGACCTCAAATAAGACAAGAGCGTCTCATTCACACCAGTTCATCTCCAGAAAATTTCATGGCACCCCATAGCAATGCTTCCTATGTTAAGGCTTGTTAGTGAATAAAAAATATTTAGTTTTTATCAGATCTCACAATTTCCATATAGATTTCAAGTAGACACTATAAAAAAAGAGTCAAAGTACATACATACATACACACACACACACACACACACACACACACACACACACACACACACACAC
>CM052700.1:23237002-23247711 GCA_028551405.1 Uromys caudimaculatus | reverse complement strand
ATTTACTGGTCCTTTAAGTTGGTAATCTTCACTCTCTTCTATACCTATTATCCTTAGGTTCTGTCTTCTCATTGTGTCCTGGATTTCATGGATGTTTTGGGTTAGAAGCCTTTTGCATTTTGTGTTTTCTTTTACTATTGTGTCGATGTTATCTATGGTATCTTCTGCTCCTGAGATTCTCTCTTCTACCTCTTTTATTCTGTTGGTGATGCTTACATCAATAACTCCTGATCTCTTTCCTAGGTTTTCTAACTCCAGGGTTGTCTCCCTTTGTGATTTCTTTATTGTTTCTATTTCTATTTTTAACTCCTGGATAGTTTTGTGCATTTCTTTTGTCTGTTTGATTGTGTTTTCTTGTAATTCTGCCTGTTGATTGTGTTTTCCTGTAATTCTTTAATGGATTTTTATGTTTCCTCTTTGAAGGCTTCTAGTTGTTTATCTCTGTTCACTTGTATTTCTTTAAGGGTGTTATTCATTTCTTTCTTAAAGTCTTCTATCCTCATCATGAGAAATGATTCTAAATCTGAGTCTTGCTTTTCTGGTTTGTTGGGGTATCCAGGGCTTGCTGTGGTGGGAGAGCTGGGTTCTGATGATGCTAAGTAACCTTGGTTTCTGTTCCTTATGTTCTTACCCTTGTCTTTTGCCATCTTGTTAACTCTGATGTTATCTGATCTTACTCTGTCTGGTTGTGGCTTGCCCCACCTGCAGGCCTCCATGTCAATACTCCTTGAAGACCAGCTCTCTCTGAGAGGTGTTTGGGTTTGGAGAGCTGTGGCACACGGTCAGCTCTGGGGTGCAGACAATAATCAGAAGGATCTTATTGCCCAGCTGACCCTTGGTTCCTATGTCCTGATGGCTCTGAAGGGTCCCTCTTGATCCAGTGAGTTTGAACAGAAGTGGTGGTTTTGCCTGTGCTCAAAGGTGTGTCAGCATTCCTGGGATACCTGCTCTTGCCTGGAGCCCTGTGGCTCAGGCTGAGATCCCCAGGCACAGACCCCTGGTGGCCCAGGCAGACGTATCCACCCACAGATGGAAGCTGGAAGGTTCAGAGGTTTCCTGTCCCTGCATTCTCCTCAGGCCCTGTATCCCGCCAGTTCCGGGTGGGTCTCGGTGAGCAGTATTGCTCCCCTTAACCCCACTCATGGCTTTTCCACTATCCTGAGAGTGTATCTTTCTCCTGGCACTCATTGGCTATGGACTCCTGGTGGCCCAGGCAGAGGTCTCTACCCACAGATGGAAACCGGAAGCGAGATCATAATTTTAATACATGCCCAGCATGCACAAGGTCCTGGATTCAATGCTTATCACTGAGAGAGATTGGTGGATGGATGGATAGATAGAGTGATAGATAGATAAAAGAAGCAAGACTAGCAAAACTTGAATGTAACTTTGAGGAGAGCAGAATTTAGGTAAACACTATCATGAAAGGCAAGGGATGTCATATAATAAATGTAGGGAAAATTTATTAAGAATATATAACAACTACAAATATATTCAAGTATATAAAGCAAATATTAAAAGATCTAAATTCAGAAATAGGCCACAATAAAATAACCATAGTGGAAATCCACATTTCTGCTTTCATAAATGGATAAATCATTCTGACTGAAAATCAAAGGGAAATATTGAACTTGAAGTTTACAATAGATCAAATGTACCTGAGAGATGTATACAGAACATTCTTTCCAAGAAACCGAATACATATTATTCTCATTTCAAAAGTCTATCATTGACCCATTGCTGAATTCAGACAACTATATAATAAGAAAATCACAGACCAGTATCTCAAATGAATACATATGCCATAAACATCAAAAATTACTTTGCAACATCTTATTAAATTAATTATACACTGTGACTTAGAATACAAAGATGGGCTACCATGATTATATTACTGAGTTTGATATAGCTTAACAACAGATAAAGTTTAAAAAACAAAATATGCCGGGCAGTGGTGGTGCACACCTTTAATCCCAGCACTTGGGAGGCAGAGACAGACAGATTTCTGTGTTCCAGGCCAGCCTGATCTACAGAGTGAGTTCCAGGATAGCCAGAAACCCTGTCTCGGAAAACCAAAAAACAAACAAACAAAAAAAAAAAAACCCCAAAAAACAAAAAACAAACAAACAAAAAAAACCTATATTCCTCTCAACAGACACAGAAAAATGTCAGAAAAATTCAACATGTTTGCTGACCAAAACTTTCAGTATATTCAGTAGAGAAGCTATGTACCTCAACACATTAACCACTATACAGAGCAAAGCCCATACTGTACATAAAGAAGACCAGAACTTCTTCAACAAATGGTGCTGAAGAGACTGGATGGGTGCCAATGGAATTTGACTAGATTTATCATTGTTTCCACACTACACAGATATCGATTCCATGGGGTTCAAACACCTTCATATAAGGTCTGAAACAATAAAACATACAAAACAGGAGACAAGTAGTTCAGGAGACAAGTATGTGTTAAAGCTGTGAAAAAAAAGAATTCTAGTCAGAGGAGAATAATGAGGAGGAGGAGAAGGCAGAGGAGGAGGAGGCAGAGGAGGAGGAGGAAGCACAGGAAAAGGAGAAGGCAGAGGAGGGGGAAGAAGAAGAGGAGGAGGAGGAAGAAGAAGAGGAGGAGGAGGAAGAAGAGGAGGGGGAAGAAGAAGAGGAGGAAGAAGAGGAAGAAGAAGAAATCTAGTCATTCAGGAAAGAATGCCAAGAACAGGCCATGAGTCTTCACAAACTTAAAAAGTTTCTTCATTACAATGGAAATAATCAAGTGAAGAAATGGCCCAGAGAATGGAAGACAATCTTTGGGGATGACACATCTAATATGAGACTAACATCTAGAATACACTAAGAACCAAGAAAAACTAAGAAACCATAAGAGAAACCATACAGCTCATGGTGCTAATGGAATGGCAATTCCCAAAAGATGAAAAACAAATAGCCAATAAGCATATGAAAAAGGTTCAACATCCTTAACCCCCAGAAAAATTCAAACTTTAACTTACAATCAATTCCCCAGCCCAAGGATTGAACATTGACAATCCCTCCCGTGACTTGAATCCTGTGGAAGCATCCTCCTAGACCAAAGCCAAACTTCCTGGCAGAACTTCAGGTATGTTAGCTGCTCACAGATTTCTGGCATTCTCTTAGTGCCCACCAAGCCTCATGATAACTGTGCCTTTCCTCCTTGTCACCATATTCTGGCCCCCAACTTCAACAGAAGCCCAATGCTGAAACAGAGACCATTATAGCCACCAGAACACCAGGTAGTCCTCAACCCATGGACTACTTCCACTCTCTCAGTGCCTGTCCACTATACCCCAAATCTTTTATCCCCTTCTCCTTGCCATGCTCACCCCCCCCACTCCAGCATAGATACCCTGCTCAACAAGAGGCCGTCCTTGCCATCAGAAATACAAGCAACAACTCAAGCAGAGAACCTCTGCTCAACCACAGGCAACATAGACCAGATGATCAGGGAGGAATCAGAGACCAAGGAAAAAAACATACATTCAACAAAGACAAACTCAGAAATGAGCACTTAGACTAAAATTCACCCCAATCCCAATCCCTAACGAATAGTTGTAAAAACACAAAAATCAGACAAGGCAATATGTCAACATGGGAGCCTAATTATCCTACTAGATAGAGCAAGCCCTAAATATTTCAATACAGATGAAATTCAAAATACTGATCTTAACTTGATTAAGACAACTGAAGTCCTCAGAGAGGAAATGAATAAATCACTTGAAGAAATCAAGGAAAAGCAAACAAAAATAGGAGGAAATGAATAAATCCCTTTAAAAAAGCCAAGAAGAATCCATCAGTTGAAGGAAATAAATAACTGTGCAGGACCTGAAAATGTAAATAGAAACAATAAAGGAAGCACAAATTGAGAAAACTCTAGAAATAAAAAATCTAGGTAAGCAGACAGGAACTACAGACACAAGCATCACCAATAGAATACAAGAGATGGAAGAGGGAATTTCATGTGTTAAAAATACAATATAAGAAATAGATACTTCAGCCAAAATATGTTCAACATAAAACATTCCTAACACAAAACATCCAGGAAATATAGGACACTGGGAAAGACCACCCATAATGGAAATAATAATAGGAATAATAGGCAAAGAAAAAGGAGAAGATTCCCAGCTCAAAGGCCCATTTTTAACACAATCATAAAAGAAAAAGTTCCTAACTCCTAAAAATAAATACCTATAAAGGTACAAGGAGCATACATAAAACCAAATAAATTAGATCAGAAATTAAAGTCCCTTTGCTACGTAATAATCAGAACACTGAACATATAGAACAAAGAAAACTTAGTAAATGATTCAACAGGAACAGGCCAAGTAACATAAAGGTAGACCTATTCAAATTGCTCAAACTTTTCATTGGAGACTCTGAAAGCAAGAAAGGCCTGGGCAATTGCCCTGCAGACTCTCAGATACCACAGATGCCCAGATCACTACACCCAGTAAAACTTTCAATCACCATAGACAGAGAAAACAAGATATCCTGAGATATCTATCCACAAATCCAGCATACACACACATACACACACACACACACACACACACACACACACACACACACACACAAACACACACTCACACATACCACCACTTCTAGCACATGATAAAAAATAATGTCATTGATACCTTTCAATATTAAAGGACTCAATTGCTCAATAAAAAGACACAGGCTAACAGAATAGATCTGAAAAAAGAGTCCAACCTTCCAAAGCATGTATGAAACACATGTCAATATCAAAGATATTCATTTCCTCAGAATAAAGGGTTGGGGAAAGCATTTCCAAGCAAATGCACCTAAAAATCAAGGTAGACATTCTAACAACTAACAAAATAGACTTCAAACCACAATTAATCAAAAGAAATGGGGAAGAATATTCATACATATCAAAGGAAAAATCCACCAAAATGATGTCTCAATTCATAACATCTATGCCGCAAACACTGGGGTTTCTTACTCTGTTAAGGAAACACAACTAAATCTCAAATCACACATCAATCTCACACATTCATAGTGAGAGAGTGTAATATCCCACTCTCACCAATGAATGAGTCATCCAAACAAAAGCTCAACAAATACTGAAGCTAAGAAGTGTTATAAACAAATTGAACAGGTTACATTAGTAAGGTAGCTGAAGGAGATCAAAGGATACAAATTAGAAAATAAAAATTCAAGATATCATTATTTACATATATGATAGTATACATAAGCAACCCCCAAAATTCTACCAGGGAACTCCTATGGCTGATGAACACTTTCAGAGATATGTCTGGATAGAAGATTAACTCAAAAAAAAAAAAAAATTAGTAGCCTTCCTATGTACAAATGACAAAGAGACTGAGAAAAATCAGGGAAACAACACTATTTAAAATAGCCACAAAAATAAAGTATTTTGGGCTAGACAAATGAAGAGAGCAAATGACTAGAATGAAAAAAGTTGAAGTCTTTGAAGAAAAAAAAGAAGAAATCTGCCCCAGCTTGAGGGGTCATCAACGTGGACCTTAGGAGGGGACTAACTAATGAAGAGACAAGAAAACCAGGAACCTGGAAGCAAGACAGAATCCCCGTTCAAGCTCCGATCACTTTAGTCTATAAGCAGAATCTATAACAAAGAGCAGGGAGGCAGCAGAGGTGGGAGAAAATTCTGCAAGGTGATACAGTCTTCTGTAATTGCAGTTCCTTGCAAAGATAGGATACAGTGTCATAGCAACTGTCTTTACTGCTTAACACCTGGCCAATTATCTTTACTGCTTAATTGTTCAACCACAATGGGCACACTGTTCTCTGGGAAGCCTTCAGTTACTTCTCAGAAGCAGAAACTTAGGGCTACAATCACTCCAAGCCTAACTCTAATACAAAATGGCATTACCTAGGTTAATCAGAAAAATCCTAACCCTGTTGGTTCCCAGCAGAAATCAAAAGATGGAAAGATCTCCCATACTCATGGATCAGTAGAATTCACATAATAAACAGTGAAAGAACTTCCAGAGGTACCATCATTTCTAATTTAAAAGTGTACCACAGTCCTATAGTAATAAAAGCATTCCCATAAAAACATACATGTTGAGCAATGAAATTAAATTAAAGACCCAGAGATAAATCCACACACCTACGACACCTAATTTTTTATAAAGAAGCCAGAAATACACAATAGAAAAAAAGAAAGCATCTTCAAAAATGGTACTGGTCTAACTAGGTATCTTCATGTTGAAGAATACTAATAGATCCATATTAGCCCTGTACAAACCTCAAGGCCAAATGGTGATCACAACCGTAAACCAGACTCAATTGAAAACTAAACTTGACAGGTGAAAAAGTAGGGAATAGTCTTGAACATAACTGCTTGTATTATGAATGCTGATTATGTTCCCCAAAACACTGCTTACATGAGAACATCTATGTGCACATAGCTTCTGGGAACCTGCAGCCAGTTGGTTCTGATTGGTAAGTAAAGAGCGTGACAGCCAATGGCTGATCAGGGTAGACAGAGTTGAGACTTTTAGGATTCCCTGGTTAGGGACAGGAAAGAAGGAGAAAAAGAAAAGATCCATCATCCTGCGAGATGTGGAGAAGGTACAGGACAGGAAGACACGGCTGCTATGAGGGATTCAGGAGAGTGCAGCCCAAGAGGCCCCAGAGCAGCCAAGGTAAAATACAAAATGTAATAAATGATAACTCAGAATTATCAGAGGGAGGTGAATTAGCCAAACGGAGGTTAGGAAATGGTCGAGCCATTGAGCTGTTTAGGGCATATTAAAATATAAAGGCTGAATGTGTGTCTTTCATTTGAGAATCCAGAACTTTGGGGAAGGCAGTGTATAACATGCTGCCAAAATTTATTTAATTATTTTAATTCTACAAATATTAGCATAGGAGACAACTTGCTAAACAAAACACTGATTAGGCCATGGATAAATGGGACCTCATGAAACCAAAAAGCTTTTCCAAGACAAAGAAAAACTTCGATAGGAAAAAATGGCAGTCAACAGAATGGGAAAGACTTTTTATCAACTCTACATCTGACAGAGAACTAATATCCAAAATATATAAAGAACTGAAGATACTAGGCCTCAACAAACCCCCAATCTAATTTTTAAGATTAGGTACAGAACTAAACAGAGAATTCTCAATAGAGGAATCTCAAAGGGGGTGAGAAACATTTAAAAATAATATTCAACATCCTTATCCATTAGGGAAATGCAAATCAAATCCACTTTGAGCTTCCATCTTATACATGTCAGACTGGCTAAGATCAAAGATACAAGTGACAGCTCCCGATGGCAAGGATTTGCAGCAATGGGAATACTCTTGCATTGATGGAGGGAGTGAAAACTTGTACAGTCACTGTAGAAATCAATATGATGGGTCCTCAGAAAATTGGCAATTGATCTAGTTCAAGACATACCTATACCACTCTTGGGCATATACCCAAAGGACACTCCATATTCTCACAAGAACACTTGCTCAGTTAGTTCATAGCAGCTTTATTTAAAATAGCTGAAAACAGGAAGCAATCTAGATGTTTCTCAACTGAAAAGTGGATAAAGAAAATGTGGCACATTTACACAATAAAGTACTACTCCAGAGAGGCTAAGTAACAAGGAGAGTTTTGTGGGTAGGGATGGTTGGGTCACATGGATCTCCCTGGTAATGGAAAAGAGAATAGATTTTGTTGGGAGACTAGAGAGTTGGTAGAGATGGGAACACAAAAGTTTGGGATGTGAGGTACAATGGGAGAGAATATGGACAGAGAGACACACAGAGAGATGGAATAGTGGAGCATTTAGAAGTGATGTCAAAACCTAGTGTAGTGGAACTACCTGGAACCTATAAAGATGACCTTAGTGAGGAATTATAATGGAGGATATGTAACCTGAACTGGTCATCTTTTGTAACCAGGCAAGGCTCCCAGTGGTACACCTGGGACACTTACCCCTTCACAAAACCTTGGACCCACAATCTGTCCTGACTGCAAGCTGTGCTGGGGCAATGGTGGCTCAGACTTTGAGGTAGTGACCAACCAATGACTGGTATAACTGGTGGCTCAAGTCATGAGAGGCAACCCATGAAAGACATGGCCTGGATGGCCAGGAATCTGAAGCTGAGTGGCTCAGAGACCTAAGGTAGAACTAAACATGATAAACAACAGCAACAAGTTGTAGAACAGTGTCTAGTCCAGTTTTCATCAGAGAGATGTCATCTTGCAACTTATGGAGTCTGTATAGCACAGGCTGGCTTCAAACTCATGATCCTTCTGCCTCAGCCTCCCATAGGCTGGAGAACAGTCATGGATGATATTGTCTAGCCTTATAGAAGATATGTGTTCTTCTAGAATCTGTTTATCAAAACAAAACAACATATTGACATCAAACTTACCTAAAATCCCTTAAAATCTGCCATATTTATACTTGTAAAAGTCTCTTGTGTTATATATTATAATAACTTCACAAAATATTAAAAGCAGTAATAAAAAATGTGACAATTAAATAGCATAAATATGATTGTTTGAATGAACTTAAGTTAGAAAAACCATGTTTTCAACATCATGCACGTATTGTATTCTGATAGAAATGTTAGCTCAATGTTAAACACTACATTGTGCTTTTTTATTCTTTCTAACTCTATTTCATTATGCTGCTTTGTGCTTCTGAAATAAACATGAATACTTTGAGGAAGGAGATAACAGGATAAAGAAATTTGCTAGCATAAGATATATTTTCTAACACTAACTATGAAATATCCTGAATCAAAATGGAGAACATACAAGACAGGGCCCAACACTCTATAGGGAAACGTAAGAACAGCAATTGCTACCTTCCATGGGAAAGGAGCCTGGAGAACACCTTATAGAACCTAAAAAGTTAGCTTGGGGGATAATTAGTGAAAAACAGGAAACAATAATTATCAGAGAAAAAACTGGTTCCATGAAGAGAAAATTAGGGTTGGGAAATTCCTAGCCAATTTAACAAAAAGAAAGATAAAGGAGACTCAAATGAACAACATTAGAGATGAGAAGGTAGACATTGTAACAGATTCCACTGAAATTAGGGAAACCATATGAATTTACCTGCAAAACTATATGCCACTAAATTGGATAACATAAAAGAAATGGATAAATTTCAAGATGCATATGACATACTAATATTGAACCAGGAAAACATAAATAAACAAATCTACAATCAGAAACAAAAGTGAAGCAATAATAATAGTAAGAAGAACAAAAAAATAAAACCAACAACAACAAATTTCTCAAGCAAAAGCAAGTTTCGGAACACATAGATCATTATAATATTCTACCAGAACTTCAAAGAACAGCTGATACACAGTACTACTTAAATTACTTCAGATTAGAAAGAATCCTTCCAAAGCCTTTTATGAAGATCACATTACCCTGGTAACAAGCCTAGAAAAGACACCAGAAAAGGGAAAACTAGGGTCTGATCTACTTGGTGAATATAGATAAAAACACTGTCAAGAAAATACTTGCAAACAGAATTTAAGATTATACCAAAAGGATTATTCATAGTGATCAAGTTGGCTTTGATTCAGAGATGCAAGGATGGATGAATCAACAGGCATAAATCAATAAATGAAATTTGTCAGCTAAATGGACTCAAAGACAGATATTACATGATGATTTCATTATATACAGGAAGGGCTTCTGACAAAACCCAACATTTCTTCATGGTAAAGACCCAAAAGTGTATAAGAATGGAAGGTGTATATGTAAGCATGATAAAGGCTATGACAAAACATATTCAGCTCTCTAAAGTTGAAGCATTCTCATTGAGATCAGATGCAATGTAAGAATTTTTACTCTTTCCAGTCCTATTCAATGTAGCATTTGAAGTCTTATCTAGAGTAATAAGAATACATATATATATAAGTATGCTTATTTGTGATATAACTTTACACATACACCCTAAAGACTCTATCAAAGAATAATAGAGATCATAAACATTTTCAACGAACTGGAAGGCACACAATAATTCCTAATTCCTAAGGACCTAAGGAGAAATACTCAAAATTAAGTCATAGAAATAACCATAAATGGAGAATGTGACACATACACACACATACACAGAGAGAGAGAGAGAGAGAGAGAGAGAGAGAGAGAGAGAGAGAGAGAGAGAGAGAGAGAGGGGCAGAGAGAGAGAGAGAGGAAAAGAACAGCATATAAACACATAAACAAACACACACACACACACACACACACACACACACACACACACACACACACACACACATCCTGGAAATAAACCCAACCAAGGAAACAAACATAAAGCCCTATAGTAAAACATTTTAGATTCTGAAGAAAAAAAACTTAGGAAAAAACCAAGAAGATAGCAAAATTTATTGTGCTTATGGGTTGCAAAGATGAATGTAGCCAAAACTAAACGCTACTAAAAGCAATCTGGGAACACAAAAGTCAATGATAGCCAAAGCAAATTTGTACAAAGAAACATTTGGGCCCTGTTAACTGTGTCCTCTGGAGCAAGCAAAGACTTCTTTCCCAGGGGGACCTCAATTCCTCAGCCACATTTCCTACTTTCATCAGACATGCTGAGCTTGAAACATACATACCTGAAGATCCAAAACAGTGTAATCCAACGACACTCATCTGAGGCCTGCCACACCAGGACCATCAACATTAAACTCCTTGTCAGTACTTT
>CM052700.1:23218689-23230651 GCA_028551405.1 Uromys caudimaculatus | reverse complement strand
ATGTATTTTTGCATTTCCTCTTGAAAGGCCTCTCGTTGTTTATCCCTGTTCTCTTGCATTTCTTTAAGGGTGTTATTCATTTCTTTCTTAAAGTCTTCTATTATCCTCATGGAAATGATTTTAAATCTGAGTCTTGCTTTTCTGGTGTGTTGGGGTATCCAGGGCTGTCTGTGGTGGGAGAGCTGGGTTCTGATGGTGCAGAGTACTCTTAGTTTCTGTTCTTTATGTTCTTCCCCTTGCCTTTTGCCATCTTGTTGACTCTGTTGTTAGCTGATCTTACTCTGTCTGGTTGTGGCTTGCCCCTCCTGCAGGTCTCTGTGTCAGTACTCCTTGAAGACCAGCTCTTTCTGAGAGGTGTTTGGGTTTGAAGAGCTGTGGCACTGGGTCTGATCTCGTTCCCTGTGTCTCGCGGGTTCAGGGCAGTCCTGGTGAGCTGTGGGGCGTATCTTTGGCCCTCTCCCGGCTTTTCTGAGCTCCTGAGAGGGATCTTTGTCCTGGTGCTAATTTGCTATGGAGCCCTGTGGCCCAAGCTGAGGTTCCCAGCTGCTGCCGGAAGTTGCTGTCCGTTAGTCTCTGTGGCCCGCGGAAACCGGGCAAAATCAGTGAGCTCTGGGGCTCGTGTTGCCCCCGCTCGGGGCTTTTCCACGTTCCTGGGAGAGAAAATTTTCTCCCGGAGGTGCTTGACTATGGAATCCTAGTGTCCCAGGCAAAAGTTTCCTGCCTCAGCCCCTTGCTGTTGGGATCCAGGGGCGTTTCTAAGCCCACCTACCTCGGTCTCTGTTTCTCGCGGGTTCGGGGCAGTTCCTGGTGAGCTGTGGGGCATGTCTTTGGCCCTCTCCCGGCTTTTCCGAGCTCCTGAGAGGGATCTTTGTCCCGACGTTATTTGCTATGGAGCCCTGTGGCCCAAGCTGAGCTTCCCGCCCCTTCCTCCTTAATTACAACCTTTATATTTAGAAGCTGTAATTTTATTCTATTGGAACTTTCACAAGCAATTTATAGTTGTGAAAGAAAAAGGTAGTATTCCAAAAAAAGCTATTATGCAAAAAGTTTAAACCCCCTCATTCAAATTGTTCTTGTTTTTTATTAAAAAATAGAATCTGAGTTTTAGAGTCCTCATTTCATCAATGAGTCATTGAGAAATGATGATTTTTCTAGCTTGAATAGAGGTTATAGTGTTGCTAAATAGCATATGTTTATCCTAATGTCTATATATAGCTATACTGCTGGCAAGTATGATAAATAGAACAATAATGAAAGCCACAGAAACATACAGTCAGTGAAAGAGAGGGCAGTAAAGTCACCAGGTTTATTTGCATCTCAGTGACTTATACTGCAAATTCTAAATGTTATTTTCTCTTTTAGCTTCATCCATTCTTACAAAAGGGCCAACTTGGAAGAAGCACCAATGTGAAAAAGGAAGTTTCAGCAACCAAGCTTGACATCCTTAATTACCAGTCTCTGCAGAGCGGTACCAAAGCCCAAGTGAAAGTTGGCGAGTTTATCTTTGAATCTCACAGTGTTCAGCATTTTTCCCTAAATTACAAACGCATAACTTGGGGTGAACACCACAGTGAGGTGAGTATCTTTGAAGTCAGCACTGTGTGCTGTTCCCAGAGTGGAATTCCTCAGAGAACAGGGTTAACAGGCCTGCTGAGTGCCATGGGCTGAGAGTTCCTTACTTTGTCCTTTCCAATGCCAAATAACAGAATCTTCTACCTGCAGAATCACTGAGAGATGAACAGACTCATTTTGGATTAATTCTTCAGATGGTCTATCCTTGTAATGATCAGTTACACCCATGGCCTACCTAGAAAGAAAAAAAAAAAAAACCACCTTGGGTAGTTTTCTAGATAGATCATAGAGGTCAATGCTTTAGTGGAAGTAACTGCCTTTGGTACAGAAATAAAATAAAGACAGGTGGACAAAAACAGTCTCTGCAAATAGTTATTTGTAAATATAACTTTTATTTTCTTGATGTTAATTGTCATCTCTAAGGCTTACTGCCTCTATCTGCTAACCGAGGCCTATTTCTGGAAGCTTCTAGACTCCTTATAGTGTATTCTATGCCTAGAATGTTTACAGACTTTGAGACTTAATGCTGAATAAGCTCACCCTCTCTACCTCTTTCTAAGCTCTAGCTGTCTGGTTCAACTCAGCTATTCTGGCTCAAACTTGCCTCTAAGCTGACTGGTTCAATCTGACTTCTCTGTTTCTGACTTAATTTGCTCAGTTTGGTCTCTTATTAACTTTGGCAATATTTTCTAATCTTTTGACTCCTTTTCAAATTCTGGCTGGTTCTGTCTTTACCTGTGTCTAGCTTGTTCTCTCTGCAACCAGTCTCTGTACAACCATCCCAGTAAAACTCACTGGCCTGTGCCCCTACTCCCAACTCTCATGTACTGTTCCTTTACATTGCTGACAGAAGACATCTAGGAAAGGTTATGGTAAGAATGTAAGATTTCTAGAGATAGCCCACAGTTTTGTGTGGCTGCAATGGGCACACTCTGAGAGATAAAGACCCCAGAGACATTGACTCAGGATTACATCTTTTTCCTGCCACTATTACATAGCTTTATGATTTCCTGGGAATTTATCTACTGTATTGGGCAGATTTCCTGCAGAATCAACATAAAGATGTACTTTCATGTGGTAATGCTGTTTAGATGAATTGATGATTTCCTACTTGATGATAACAATTTTATAGTATTTCTAAATTAATACAATTATTCTCAAGCATCCTATGGAATAAAAGTTGCAAATAGAGCTCTGTAAACCTTCATGTGTCATAGATTAATTGTGCTAGCAAAAAAACAACAACAAAATAAAAACAAAGAAAACAGAGGATTGGAACAAATTCATGATGAAGGAAAACATATTTATTCTATGTTAGATCCAAGAAATAGGCCAAGAATATTTACTACGAAAAAGCAAGGCCATATAAAATCATTGCTTTGAACTTTTAAGGAGCTCATATAATAAAACACTGCTTTGAACCTACAATCTCCTGTAATTCTCTTTTGTTTAACATTTTATGTATGAGGTAATTTTTTCTAACATAGAAGATTTTTTTAACTAGAAAGTTATAAAAAACTGAAAGCAAAAATAAAGGCTTGGTGTAGTCCCTTTCTGTTTCCCCCAATGTGTGTTTGTTTTAATCCTCTGCTAAGGTCAACAGGAGTCAGTTGCAAGAAGTCATCAACTTTTGGCATAGGAAGAGCCAGATCCAGTTAATTGCCAAAAGCCATCAGCTTCTATGCCCAGAATACAAGAGAGTGTTAAATCACAAGAACCTATCAGTTTCTGCCCCCTGACCAGGAAGAGAGTGTTATTGTCCAGAGGTCATCATCCTGTGTTCTTCATCTGTCACTGTGTCCCCCCTCAGTACCTGACTGTATGAGTTAGGTCCCCAGCAAATTGCGTCTCTTTCCTGTCTATTCTTATGAGAATTGGATGTATCCTATCTCTGAATCATTCTGCCAAATCTTTCTCTGATTTGACACTTTGTTTAAACTTCAATTTGAAGTTAATTTCAAACATGGGTGCTTCCTTTTAAAAACTAACTTTACCTTCTTTATTTTGGATTAAAGATATATTCTAAGGGCTGAGCCATGCTACAAGTAGAAATGGGGTTTTGTTTTTTTCTCAGTAAATAACACATTCTGATTGTGTGTGTTCACAGTGTGATTAAATATCCTGTGATAGGTATTTCTTGATGTGAAATTTAAAGCTATATGCACATTCATCCCTTTATTGTTGGAACTGTTCACCATGAACACCTCTCTTATGTGATTAAAAGAGGTAATACATAGTAATGGGAAACGTTATGGTCTTCAAGGGACCTGATGAGTTTTCTCCAATGGAAGACACTGGGTATGTCAACCATATCAAGGCAGGTCTCATACATAAGAAGGGAATCCACAATAGTTATATATATGCATTCATTTGGTGAGTTCTGTTTTATTTCTTTACTTTATGTGCCCTTGTTTTTATCATCTAGATTTTGGGTGATTTGTTGTTTGGTGAGGATTTTGGTTTGTTTTCTGAGAAAGAATTTAAGTTTGGATATGTAGCGAGGAGGAAAGGATCTGAACAGACTTGGAGGAGGAGTTGAAGGACATGATCAAAATACATGCAAATTTAAAAACTGTATTAAATATAAAAAATATGCCATATAAAAATTAAAAATAACAGGTCAATGAAATAAAATAAAGCAAGAGTTCAAAGGGAGAGAAATGAAAGCAAGAAAGCAAGAAAGGAAGAAAGCAAGAAAGCAAGCAAGCAAGCAAGCAAGCAAGAAAGAAAGAAAGAAAGAAATGAAGAAAGGAATGAAGAAAGGAATGAAGAAAGGAACAGACACTTTGGCTTCACACTCTCTAAAAGCATGGTATTTCTTGGTTGTAAAAGTACACAGATGTCCTGCTGAAATCCACCATCTGGGTGCTAAAACTGAATGTCATGAATTAACTGCCTTCCCTCCTCTCATGTCTCCTATACAGACTCCTTTATCTGTTTGCAGTCATAGTTGTCCACTTGGCTTTAGGAAAACACCTGTTGAAGGGAAACCATTCTGTTGTTTCGATTGTCTCCCATGTCCAGATGGAGAGATTGCAAATGAAACAGGTATTTATAAAATGATTCTCAATGTGCCAATTTCTAAAAATGATTCTGAATGTAGAAATTTCTAGAAATGGTTCTGAATGTGGTAATATCTAGAAATGGTTCTGAGTGTGATTATTTCTAGAAATGGTTCTGAATGTGGAAATTTCTAGAAATGGTTCTGAATGTGGACATTTCTAGAAATTATTCTGAGTGTAGAAATCATGCACCACCAGATAGATAGGGGTTAGTAACATAACACCTGAAGGCACAGTTATATGTATATAGCTAACTTTAAAAATGTTCTTGCTGTGTGGGGGTTGCAAAGGTTTTTTTGTTTTTTGTTTTTTGTTTTTGTTTTTGATACTTTATTTACATTTCCAATGTTTCCCCCTTTCTAGGTTTCCTCTTTGGAAACCACCTGTCTCCTCCCCTCCCCCACCTCTATGAGGGAATTCCACCTCCCACCCACCCGCCCACCCACTCCCATATTCCCACCTTGACATTCCCCTTTACTGGGGCCTCTCCTCCCCCTGATTGCCAACAAGGCCCTCCTCTCCCACATATGTGGTCCGAACCATGGGTCCCTCCATGTGTATTCTTTGGTTGGTAGTCCAGCCTCTATGAGGACCGGGGGGTAAGGCCAGTTGACACTGTTGCTCCTTCCATGGGGCTCCAGACTCCCTCAGCTCTTTCAGTCCCTTCTCCAACTCCTCCATCTGGGACCTCACTCTCAGTCCAGCAATTACTGTAAAGTGAAACCTGGGTATTCCAAACGTGTCGGCTAATATCCGCTTATCAGTGAGTACATACCATGTTCATTCTTTTGTGACTGAGTTACCTCGCTCAGGATGATATTTTTAAGTTCCATCCATTTGTCTGCAAATTTCATTAAATCATTGTTTTTAATAGCTGAGACCTCTCAGTTGTGGATCCCTGAGTTCAAGGCCAGCCTGATCTACAGAGTGAGTTTCAGGATAGCTAGTGCTGCACAGAGAATCCCTGTCTTGAAAAACAGAGCAGAAATCAAAAATCTTGACTTCAACTTAATTATTTCATTTCTGTTGTTTGTTTATCTGTTTGTTTTATTCGCTATGCTGCCTGGATTGGTCTCAAACTCCTGGGCTCTAGCAATCCTCCAGGCTCATCCTCCTGGGTGACTAAGACCACTGGCATGTGCTCTTGCATCTTACCCAGCTTTGCCTTCTTCATGTCTGCACTGAGCTTAGTTTCTTTTCTTTGTATCCCTGAGTTTCACTAATGGTGCTATTACAGCTGTGGCAGTATTAATGAGGAAAGTCAGTGCTATCTGTGTACTGTGAACAATTAATGCTCCTGGTATTCCCTAACCTATGAGATGCATTATAAAGTATCACCTTACTTCATGCTTACAATAAATACTAATAATAACCAACAATTTGTGCACAAGGAATTTATACTTCAGAGAAACTATATACATTCTGAGGATCATACAATCTTGAGAAAGCTTAGATGAAATACAGACTTGTCAAATAAGAGGAACTGCTAAAACATTGTATCAGAGTGATATTGATGGCAGATACAGAACTGCTTTCCTGGGACCCTGGGACCCTGGGACCCTGGGACCCTGGGACCCTGGGACCCTGGGACCCTGGGACCCTGGGACCCTGGGACCATGGGATGAATGATTGAGTTACCTCCTATGGTGAATAATAGTAACTCGTTAAACATTTTTTTATGAGCAAATAAGTGTTTGCCTTATGATTTAATACCATTCCTTTGGAACTGCTTTGATTTGGGGGGGAGCTCTCATTATGTATTCCCTGATGCTGTAAGCTAGCATGACGTCACTGTACAACCAAGCTCTGAGAGGTCCCAGAGGATGAGTGATGTGATATGCAGGGCTGTGAGTGATGTACGAGGATGCTCTCCCTACTGTTCTCTGACTGTCCAGCTGTCACTTATTCCTTGAAATGATTCTAACTGCAAATCCTCCCCCGAGTAAAGCACCCATGGTTCCTATCAGGTTTTTGTATCCTTACTTCACATCTAAGATCTATTTCAAAGCAGGTGCTTTGTCTTGCCCATTTTAGTCTCCTGAATGAAACCTTTAATAACCAAAGTCTATGTAAAATAATGTTCTTTGGTTTTTTTGGTAGCAAACTAGTGGTAGGCCAGACTAAATATGTTCTGAGTGCTGGGCTTGCAGACAAGCACTACCAAATCCTTGTTCTTTAAACGTTATTATTATTATTACTGTTATTATTATTGTTGTTGTTATTTACTTTGTATTATTTTTTTGTGAATTTTACATTGTACACTCCAATCCCACTCATCTTCCTGTCCCCTTGTGCCCATGCTTTACCCTTACAACTTGCTCCTGCCCCAACAACAACAACAACAATAACAACAACAGCAACAACATCTTGTTGTGGCAGCTGTAATGTGTCACAGTGACTCTCATGGTTCACCTTTATGTCCACACTTCTTTGCTCGCCAATGTTCATTGCAATGACTTGCTGGTCTGCTCTGAGCCTCTGGCTTCTGTTACTCTATAAATACTGGAACTTCACTGGGACTCCTCTCAGATATCCTGTTGTTGTCCAGTGTCAGATATGTAGAACCACCTTTTCATGTACTCCAGCAGTCCATAGTGGGGTAGAGGTGGGAGTGGGCAAGTTCAAAGCAATGAATCTAGGCCTGAAAGTATCAGAGATGATCAACCCACCAGCTTTCTGCTTTCATGCCCTTAGGGCCAGCATAACAGCAACTCCAACTAGGAGGACCAGCTCTAAACCTGCTGCATATGTAATGTTGAGAGCCTATTCTTTCCAAGTGCTGCAACTGGTGAGGGACATGACCAGTTCTCCCACTCTCATGATCCCAGAGCCAGCTCTTCTTTCTTCCATGTATGGCAAGGGACAAGGGAAGTTGGAAAGAGTCTCCCCTTGGTTACACCAGTGGACAGCATATAAGAAGCAGGGCTGGTTCTCCCAATTCATGTCCTTGGGGCTGGCTCAACTGCAACCCTCACATCCAGAGTCAGCTCTACTGTGCTGATCAGGCAAGGTTCAAGTCATATTCTCCTGAGTAGTACAACAGATAAAGGCAAAGACAGCTCTCTTGCTCTGATGATCTTGGGGCCAGCACTCCTACATATCATAAGTCATAAGAGGCAAGGAGGAGGGCATCTCTCCCTTACCCATGACACTGCATGGCAATCATGTGCTTGCCAGCTATGTCACACTAGTGTCCTTGGGGCTGGCTTGGCTGTGCCCCACACCCCACTACCAGAGTCAGTTCTGTTGTGCTGTCCACAGGTGGTACAGGGCTCTTGCTCCTGAATGCTGCAGCTGGTGAGGGACAAAAGGGGAGAAGGGTATCTCTGCCTCATCCACTCCATTGCAGAGACAAGAGGTAGCGCTAGATCTCCCATGGTGGGATGCAGGAATCACATATAGCTCCAGAGACCTGCAGAACCCACATTCCTGACTATTGCATCTGGACAGGGGTGGAGTCAGCTCTCCTGTTTTTTTGTCCCCAGGGCTAGCTCTCCCACAATGTTCAGGTAAGGGATGGGACCATTTCTGCACAGCCTTTAGAAATCAACATGCCCCGAGGTATCTGCCCAGACCAGGGACATCTGCCTGGCCTTTGTAACAGACTCCTGCTGCTGCAGGGGTGTACAACCAGATGTGGCCTCCAATTGCAGCACAGGTCAGGACCCAATCATACTTCTAGGTAGCAACACCTTGTTCCTGATGGCTGTTTCTCACTATCCTCAAGTCTCCAGTTCTGCCTAAATTCTTTGTCTCCACATCCATTTTTTCTCTTTCTCTTTCATTTCTCTACCACCCAATTGTTCCTCTTTGTAGTGCCCTGGATCTCTGAGTGTCTGAGGTCATATTAGGAGTGTTCTCAGGTGCTGTTTCTTGCTAGTACTTTATTTTGCCAGGCAAGCACTATCTCTGGCATGATCTGCCACCCCTCCCCAGACCTCAATAGTGCCCGACTCAAGGTCATCTCACTGTCCCTAGGCTAGCTCACTGTCCAGGCCACATGGCACCAGGCTGGTGGTAATCTTGGACTCCTTCCTCATCAGGAATGGTACCCTGATTCCTAGAAAAGGTTCTTCTAGTCTCTGGCTTGCTCCAGGTCCTGGGAGACATTGGGGCCTCTGCAGCACTGGACTGGTGGTATCTGAACCTCTCTTTTATTCAGGGAGTGTTAAGGTACTAATCCTAGGTCAGAACACTGAAGGTAGCCTTTGCCTCCTTCTCCTCTCTGTGACCTACTGATGCAGGTGTGACACAGCAGCCACACCTGCAACCCTTCTAGGAGTAGGCCTTGCTCTGTACTCTGATGAACTTCAAATACCACCATTTTCTTAAAGAAGTAATATATTATAGATAGAAAGACAAGAAAATATATCTACCCTCTAGGACTACCATCTCTTTAAGGTGCCTTTAGTTTTACCTACTATACTGTGGCAATCTTTCTCTCTTCACCCTATGGCAGTATTTTCAGTGCCATCAACAGAAGACTTGATGTTCCCAAGTGTATATGACAGTATCTCCTTTTCTTTATAGTCTGACATCCACCAAGTATTGAAGTACATTGTCCTTGAACTTCAATACTTATCCTTTTCATAATCTGGACCAATAGTTTTGTGCTAATGAAGACACTCAGGAAACTCGCCTCAGCACTTTCTAGTCACTCCTGCTGAGCCCCCTCCCCTTCCCCTTTTCCCAGCATGGATGCCTCTAGCCTTTCCCTTTTGGAGAGGACAAACAGAGAGTGCCCAGCCTGGCACCAGAATATTGCAATTCCCCTTTTCATGATGGCACTCCATTGTCCTTAATGACCCCCTCCTCTAGGGAGCAGTAGATACAGGCTTTGGGAACAGAGAAAGGGCAACATATCCCAGCCTCTGTGTCATCTAGTCTGGCACTTTCTTTGATAGGTAACTAACATTTCTCTGGTGCAGAGGGCTTCTGTCTTTGAGGGAAACAAGGACCAAACATCCTTGAAAAGATAAATGGCCCACTCGTGGGCGATGAGAGAAGGGCGATTAAGTGTTCCCAGACAGCTGTGGCAAGTTTGTAAAAACAGGATAGTTCCTGATAGCACCATAAATTTACTTCCTGGGTCAGAAAAGTCCACCCTCCCAGCTGATAGTTCCCACCTCATTGTCTGAACAAATGATATCAGGTTTGAAGGATGGCTTCCCTTGTCACCTCCCCTGTCATATAACCCCAAAGCTGAAGAATCCCTGCCTATGCATATGCGCATATAAAAACAACAAACCCCTGGAATTGAGCATCACATTCCTAACCTGCACAGTGGGCAAGGTTTGCAATCCAGGTCTGACTCAAATAAAGGCTCTATTTGTTTTATTACATCAGACTGGCAATTCTCAGAGTTCTTCCAGGGCTCCCAAGAACTGGGCAGAACACTATGCCTTAAAATATTAATTTGGAAAAGGCATTGTTCAAGTGTGCAAGTTTACATTTACTGCAAATCATGAGTTTAATTGAGTGATATAATCTCATTGTACAAAATAATTCTGAGAAAATATTTCTATCAGCATCATGCATTTAGCATATTTTTGTGCTGGGAATAGAACCCAAAGTTTATATATGCTACCCATGTGCTCTAGACTCAGCTTTATCCACAGATCATGTAATTATCACCACAAAAAACCGTTTCATTACCTGCACTAAATTCAATCAGGGCTCACCATATACCCTTTAAAATAGATTTAGTTAGGGTTCTACACCCCACTGGCTTTTGATTGGTTGCTAATACTTAGTTATATGCTTCTTAGAACATTGCATCTGTTCTCCTGTAGGAGTCCAACCACTTTTATTTCCTGTGTATCATTTTTCTTCAAACCACCGATGTATAGCTACTTATGTCAAATGAAAAATTCTTCAAAATCATGGGAGAAAATGAGAGCAGAACTGATAGCCAAGCAGAATGACTTTGGATCATGACCATGAAGAAACAACTATCCATGAAAGCAACCTTTGTATACCACTGGAAATTCCTGGTTTGAGTTACTCTTTGGAAGAGAAAGTAACAGTATAGAATGATCAATGCTGGTATTTTTAGAAATTTTCTTCATGACATATAAACTCACAGAGGAATATGCAATTGTTTTCCCTTCTTCCTAACTTCTTTTCTTTTCTCTTCTTTTCCTTTCTGTTGTTTTCTCTTCTTTTCTTTTGAGACAAGGCCTCACTGTAAAGTCTGTCTGGCCTGGCCAGGAATGTGGTATATAGACCAGGCTGGCTGGCAACCCTCCTGAGTGCTAGAATTACAGGTGTTGCAGTATGGTGCCTTGCTATATTTATTTTTCTAATTAAAGATGGGTCCCATGCAAGTGTCTTTCAGACTGAATGAAGTCTAAGCTTAATGAATAAGACTTTCCATTCCACTGCATTTTTCTTTAATATTCAAAGACTTACTTTTACCTGTCTCCATTTTTAAAGACAGTATGTGAAGAAACTAATTAAATCTTTCTTAAAACTCCAGGAAACTCAGGAAACTTAATAACAAATATTCATTGAATATTAAGTGCAAAATTATTTTTCCTTTAATAAACTTGTAATCTAAGTCCAATAAAGGAAGAATAATAAGGAAGTCATCAAAGCAAGCATTTTTTTATTTTAAGAAAAACTATTCACCTAAAATGTATTGCTTTCAGCATTATTTCTAAAACAATGATACATCCTTTGATAAAATTGAAATCAAAGAAATAAAAGGAAATATGACAGTTACTAAATTTAGATGTCAGTAAATGTTAGGAAGTTTTATTTTCTAGAGCATCCTGTCAGAGGCTTGCTCTGGCAGTCTTGTTCTGTCTTGGAGGTAACTGAGGAGGGACATAGTTTCAAGGAGAGGCAAGACTTGATCTTGTGTGATATTAAGGTTGCTTTTTAATAATAAAACATTTACCTGTTTTAAGTCTAAGTCACGTTTTACTGGTAGCTGGCCTGCCTTTCTCAGGTCCTCTTGAGCCAGAAACTACAACCTCTGGCATTTAGCACCTCATAGTAAAACAGCTGGGGATTAAGGAAAGTAGCCTTTGTTCTTATCTCTGCAGGAACTTGGAGGCTGGCACTCCCAGTCTGCTAGGGACAATATCAGGAAGAAAAAGGGACACTCTGAAAAGTGATTCTAATATTTGTTTCTAAGTTCTTCAGCAAAAAATTCTCTCCTCTAAAAATTCTCTTTCCATAAGTTCTTTATTTCTAATTTCCATTTTTATTTCTAAGTTCCCTTTTATTTTCTAAGTTCCCATTTAATTTCTCAGTTATTCTACTCTGCTCTCTCTTTCCTTTCTATCTTGTGCTCTCCTCCTGCCTTAGTATAAATATGGCCT
>CM052700.1:23200804-23218589 GCA_028551405.1 Uromys caudimaculatus | reverse complement strand
CTCAGTATTCATTAACTGTCACTGGCACTAGAGGTTCATTGAAATTTAAAATCCATAATTTTTGAGACTAAGTTATTATTGAAGTTTTGTATAGATGTCTTCTGTCCTTGCACTTACACTAGATCATTATTTCCCTTTTCATGACCTTTGGTTGCTTGTTTTACAACCTCTTGGAATGTGTTCTAAATTGTAGATGCATGCTTTCTAACTCAGAATCAATTTACTGGTGACACTTGAAGACTGACAGAGTTCTCATTGCAGTTTTAATGTCAGAGAGGACTTGATAGCCATCCTACTATTTGGGGCTTAATAATTGCTAGTATAATTTTAGGAATTCTTACAGAATCATCATTAAGAATTAAGAAATCATCAATTTGTCTATATAGAATCACTACAAGAGAGTACATCTTCATTAATCTGCAGAAATCTCCCCCAAAGGGCTAATGTTTGGTGATATGTGTATGTGTGTGTGTGTGTGTGTGTATGTGTATTTATATATGTATATATGTATATGTGTATGTGTGTGTGTATGTGTGCATCTTTGTGTGTGTCTATGTGTGTATGTGTTTATGTGCATATGTATATATCTGTGTATGTGTATATGTGTGTATGTGTATATGTATATATGTATATAGGTATATGTCTCTGTATGTTTATGTGTATGTATAATAATGGGAAAAGCATATTAATAGCAGGAATCTTTCCTCATATGTAATTCCTTCAGTCTTGATTGGAAGGGAAAATCCATGCTCACTTTACAGTCTATGGTGAAACCATCTCAGATCACCAACCAGTTTTTAGCTTCTCCTAGATGTCTGCTGGTACCTTCCATAATAACAACCAAGTGCTTGCAGGGAAAAGAACTCCAAGGATCATTGAGGGAGAGAAGGCAGAAAGGTTGTAAGAGCCAGAGAGTAGACATCTGTAGGGAAGCAGAACTTGTCAGACATGACAGGGTCCTTGAACACACAAACTCACAGAGGCATGCTCCAGATCAATCCAGATCAAGTTAGACAAAATCCCAGAATGAATGGGGGAAAGGATCACCAATCTCACTTCTAGCTAGAATCTATTGGCAGTTTATGGCTGCTGGAGAGAAATAGCCAGGTGTTTGTGTGTTTGTTTGTTTTTTCAGATATGTGGTCCTGAAAGGCTGCCCATGTTATGGTAGATGACCCTATAGTGAAATGCATACAGGTAGCAATAAGTTAACTCAATCGGCATAAAAAGAAAACAAAATGTAAAGTTGGGAGAACAAATTGTTGGAGGGAGAGAGAGAAGGATTTGCAGGGGGAAGAAATTGTTGTAGAGTTGATCAAAACACAGTATAGGCATGTATGATATTCTCAAGTATTAAATAACTTTTATAAACAAAGGAAAAAAAAGGAAAAATAGTAAAAGCTTCAAAATAAACTTTCTCTTTCTTTCATATGTAATAAAATATAATTTTCATATTATCTGAAATTTCATATTTCTCCTCAACATCAATTCTAGATTTCTGATTCTCATATTGTTCAAGTCCACTCACTTTCTGAATATATTATGGATGCAGTGTATCCGTGTTTTTCTCTCAGGAAAAAAATTAAAAATGGATTCAGCTATTGTTTTTCAATATTATGGCTCAGTCGATATAAACAGAGACATTTCCTTCAGAAATCAGTAATCATTCTGTGCAAGATATACGTTCTGTAGGTACATCTGGACAGTGATGGGAAGAATGTAACAAACAAATCTGCCTCCATGTCAGATATGGATCAATGCATCACATGTCCTGAAGACCAGTATCCAAATAAGCAGAAGAATCAGTGTCTTCCTAAAATTATAGCATTTTTGTCCCATGAAGATACTCTGGGAGCTGTTTTGGTCTCCCTGGCCATTACTTTATCTGCCTTTTCAGCCATGATTTTAGGAATATTTATCCGCTATTGGGACACACCCATTGTCAAAGCAAATAACAGAAATCTCAGTTATCTCCTCCTAGTTTCACTAATGCTCTGTTTCTTTAGCTCATTAATATTCATTGGCCAACCTAGAACAGTCACTTGTGTCTTGAGACAAGTGATTTTTGGGGTTGTATTTTCCATTGCCGTTTCTACTATCTTGGCAAAGACCTTCATTGTGGTTGTGGCCTTCAAAGCCACCAAACCAGGAAGCAACTTACAAATGTGGATGGTGACCCGACTATCAAATGCTATAGTCTGCTGTGGTTCCATCATTCAAGTGTGCATCTGTGCAGTCTGGCTGGCAACATATCCCCCTTTCCCTGACATGGACATGCAGTCAGAGTTTGGTCAAATCATCCTCTGGTGTAATGAGGGGTCCACCCTTGCTTTTTATTGTGTTCTGGGGTACTTGGGCTTTCTGGCCAGTCTCAGCTTGCTTATTGCTTTTCTGGCGAGAAGGCTCCCTGACACCTTTAATGAAGCAAAACCAATCACATTCAGCATGCTGGTTTTCTGCAGTGTGTGGATTTCTTTTGTACCTACTTACCTGAGCTCCAAAGGCAAAACCATGGTGGCTGTGGAAATTCTTTCAATTCTGGCCTCCAGTGCTGGCTTACTGGGCTGTATATTTCTTCCGAAATGCTATGTGATCCTACTGAGATCAGGTGGCCATTCAAGGAAAAAGTTCTTTAAATGACTTCCTCTTTAAGACAAGGGAATTTATTGTGATTTGTATAAAATGAACTATGTAAGAATATTCAAAGGAGTGGTGTGAATTCAATGCATTTCACCAAACAATGGAAACTTATTTTTAATCAAGTGTCCCTTTTATCCTTGGAACCAACTAATCATAATGAAGCTAGCCACCACAGGTTAGACAATTGTCAAGTGGAGGTGACTTTTGGTGTGTCTATTAGATGTCTGTTTAAATCACAGTTATCTCATTATTTAAACATAATGTAGCAGTACTGGGAAAGACTAAATGTAAGAGGGAGAGTAAATCCTTTGTATGAAAACAAAGTAACAGATGTTTACAATTGTGCTTCCTCTCTGTTAGTCATATGTAGGGCAACTCTATATATTCAACAAAAATTAATTTTAAAGTAATCATCAGTTCTTAAAAAGAAATTTCATGGTCTCTGCTTCTCTCTTTTGAAGGCCTCATAAGCAAGACAATATTGGATGTAAGTTTCAGAGTCTTGTGAGTGTTTTGAGGTCTTTTCTATGCTCTGGTAGAACAGCATGGATTAGAGCTTAGGAAGAGTCTCAGGGGAAACAGAGACATATTTATTTACACTGAGGATATCCAACACATCAGTGGATAAAGGTTCTCATGAGAGAGGGAACATCCTCCATGGGAAGTGTTTTACTCTACTACAGTTAGGAGTTTCAAATTGTCTTTCCATAGTGAAAGCTGATATCATTTATACCAATTGGATTGTATTATCAAGGAAGGAATGTGTATGATGGTAGATGTGGGCATGGAGAAGTGGTATAATGCCAGGGATTGAAGAGGACATGGATATTCATGGAATCATGCACCCTAGACCATGTGACTTTTCAGGTATTTGCTTACATCTAGCCAAGAGCTCACTTTAGACATGATTACTAGATCATGCCAAGGGCAACTCAAGTTGGGCTTGCAACATTGGGAGGAATCACTGTTTAACCACGGTCAAAATAATGCACAGAAATGGCAACATGGCCAAAGTAGTTTCATTTGTGTTTTAGAAGAAGACATATTTATGCCTTCCATAGTTTCAACTCGAGAGTGTTTGCACACGATAATATTGGACAGGGTTCCGCTGTATGATCAAGAAACATTTAAGGTATTCTGAGTCTACTTTGCGTCTCAATTATTGCTTATCTTTTATTTATTTAAACTTATATCCTATTGTACTGAGTTACTTCTGTTTGACCATAAATACAGCACAGGAGATTTCATCAGAATCTGCTTCGATATGGGTAAAATAAAGTTTGTTCAAAATGTATTATTTGATGAGCATAGAAACACTTGTGTTTAAAGTGTCTGAAACTATTCACTTGTGAGATCTTACCACCTTACGGAGGAAGATGCTCCACTCTGAAAAGCTGCCAGGCAGATTGAAACCATGACTATAAACAAATCCCTGTTTTCTAGAGGCAGTTTCTCTCTTGGTGCCATGTATCATCATGTTGCAAGCCAAGCACAACACTGACAGACAGATAAAATACTTCCAGGCAGTTCCAGGTAGTTCGATGGAATCTTATATCCTCGTTGATGCTTTACTCAAAGGTTAAGTAGCTGGTCATCAAATATATGTTGCTAATTAAATATTCAGAGATTCAAGTGTGTTGTAAATGGACACACTATGGCGATCACGGTATGGAGACTATTCATTATTCAGTAATCTCTCAAAAATGATACAAATTTATTACTTGATTTTGACTTATAAGAACATGTTTCCCTTCTTCAATCACTGTCTTAGTCAGGGTTGCTATTCCTGCGCAAACATCATGACCAAGACGCAAGTTGGGGAGGAAAGGATTTATTCGGCTTACACTTCCATGTTGTTGTTCATCATGGAAGGAAATCAGAATTGGAACTCAGGCAGGTCAAGGAGCAGGAGCTGATGCAGAGGCCATGGAGGAATGCTGCTTACTGCTTGCTTGCTTCTCCTGGTTTGCTTAGCTGGCTTTCTTATAGAGCCCAAGACTATCAACCCACAGATGGTACCACATACAAGGGGCCCTCCACCCTTGATCACTAATTGGGAAAATGACTGACTGCTGCATCTCATGGAGGCATTTTCTCAACATAAACTCCTTTCTCTGTGATAACTCCAGCTTGTGTCAAGTTGATACACAAAACTAGCCAGTACAATTGACCCCTTGTCAACTTGACTCAAACACATCACCAATAAGCCTCGACCCTTACTTCCTTATTCACATGCAATATCTAAATAACTTTAAAAGCCCCACAGTCCCTGCAAATACTTACATATTAACATTTCAGTCCCTTTTAAACATCCAATCCCTTAAAATTCAAAGTCTCCTAACTGTAGGCTCCACTAAAATACCTTCTTTCTTCAAGAGGGAAAAATATCAGGGAACAGTTGCAATCAAAAGCAAAATCAAACTCCAACTGTCCAATGTCTGGGATACACTCAAAACCTTCTGGATCCCACCAAGGGCTTGAGTCACTTCTCCAGCTCTGCTCTTTGTAGCACACACCTTGTCTTCTAGGCTCCAGATGCCTGTACTCCACTGCTGCTGCTGTTCTTGGTGGTCATCTCATAGTAGTGGCATCTCCAAAACACTGCTGTCTCCTGCTGCAACTAGGCTTTACAGACAGCCTCTCATAGGCTCTCTTCATGGTGCCAAGCCTCACCTCCTTTGCATGACTCCTTCAGCCCTGGGCTGTCAATTGCAACTGAGGCTGCACCTTCACCAATGGTCTTCCACAGCCTCTCAGAGTGCCCAGACCTCAGCTGCTCTTCACAACTCCTTCATGCCTTCAAAACCAGTACCACCTGGGTGACTCTTACACATTACCAAGTCCAGTCACAGCACAAGGTACAACCATGGCTATCTCTGGAACACAGCCTCTGTGCTCTCAGAAAACATTTCACAGAAGATTTCACCTCAGTGAAGCTGGTCTCCTCTCAAGCACCGCCCATTTCCCAGTTCCAAACAACCAGCATCAATAGTCCCAGCAATGCAATGCTTTTGCTTTAGTAGTTCTGGTATCTTGTTAATCACAGCCGAACCTTCAGCCCCAGCTAACCAAAACCACAGAACCTTCACAGTCAAAATAGCAACAGCCCTGATAAGAGTCTTTAATCTTCCCTCTGAAATTTCACAAGCCAGGCCTCCATCTTCTGCACTGTTCTCAACATTATCTTCCAAGCTCCTACAGAAATCCCACAGAGCTCTTAACATCCCAATGGCTCTTCTAGCTCAAAGTTCCAAAGTCCTACCACCGTCCTCCCCAAAACATGGTTAGGTTGTCACAGGAATACCCCACTTTGCTGGTACCATCACGTTTCCTTCCTTGCAGTTCTCCAGAGGGAAGCTTCATTGTACTTTTTGCGTTAATTTTATTGCTCTGTCTTAAATATCAATTTCCATTCTTAAATTATTCTTTGTTAAATTGTCACTTTTCAGTCTTTTGTAAATATGGCATACTTCATGCATTCTCTGACTTACTGCATTTCTTAAGCCTGCTTTAGGAGTTTATACATGTAGTGGTCTATAATATAGCTATATTCAGTGTTTTCCACAGATGAGTACACAAATTTCTGTACACAAAAATTATTATTTCAATAAGCACCAGATTCTCTTTGTGATAGAAATTGGACCTTTATCATGACCAAATTAAAACAAGCTTTATTTGTGTATACATCAGATCTGTATCAGCAGCTGTCATTCCTAAGGAAGAGTTTATAAGACCAAACTTGAGACATTTTCAGAATCCTTTTTATAGGGCAAAACCACAATGTTGGAGATTCTTTCACACAAGCCTGGTGACAGAAGCAAGACCAGGCAGTTAGGATTTTATAAAGCAGTTAAGGATCATTTCTGGAGTGTTATAGAACGTTTCATGGTTAAAGGATGGTGTACAGCTCAGTTTCCAAACAACCCAGGCTATTGCCCAGACAATAGGTTGCTTTCCACAAACTTTGACAGCAAGGTCCCAGTGCTGAAGACAATACTCACACAACTCATTGAACATGGAGAACTTAAGCTGGTGCGTACATAAAGCAGGACAGTACTCTGAACATTCTCAAAAGGGAAACAAAAATGGCCACAAACCCTTGTGATCTACAGTGGTGTCTTACCCGTAAGACATGTTAGGGCAATAGTGGCACAAAACTTGTTGGCATAACCAAGTAATAATTTATTTGATTTAAGGTCCACTCCCTAAGATGGAACTCATACCTGATACTGCTTGTTCACCAAGAACCTGAGACTACATAGCCCATGGATCTAAGGAAAAAGACAAATAATACTGATAAAATGGCTCCTAATGACCTTCTGTTGCACTCTTATATTGGTGCATTGTTCAGCTATCATCAGAGAAGCTTTCTTCTCAGCAGATGGTAGCAAACACAGAGACCCACAGCCATACATTACACTGAATGAGAGACCTTGGAGCACTCAGCCCTACATGAGATGTCTCCATCAAATCCCTTCACTCAGAGCTCAGGTATCACTTTGGAAGAGAAGGCAGAAGGAATGTAAGAGCCAGAGGAGATGAAAACACCAAGAAAACACAACTCTCTAAAGCAACTGAGTAGGACCTCTGTGTATATATCATGGCTTCTAGTTTGATGTTTTTATGGGATTCATGAATATGTAAACTTGGTCTCTGATTTTTTGTGTCCTCTGTTGGTTTCTTTTCCTTGTGTTGGGTTGTCTTCTCCAACGTCGATGTTTTTACTTTACCTTATTATAAAAATTAAAGCAAAAAAGATATGTGTGGAAGTGTGAAAATTAAAAAATAAAAAATAAAAGCCAAGAATAACAAAATAGATAAACAAGCATTATACCACCAGTTAGCATATTTTTCACGGTGGGATGGTTTCATATTCCCCACCATATTGCGATGTCTTATGGAACAAGCAATTCTAATGGGGAAGTGTAGTTTGGGGCTCCAGTTTCAATATGCAAAATACTAGTGATGTTTGTGTAGTGTCCCAGAGAATATAAACAAATAGATTGTGGTGAATGACTGCTCAGTCATCAGCAAGTGTCAGTCCTTCTTCCATTTTGCCCAGCCCTCTCATGGGATGTTACATTTTGAAAACTTCTAAGCATTCTTTCTCTGTCACTGAATCTTCTGGGTTTATGTCCTAGTGCCCCAGACCTTGAAGTGGGATGTAGTGCCTGGTAGCTCTGTCTGTACAGACTTCCTAGAAATCAAGGGGTAGGCCTTCTGAAGAGAGAATATCCCGTTTCTGTCTGTCTGCTGCTATTATGAGACAGAAGGAGAATTCAGATTCATATCACCTTACTTTATCCTGATACACTTTACTTATAATATTGCACTATAGAGACTCCAATCCTTAGACATTACCCAAGGCAAGAAGATATAAAACAGCACCAAATAGCTATAGAATAAGGCCTACTCTCTGTCTTCCTATCTAACAAAGCTTTGAAAAAGAGCCTTGAAAGAAGCTGGGATAGGTTGGTGGCAGAGTGTTTGCCTGGCTTGTATAGGCCATGGATCCTATCTCTAGTTATGAAAACAAAAAATGAAACAGAAAATAATCTACTGTCCAAAAGTTATCCAACTTCTCTTTGTGCCTGCTTTGGGTAGTCTCTATTACAAAGAACAAAAGTTGCATTTAGGTAGGTGATAAAAGAAAATGAACATCCAAGGATGTGGTAAGAACACAGATGTGCAGGGATCAAGTTGGAGCAGAGACTCAGGGAATGGCCAACCAATGACTGCACCAAATTGTGACATATCCCATGGCAAGAAACAATCCCTGATACTATTAGCAATACTCTATTATGCTTGCAGACACAGAACTAGTATAACTGTCCTCTGAGAGTGTCCACCTAGCAACCAACAGAAAGAGATTCAGAGACCCATAGCAAAACATTAGATGGAGCTCTGGAAGTCATATGGAGGAGTTGGGAGAAAGATTTAAAGACCCAACACAGTCATCTAACCTGGAACATTGGGGCTTCCAGAGACCGACTCAGATCCAGACAGAACAGGATCTGGATCTAGACTCCTTGTACATATACCGAAGATGAGAAGCTTGGTCTTCATGCAGGTCCCCCCAACAACTGGAACAAGGGCTTTTCCTGAATCTATTGCCCTCCTATCTGCCTGTGAATCTATGCCAGTAAATGGATCCTTGTCTGGCCTCAATGGGAAAGTATATGCATAGTCCCACAGTGAAAGCAGAGAAGTTCTGAGAGGTGTTGACACACAGGTGATATCTTTCCCTTCTCAAAGGAGAAAAGGATAAGGGAAAAGGACTTGCATGAGGGTGAACAGGGTAAAGAGGAGGGGCTGATATTGGGTTGTAAAGTGATTAAGGAAATTTAATAAAAAATATTTTATCTAGTCATGTACTATATACTTACATATAATATATATATATATATTATACATATATATGTAATATTTAGCATTAATACCCAAATTATATCTGCCATTTATATAATTATGCTTAGAATTAATTGACCAACAGACAGAGACAGTATGTTCTGAGATCTTGTTAAATTCCTGCTGTTGAACCCACTGAGAGAGGATGGAGCTCCCCCAGTGGGCAGCACACTGCCTTCAAGTCATTAGCTAACACTCAAACTGTTCTGATCCTATGCATGTGTACAGTGGACCTGCATTATACAGGACCTCAAATAAGACAAGAGCTTCTAATTCACATCAGTTCATCCCCAGAAAAATGTATGGCACTCCATAGCAATGCTACCTATGTTAAGGCTTGTTAGTGATTAAAAACTATTTAGTTTTTATCAGATCTCACAATTTCCAAGTAGACACTATAAAAAAGAGTCAAAGTACACACACACACACACACACACACATACACACACACACACACACACACACACACACACACACACACACACACACACACCATTTCCCCTGTTTCTTACTTTGCAGCACTTACATCTTTACAACTCTCTCTCTAAACTCTTTCTTCACCACCATATGGTTACGCATGGGTCCATTTTACTTTCCTTGAATTTGTGGTGACCCCAGGATATAAACTCACAACTATAGAGGCAGAACTAAGATGCACAAGGAATAGAGAAAACTTGTTGCTTTTGTCTTTCTGGGTCTTGACATCCTTGCTCAATATAATGTTTTCTAATTCAATTCTTTTACCTGCATTTATTTTCTTTCTATTATGCCTTTGCTATGCCAATTCCTCTCTGAAGTCCAGTATTTCCTGTAGAGTTCATTTGGTGTATATAGATTCTTTTCCCTGCTTATACTGTGGAAATTTTTTTTCTTTCTCCTTCAACTATGGCACAAACTTATGTTTGGTACAGTAATCTAAGTCAGCATGCCTGGTTCCGTTGTTTAAAAAAATTATTTATTATTCTCTCATACAACACTTCCTGACCTCCGTCTACTTCTCCCAACACCCTCACACCTCCCTTCTCTCCCAGATACACTCCTTGATGTGTGTCTCCTAAGAGAAGGCCTCCCAGGACATCAACTCAATACAACCCAAGAAGATAGAATAAGACATAAATCCTCACATCAAGACTGGACAAGCAACCTAGTAGGAGGAAAGGGGTCTCAAGAGCAGGCAACAGAGTCAGAGATACCCCCACTCCAATTGTCAGGAGTCCCACAAAAACACCAAACCAAAACCAATAACATATATGTTGAGGACCTAGCACAGACCCATACATGTTCTGTGATTGTTTCTTCATTCTCTATGAGGCCCAGTGAGCCCTGCTTAGTTGATTCTGGAGACATGTTCTCCTGGTGTTCTCCAAGAGGAGGGACCCAATGGAGACTTCTAACCTGGACTCTCTCTCCTCCTAATGTTTCACTATGGGTTACTACATCTTCTCATATCAGCTGCTGGAGGCAGCCTCTCTGATGAAGAATGGGTGTTGTGGATAGCCCTGGGGCTGATTGTAATTTGATGCTAATTTTGCCTTCCTATGAGGAGCTTCAGACAAGGAGTGAGTTACACCTGTGACTTCTTATGAACCAATCCCCTAATAAATAAAAGAGCCAATCACAGGGCGCCTAGGGGGACTTCCAGGATGAAGAGTGGAAGAGAGAAGCAGGAGAGAGAGAGGGTTCTTTTGGAATGGGGACAGCATGTAGTAGGTAAGATGTAGCTAGTAAAGTCTCCTGGTCTCATGGCAGATCTGCAAGGATTTGCCACCAGAGGAATCGGACTTTGATAAGGTTTACAAGATTAGGTTTTAGTAGTTGCACCCAGAAATTGAGTTACCATTGTTTCTGAGCTAAGTTTGTGTTGCGTTTTCCTTCACAGGGTGGTTCGTCTGGGTTCCAGAGAGAAAGGTACAGTGGCAAAGTGTGGGTTTGCCTGATGTGCACCACAGAGGCCATGGGGGCATTGAAGCATGGGGCTGACATGGTATTGACCTGCCAGTGGGACCTGGGTGGAGAGATCATGGATCTCTGAGTCAGAGATCTGCAAGATGAAAGCAGGTCGACCATTGCTTGTCAGTGCATGACTGTCCAGCCCACTGGGGATGAGAGAACCAGGGCATAGTGCGGGAACATGCCATACATTCCATCTTTTTAAAATATTTTCCGCAACAGATGGGCTAGACACTAATCTATGGTAAAGCAGAATATCAGAGCACTTGGAGTATTTTGCTTCAGGCTCTTCCAGCTTTTAAATTTTTTATTGTGAAGTTGGCTGATGTTATGTTGGTTTTTCCATTACATGATTTTTCTGGGGTTTTGTTGTTGTTGTATTGTTGTTGTTGTTGTTGTTGTTGTTGTTATCAGTACCCTCTCTTTGCTCTACATGTTTAATGCTTGGCTGAAATACTCCTGTGGAGGTTCTTCTCTGATTCTGTCCAGTCAGTGTTCTTCTTGGATCTGCATACTTTGGTATTTCTCTATTGTGAAAGTTTTCCACTGTTATCTTGTTAAGTATCTGGTCTATGCTATTGAACTGGGATTACTCTTCCTCTGTGCATATAATTCAAAGACTTAGTCTTTTGATGGTGTCTCAAGTTCCATATTATTTTTGCATGTGTTTATGTTTTTCCTGTTCTTGGCATGGGTGATCCAGTTCTAGCTTACCTTGAAATTCTGTTATTCTATCTTCCTCTTTACAAATTTGATTTGTAAGGCTTTACCCCAAGTTTACTAAATGAACTGTTGGGTTTTCCAATTCCATCTTCATTTAATCTTGAAGTCACTTCTATATAATAAGTCTATCTCTTTTCTAAGTTCAGTTTTCAAATAGACTTGATTTTATCATTTGATTGAGCTGCATATTGTGTTTCCATGGACATAACTCAGGTATTTATTCCTATTGCCTTAAAGATTATTGAGCTTTTTGTTCATTTCTTCTTTAAATTCCCTCCATTATTTGAGGAGATTTGTGATTGTTCTTTAAATTCTGCTTACTAGGTTTCAGTGGCATATTATTTGAGAGCATTTATATAAGACTAGTGGTTTTGTGAGGGCACATACTGCCTTGGTCATTCATATTGATTGTATGTGTATGTGTGTGTGTGTGTGTGTGTGTGTGTGTGTGTGTGTGTTTCTGTGTATGTCTGTGTGCTGTGTGCATGTGTGTGTGCTTTGTGACACTACCTAAGCATGTATTTCTGTCCCTGGTTGTTTGTCTGGTGTTTTATTCTAGGCTGCCTCAGGCTTGACTGGTGTAGGGCTTTTATAAACCGAGCTAGGTTTGGAATGTGCACATGGTGTAGGCAGGCTTGTTTCTGGGTTTGTGTGAATGCTGTGCCTCCTGATGCTGGGAGTACAGGGATACTGTGGTGTGTTTGGGGGATTGACTAGGTTATGTCTGAGGTTTACCTTTGCCTCCATAGCTAGGCTTATTTCCATTTTTAAATATGAATACATACATGTGTTTGTGTGTGAGTATGTGCACTCAAGTATAGTTTTTCAAGGGTGGCAGAGATGTTGGATCCCAAAAAGCTGGAGTATAGGTAGTTGTGAGCTTCTCAGTGTGGGTGCTCATTATTGAATTAAGAGCCTTTGCAAGTGCTGTATGCATTCTTAATTTGAAGCCATGTTTCCGTTCCTATTAGTTTCATATATATTTCTAAATACTATACAGAACCATACATTCATAAATACTTCAAATGGTTATATATTCATGTATATGGTAAGCTGAAGGTCGCATGAACAAGACAAATCTCGGTTAAAAGACACAAGTGTGGTTGAATAATTTGAACTTCTTGATTCTGGTGCTTTGACATCTTGAAGATGTAGAACCAAATATTCCTGGGATATCTTTAGTCTTAATAGCTACGAATGGCTCGTCTCTGTGTTTGATCGCATATCTATCATTTAAACAATCAGGTAAAATCTTATTAAGAGATTACTGGCTTCTAACATCCCCCAAAGCTAAATATGTCATCAAATAACATCTGAAATCTGTCCCTGAACTTTACATCTTTTGCTTTTACATCTTTTGCGATTTGAAAATTAACCTAATCTATGTTTTGTTGTTGTTATTTTGTTGTTGCTGCTGTTATGTAACTATAAAGTTCATATCATCACTTCCATGTGGAAATGCATTAGTTGAGGACAACTTGAATTCATGGTCCTAGGATACAGTCACTCATATTTGGATCATAATAAATTATGTCTTATTCCCTTTGAGATGAAAGATAGTTTATTTTGAAAGTTTCTATTCTGGTCTCAAGACATATTATATAGCCATAGTAACAAAACAGCATGGCACTGGCATAAAAATAGATATGGAAATCATTGGAACTTAATAGAAGATCCAAATATGGACAGGCAGAACAACTGCTATGCAATATTTGGCAGGTACATAAACAATACTTACTGGAGAAAATGCAGCTTTTTGACAACTGGCGTTAACAAAACTGGATATCCATGTGTAGAAGAATTGAGCTATTTACATAGCTCTCAATCTGCAAAAATCAGTTCCAAATGGATCAGAGACTTTAACTTAAGACCTGACACTAGCAACCTGCTACAGCAGAAACTAAGTAGAATTTCAAGATATAGGTTTCTGTTCAAGGTGCGCATTCACACTCCTGGACCTAGGCAAACTCCTTTAGAGTTTCTGTTTTCCCATCATTTATATCTAATGCTTAATGTTTTAGGTGAGGGAAACTGTATCTTTCACCACTAGATGTAAAGGCCATGGATGAATCCTTGAGGGAAGATTTAGGGTTTAGGTATTAGTGTGACTGTGGCTTCATAGAAGAGGTTTGCAGTGTTTCCTCTGTTTCTATTCAATGGAAAGTAGCTCTTCTTTAAAAGTCTGGTAGAATTCTGTGTTAAAACTATCTCACCCTGTGCTTCTTTTTGTTTGACAGACCTTTATTGACTGCTTCTATTACTTTAGTGATAATAGGAACATTTAGTTAGTTTACCTGATCTAGATTTAACTTTGGTATGTAGTGTTTGTCTAGAAAATTATCCATTTCACTAAGATTTTCCAAATTTTGTAGAGTACAAGCTTTTGAAGTGAGAGCTAATGATTCTGTGAATTCCTTCAGTCTCTATTGTTGTCTCCCTTTCATTTCTTAGTTTGTTTGTTTGGATGCTGGCTCTCTATGTCTTGGTTAGTTTGGTTAAGCATTTAACTGTCTTGTAGATTTTTCAGAGCATAAGTTCTTGCTTCCATTGATTCTTTTTTTCTTCTTTTTTTGGATTGGATATTTACTTTACTTACATTTCAAATGTTTTCCCCTTTCCACGTCTCCCCTTCAGAAACCCCCTATCCCATCCCCCCAGCCGCCTCCCACTCCCATCTACCCTTCCTGGCATTTCCCTACACTGGGACATTGAACATCCTCAGGCCCAAAGGCCTCTTCTCCCACTGATGTCCAACAAGGCCTTCGCTGCCACATATGTGGCCAGCACCATGGGTCCCATCACGGGAGCTCCAGGGGGTCTGGCCAGTTGACACTGTTGCTCCCTCCATGGGGCTGTAAACCCCCTCAGCTCCTTCAGTCTCTACTCCAACTCCTTCCTCCGGGACCCCACACTCAGTCCACTGGTTGTCTGTGAGCATCCACCTCTGTATTTGTCAGGCTTTGCCTGAGCCTCTCAGGAGACAGCTTATCCTGCTTCCATCAGCAAGTACTTCCTAGCATCCACAATAACGTCCAGGTTTGGTGGCTCTATATGGGATGTATCCCCAGGTGGGGCAGCCTCTGGATGGTCTTTCCTTCAGTCTCTGCTCCACACTTTGTCTCCATATTGTCTCCTGTGAGTATTTTATTCACCCTTATAAGAAACACTGAAGCATCCACATTTTGGTCTTCCTTCTTCTTAGGCTTCATATGGTCTGTGAATTGAATCTTGGATATTCCAAACTTTTGGGCTAATATCCACTTATAAGTGAGTACATTGTTTTCTTTATTTCTAACTAATTGATTTCAGCCCTGATTTTGATTTATTACCTGGCTTCTACTCCTATTTGGCCTGCTAGCTTCTTTTGTCTACAGCTTTCGGGTGTTCTTTTAAACTACAGGTATGAGAACTTTCTAATTTCTTTTTGGGGGCACTTTATAGGTGCTATGAACTTTCTGGTTAGCACTGCTTTCCATTTTTTCCAATTAATATAGGTATCTTGTGCCTTCATTCTCTTTTTAAATTTTTTTTAACTTTCATTTTTATTTTTTCCTTTGTTATTTTTAATAATCATTCCATTTGTTTACATCTCAAATGATATCTCACTTCCTAGTTACCCCTACACAAACCTCCCATCCCACATCTGCCCTCTCCCCTCTCCCCTCTATGACAGTGTTCCCCACCTACCCATCCACCCTCTTCCCCCTCACTGCTCCATCATCCATCAATTATGGGGCATCAGAACTCTACAGGACCAAGAGCCTCCCCTCCCACTGATGTCAGACAAGACCATCTTCTGCTATATTTGTGTCTGGAGCCATGGATCTCTCCCTGTACACTGCTTGGTTGGTGGTCTATTCCCTGGGAACACTAGTTGGTCTGGTCAGCCAGCATTGTTCTTCCTATGGGATTGCAATCCCCCTCTGCTCCTCCAGTCCTTCTGCCAGCTCCCCAAGCTCAGTCTGAAGGTTGGCTCCAAGCATCCACATCTGCATTGATGAGTTGCTGGCAGAACCTCCCAAGGAACAGTCATACCAGGTTCCTTTCAGAAAGTGCCTCTTGACCATGGCAACAGCGTCAGGTTTGGTGACTATAGACACGATGGATCCCTAGGTGGGTGAAAACTGGATGGCCCTTCCTTTTGTCTCTGCTCCATTTTTGTCCCTATCTTTCCTTTGGACAGGAACATTTCTGGGTTAAAAATTTTGAGATGGGTTGGTGGACCCATCCCTCGACAAGAGGAAGTGCCTATCTACTGGAGGTGGTGTCAACAGGCTCCATCTCCCCTTTGCTTCACATTTTGGCTAAATTTGTTCCCATTGAGTTCTGGGAACCTCTTGATTCCATGGCGTCTGGGACCCTACAGTGTTGTGCTTTTATTTTCATTGAATTCTAAAAAGTCTTTAATTTCTTTCTTTGTTTTGTACCTGAACAAGAAATATTGAGTAGAATAGTTTAGGTTTTATGAGTGTGTAGGTTTTCTGGTGTATCTGTTGTTGTGGAAGTCCAGCTTTAATCCACGATGGTTTGATAAGATACAAGGCATTCTTTCAATTTTCTTCTATCTGTTGAGGCTTGATTTGTGACTAACTATATAAGGTCAGTTTTGGAGAAGGTTCCATGGGGTGCTGAGAAGAAGTTATATTCTTTGATGTTTGGGTGAAATTTTCTATAGATGTCTCTTTGGTCCATTTCATAATGTCTGTTAGTTTTGTTATTTCTCTGTTTAGTTGTTGTCTAGATGACCTGTTAGTTGGTAAGAGTGGGGTGGTGAAGTCTGCCACTATTAATGTGTGGGGTTCAATGTGCAATTTAAGCTTCAGCAATGTTTCTTTTAAAATGTGGTTGCTCTTGTGTTTGGGGCTTTGATGTTCAGAACTGAGATACAATCTTAGTAGATTTTTCCTCTGATAAGTGTGAAGTGTCCATGCCTGTCTCTTCTGATTAATATTGGTTTAAAAATCTATTTTGTTAGATATTAGAATTGCTACTCCAGCATGCTTATTGAGTCCATTTGCTCAGAAAGTTTGTTGCAGCCCTTTACTCTGAAGTAACATCTATATTTATCGCTGAGGTGTGTTTCTTTTATGCAGCAGAATGATAGATCCTGTTTTCATACCCATTCTGTTAGCCTGTGTCTTTCCTGGAAAATTAAGTCCATTGATGGTGAGAGATATTAATGATCAGTAATTGTTATTTCCTGTTATTTTGGTGTTGGTAGTGTTACTCTGTGTGTGTGTGTGTGTGTGTGTGTGTGTGTGTGTGTGTGTGTGTGTGTGTGTGTGTTTCCCTTGGTTTTGCTTGTATAAAATTGCTAATTTATTGTGTTTACTTAGATGAAGTTATCATCCTTGGGTTGGAGTTTTCCTTCTGGTATTTTTTGTAGGGCCAATTTATGGATAGATATTGTTTAAACTTAGATTTGCTTGAAATATCCTGTTTTCTCCATCTAAGGTGATTGAGAGTTTTGCTGGATATAGTAGTCTAGGTGGACAACTGTGGTTTTTTTTAGAGAATGCAAGGTATCTGTTCAGGTCCTTCTAGTTTTTAGAGGCTCTGTTGAGCAGTTGGGTATAATTCTGATAGGTCTGTCTTTGTATGATACCTGCCCCTTTTTCCTTGCTGCTTTTAATATTCTTTCTTTGGTCTGTACATTTTTGTATTTTGATTATTATATGGTGGGAGGATTTTTGTTTTCTGGTCCAGTCTTATTGGTGTTCTATGTGCTTCTTCTATGTTTATAGCCATCTAAATTTGTTGGGAACGTTTTCTTCTATGGTTTTGTTGAAAATATTTTCTGGGCCTTGGAACTGGAACTCTTCAACTTCTTCTATTCCTATTATTCTTAGATTATGTCTTTTCACGATATCCTAGATATCCTACATGTTTTGTGTCAAGAATTTTCTAGATTTAACATTTTCTTTGACTGATATATCAGTTTCTTCTATTGTATTTTCTATGCCTGAGATTCTCTCTTCCATTTCCTACATTCTGTTGTTGATGCTTACATCTCTTGTTCCTGTTCTCTTCTCTAGGTTTTCCATTTCCAGGATTCCCTCAGTTT
>CM052700.1:23188071-23200704 GCA_028551405.1 Uromys caudimaculatus | reverse complement strand
TATTTAAAGGCCTCTATCACCTTTTAAGATTGGATTTAAGGTCATTTTCTTGTCCTTCAGTTGTGTTAGGATATCCAGGGCTTGCTGTACAAGAGTGAATGGCTCTGTAAGTGCCATACAGTCCTGTCTTTTTTGATTGTGTTCTTTCAGGGACCTTTGGTCATATGTTTTCTTTGGTTCCTGGATGATCCTGTTTTAGAAAGTACTGACAAGGAGTTTAATGTTGATGGTCCTGGTGTGGCAGGCCTCAGATGAGTGTCGTTGGATTACACTGTTTTGGATCTTCAGGTATGTATGTTTCAAGCTCAGCATGTCTGATGAAAGTAGGAAATGTGGCTGAGGAATTGAGGTCCCCCTGGGCAAGAAGGCTTTGCTTGCTCCAGAGGACACAGTTAACAGGGCCCAAATGTTTTTTTGTACAAATTTGCTTTGGCTATCATTGACTTTTGTGTTCCCAGATTGCTTTTAGTAGCATTTAGTTTTGGCTACATTCATCTTTGCAACCCATAAGCACAATAAATTTTGCTATCCTCTTGGTTTTTTCCTAAGTTTTTTTTTCTTCAGAATCTAAAATTTTTTACTATGGGGCTTTATGTTTGTTTCCTTGGTTGGGTTTATTTCCAGGATTTGTGTGTGTGTGTGTGTGTTTATGTGTTTATATGCTGTTCTTTTCTTCTCTCTCTCTCTCTCTCTCTCTCTCTCTCTCTCTTTCTCTTTCTCTCTCTCTATGTGTGTGTGTGTGTGTGTGTGTGTGTGTGTATGTGTCACATTCTCCATTTGTGGTTATTTCTATGACTTAATTTTGAGTATTTCTCCTTAGGTCCTTAGGAATTAGGAATTATTGTGTGCCTTCCAGTTCGTTGAAAATGTTTATGATCTCTATTATTCTTTGATAGAATCTTTAGGGTGTATGCGTAAAGTTATATCACAAATAAGCATATTTGATATATATATATGTATATATATATATATTCTTATTTCTCTAGATAAAACTTCAAATGCTACATTGAACAGGACTGGAAAGAGTAAAAATTCTTACATTGCGTCTGATCTCAATGAGAATGCTTCAACTTTAGAGAGCTGAATATGGTTTGTCATAGCCTTTATCATGCTTACATATACACCTTCCATTCTTATACACTTTTGGGTTTTACTATGAAGAAATGTTGGGTTTTGTCAGAAGCCCTTCCTGCATATAATGAAATCATCATGTAATATCTGTCTTTGAGTCCATTTAGTTGACAAATTTCATTTATTGATTTATGCCTGTTGATTCATCCATCGCTGCATCTCTGAATCAAAGCCAACTTGATCACTATGAATAATCCTTTTGGTATAATCTTAAATTCGGTTTGCAAGTATTTTCTTGACAGTGTTTTTATCTATATTCAGCAAGTAGATCAGACCCTAGTTTCCCCTTTTCTGGTGTCTTTTCTAGGCTTGTTACCAGGGTAATGTGATTTTCATAAAAGGCTTTGGAAGGATTCTTTCTAATCTGAAGTAATTTAAGTAATACTGTGTATCAGCTGTTCTATGAAGTTCTGGTAGAATACTACAATGATCTATGTGTTCGGAAACTTGCTTTTGCTTGAGAAATTTGTTGTTGTTGGTTTTATTTTTTTGTTCTTCTTACTATTATTATTGCTTCACTTTTGTTTCTGATTGTAGATTTGTTTATTTATGTTATCCATTTCTTTTATGTTATCCAATTTAGTGGCATATAGTTTTGCAGATAAATTCATATGGTTTCCCTAATTTCATTGGAATCTGTTACAATGTCTACCTTCTCATCTCTAATGTTGCTCATTTGAGTCTCCTTTATCTTTCTTTTTGTTAAATTGGCTAGGAATTTCCCAACCCTAATTTTCTCTTCATCGAACCAGTTTTTTCTCTGATAATTATTGTTTCCTGTTTTTCACTAATTATCCCCCAAGCTAACTTTTTAGGTTCTGTAAGGTGTTCTCCAGGCTCCTTTCCCATGGAAGGTGGCAATTGCTGTTCTTATGTTTCCCTATAGAGTGTTGGGCCCTGTCTTGTATGTTCTCCATTTTGATTCAGGATATTTCATAGTTAGTGTTAGAAAATATATCTTATGCTAGCAAATTTCTTTATGCTGTTATCTCCTTCCTCAAAGTATTCATGTTTATTTCAGAAGCACAAAGCAGCATAATGAAATAGAGTTAGAAAGAATAAAAAATCACATTGTAGTGTTTAAAGTTGAGCTAACATTTCTATCAGAATACAATACATGTATGATGTTGAAAACATGGTTTTTCTAACTTAAGTTCATTCAAACAATCATATTTATGCTATTTAATTGTCACATTTTTAATTACTGATTTTAATATTTTGTGAAGTTATTATAATATATAACACAAGAGACTTTTACAAGTATAAATATGGCAGATTTTAAGGGATTTTAGGTAAGTTTGATGTCAATAGCTTGTTTTGTTTTGATAAACAGATTTTAGAAGAACACATATCTTCTATAAGGCTAGACAATATCATCCATGACTGTTCTCCAGCCTATGGGAGGCTGAGGCAGAAGGGTCATGAGTTTGAAGCCAGCCTGGGTTAAACAGATTCCATAAGTTGCAAGATGACGTCTCTCTGATGAAAACTGGACTAGATACTGTTCTACAATGTGTTGCTGTTGTTTATCATGTTTAGTTCTACCTTAGGTCTCTGAGCCACTAAGCTTCAGATTCCTGGCCATCCAGACCATGTCTTTCATGGGTTGCCTCTCATGACTTGAGCCACAAGTTATACCAGTCATTGGTTGGTCACTACCTCAAAGTCTGAGCCACCATTGCCCCAGCACAGCTTGCAGTCAGGACAGATTGTGGGTTCAAGGTTTTGTGAAGGGGTAGGTGTCCCAGGTGTACCACTGGGAGCCTTGCCTGGTTACAAAAGATGTCCAGTTCAGGTTCCATATCCTCTATTATAATTCCTCACTAAGGTCATCTTTATAGGTTCCAGGTACTTCCACTACACTAGGTTTTGACATCACTTCTAAATGCTCCACTATTCCATCTCTGTGTGTCTCTCTGTCCATATTCTCTCCCATTGTACCTCACACCCCAAACTTTTGTGTTCCCATCTCTACCAACCCTCTAGTCTACCCACAAAATCTCTTCTCTTTTCCATTACCAGGGAGATCCATGTGACCCAACCATCCCTACCCACAAAACTCTCCTTGTTACTTAGCCTCTCTGGAGTAGTACCTTATTGTGTAAATGTGCCACATTTTCTTTATCCACTTTTCAGTTGAGAAACATCTAGGTTGCTTCCTGTTTTCAGCTATTTTAAATAAAGCTGCTATGAACTAATTGAGCAAGTGTTCTTGTGACAATATGGAGTGTCCTTTGGGTATATGCCCAAGAGTGGTATAGGTGTGTCTTGAACTAGATCAATTGCCAATTTTCTGAGGACCCATCATATTGATTTCTACAGTGGCTGTACAAGTTTTCACTCCCTCCATCAATGCAAGAGTATTCCCATTGCTGTAAATCCTTGCCATCGGGAGCTGTCACTTGTATCTTTGATCTTAGCCAGTCTGACATGTATAAGATGGAAGCTCAAAGTGGATTTGATTTGCATTTCCCTAATGGATAAGGATGTTGAATATTATTTTTAAATGTTTCTCACCCCCTTTGAGATTCCTCTATTGAGAATTCTCTGTTTAGTTCTGTATCTAATCTTAAAAATTAGATTGGAGGTTTGTTGAGGCCTAGTATCTTCAGTTCTTTATATATTTTGGATATTAGTTCTCTGTCAGATGTAGAGTTGATAAAAAGTCTTTCCCATTCTGTTGACTGCCATTTTTTCCTATCGAAGTTTTTCTTTGTCTTGAAAAAGCTTTTTGGTTTCATGAGGTCCCATTTATCCATGGCCCAATCAGTGTTTTGTTTAGCAAGTTGTATCCTATGCTAATATTTGTAGAATTAAAATAATTAAATAAATTTTGGCAGCATGTTACACACTGCCTTCCCCAAAGTTCTGGGTTCTCAAATGAAAGACACACATTCAGCCTTTATATTGTAATATGTCCTAAACAGCTCAATGGCTCAACCATTTCCTAACCTCCATTTGGTTAATTAACCTCCCTTTGATAATTCTGAGTTATCATTTATTACATTTTGTATTTTGCCTTGGCTGCTCTGGGGCCTCTTGGGCCGCACTCCCCTGAATCCCTCATAGCAGCCGTGTCTCCCTGTCCTGTACCTTCTCCACATCTCCCAGGATGGTGGATCTTCTCTTATTCTCCTTCTTTCCTGTCTCTAACCAGGGAATCCTAAACACCTCAACTCTTTCTACCCTGATGAACTATTGGCTGTCACTATCTTTACTTACCAATCAGAATCAGCTGGCTGCAGGTTCCCAGAAGCTATGTGCATGTAGATGTTCTCATGTAAGCAGTGTTTTGGAGAATGTAATTAGCATTCATAATACAAACAGTTATGTTCAAGACTATACCCTACTTTTTCACCTGTCAAGTTCAGTTTTCAATTGAGTCTGGTTTACTCTTGTTATCGCCATTTGGCCTTGAGGTTTGTACAGGGCTAATATGGATCTATTAGTATTCTTCAACATGAAGATATCTAGTTAGACCAGTACCATTTTTGAAGATGCTTTCTTTTTTTCTATTGTGTATTTCTGGCTTCTTTATAAAAAATTAGGTGTCATAGGTGTGTGGATTTATCTCTGGGTCTTTAATTCAATTTCATTGCTCAACATGTATGTTTTTATGGGAATGCTTTTATTGCTATAGGACTGTGGTACACTTTTAAATTAGAAATGATGGTACCTCTGGAAGTTCTTTCACTGTTCATTATGTTAATTCTACTGATCCATGAACATGGGAGATCTTTCCATCTTTTGATTTCTGCTGGGAACCAACAGGGTTAAGATTTTTCTGATTAACCTAGGTAATGCCATTTTGTATTAGAGTTAGGCTTAGAGTGATTTTAGGCCTAAGTTTCTGCTTCTGAGAAGTAACTGAAGGCTTCCCAGAGAACCGGTGTGCCCGTTGTGGTTGAACAATTAAGCAGTAAAGATAATTGGTCAGGTGTTAAGCAGTAAAGATAGTTGCTATGACACTGTATCCTATCTTTGCAAGGAACTGCATTTACAGAAGACTGTATCACCTTGCGGAATTTTCTCCCACCTCTGCTGCCTCCCTGCTCTTTGTTATAAATTCTGCATATAGAATAAAGTGATCAGAGCTTGAACGGGAATTCTGTCTTGCTTCCAGGTTCCTGGGTTTCTTGTCTCTTCATTGGTTAGTCCCCTCCTTAGGTCCACATTGATGACCCCTCCAGCTGGGGCAGATTTCTTCTTTTTCTTCTTCAAAGACTTCAACTTTTTTCATTCTAGTCATTTGCTCTCTTAATTTGTCTAGCCCAAAATACTTTTTTTTTGTGGCTATTTTAAATAGTGTTGTTTCCCTGATTTTTCTCAGTCTCTTTGTCATCTGTATATAGGAAGGCTACTAATTTTTTTTTTGAGTTAATCTTGTATCCAGACATATCTCTGAAAGTGTTCATCAGCCATAGGAGTTCCCTGGTAGAATTTTGGGGGTTGCTTATGTATACTATCATATATGTAAATAATGATATCTTGAATTTTTATTTTCTAATTTGTATCCTTTGATCTCCTTCAGCTACCTTACTGATGTAACCCGTCCAATTTGTTTATAACACCTCTTAGCTCCAGTATTTGTTGAGCTTTTGTTTGGATGACTCATTCATTGGTGAGAGTGGGGTATTACACTCTCTCACTATGAATGTGTGAGATCGATGTGTGATTTGAGATTTAGTTGTGTTTCTTTAACAGAGTAAGAAACCCTAGTGTTTGCAGCATAGATGTTACAAATTGAGACATCATTTTGGTGGATTTTTCCTTTGATGTGTATGAATATTCTTCCCCATCTCTTTTGATTGTTTGAAGTCTATTTTGTTAGTTGTTAGAATGTCTACCTTGATTTTTAGGTGCATTTGCTTGGAAATGCTTTCCCCAACCCTTTATTCTGAGGAAATGAACATCTTTGATATTGACATGTGTTTCGTATATGCTTTGGAAGGTTGGACTCTTTTTTCAGATTTATTCTGTTAGCCTGTGTCTTTTTATTGAGCAATTGAGTCCATTGATATTGAAAGGTATCAATGACAATTTTTTTTATCGTGTGCTAGAAGTGGTGGTATGTGTGAGTGTGTGTTTGTGTGTGTGTGTGTGTGTGTGTGTGTGTGTGTGTGTGTGTGTATGTGTGTGTATGCTGGATTTGTGGATAGATATCTCAGGATATCTTGTTTTCTCTGTCTATGGTGATTGAAAGTTTTGCTGGGTGTAGTGATCTGGGCATCTGTGGTTCTTAGAGTCTGCAGGGCAATTGCCCAGGCCTTTCTTGCTTTTAGAGTCTCCAATGAAAAGTTTGAGCAATTTGAATAGGTCTACCTTTATGTTACTTGGCCTGTTCCTGCTGAAGCATTTACTAAGTTTTCTTTGTTCTATATGTTCAGTGTTCTGATTATTATATAGCAAAGGGACTTTAATTTCTGATCTAATCTATTTGGTTTTATGTATGTTCCTTGTACCTTTATAGGTATTTATTTTTAGGAGTTAGGAAATTTTTCTTTTATGATTGTGTTAAAAATGGGCCTTTGAGCTGGGAATCTTCTCCTTTTTCTATGCCTATTATCCCTATTATTATTTCCATTAAATTTGGTCTTTCCCAGTGTCCTATATTTCCTGGATGTTTTGTGTCAGGAATATTTTAGTTGGAACATATTTTAGCTGAAGTATCTATTTCGTATATCGTATTTTTAACACATGAAATTCCCTCTTCCATCTCTTGTATTCTATTGGTGATGCTTGTGTCTGTAGTTCCTGTCTGCTTACCTAGATTTTTTATTTCTAGAGTTTTCTCAATTTGTGCTTCCTTTATTGTTTCTATTTACATTTTCAGATCCTGCACAGTTATTCATTTCCTTCAACTGATGGTTTCTTCTTGGCTTTTTTAAAGGGATTTGTTCATTTCCTCCTATTTTTGTTTGCTTTTCCTTGATTTCTTCAAGTGATTTATTCATTTCCTCTCTGAGGACTTCAATCATCTTAATCAAGTTAAGATCAGTATTTTGAATTTTATCTGTGTTGAAATAGTTAGGGCTTGCTCTATCTAGTAGGATAATTAGGCTTCCATGTTGACATATTGCCTTGGCTTATTTTTGTGTTTTTACAACTATTCATTTGGGATTGGGATTGGGGTGAATTTTAGTCTAAGTGCTCATTTCTGAGTTTGTCTTTGTTGAATGTATGTTTTTTCCTTGGTCTCTGATTCCTCCCTGATCGTCTGGTTTATGTTGCCTGTGGTTGAGCAGAGGTTCTCTGCTGGAGTTGTTGCTTGTATTTCTGATGGCAATGATGGCCTCTTGTTGAGCAGGGTATCTATGCTGGAGTGGGGGGGTTGAACATGGCAAGGAGAAGGGGATAAGAGATTTGGGGTATAGTGGACAGGCACTGAGAGAGTGGAAGTAGTCCATGGGTTGAGGACTACCTGGTGTTCTGGTGGCTATAATGGTCTCTGTTTCAGCATTGGGCTTCTGTTGAAGTTGGGGGCCAGAATATGGTGACAAGGAGGAAAGGCACAGTTGTCATGAGGCTTGGTGGGCACTAAGGGAATGGCAGAAGTCTGTGAGCAGCTAGCATACCTGAAGTTCTGCCAGGAAGTTTGGCCTTGGTCTAGGAGGATGCTTCCACAGGAATCAAGTCACGGGAGGGATTGTCAATGTTCAATCCTTGGGCTGGGGAATTGATTGTAAGTTAAAGTTTGAATTTTTCTGGGGGCTAAGGATGTTGAACCTTTTTCATATGCTTATTGGCTATTTGTTTTTCATCTTTTGGGAATTGCCATTCCATTAGCACCATGAGCTATATGGTTTCTCTTATGGTTTCTTAGTTTTTCTTGGTTCTTAGCATATTCTAGATGTTAGTCTCATATTAGATGTGTCATCCCCAAAGATTGTCTTCCATTCTCTGGGCCATTTCTTCACTTGATTATTTCCATTGTAATGAAGAAACTTTTTAAGTTTGTGAAGACTCATGGCCTGTTCTTGGTATTCTTTCCTGAATGACTGGATTTCTTCTTCTTCCTCTTCCCCCTCTTCTTCTCCCTCCTCCTCTTCCTCCTCCTCCTCTTCTTCTTTCTCCTCCCCCTCCTCCTCTTCTTCTTCCTCCTCCTCCTCTGCCTTCTCCTCTTCCTCTGCCTGCTCTTCCTCCTCTGCCTCCTCCTCCTCCCCCTCTGCCTCCTTCTCCTTCTCTGCCTTCTCCTCCTCCTCATTATTCTCCTCTGACTAGAATTCTTTTTAGACAGCTTTAACACATACTTGTCTCCTGAACTACTTGTCTCCTGTTTTGTATGTTTTATTGTTTCAGACCTGATGTGAAGGTGTTTGAATCCCATGGAATTGATATCTGTGTAGTGTGGAAACAATGATAAATCTAGTTAAATTCTATTGGCACCCATCCTGTCTCTTCAGTACCATTTGTTGAAGAAGTTATGGTCTTCTTTATGTACAGTATGGGCTTTGCTCTGTACAGTGGTTAATGTGTTGAGATACATAGCTTCTCTACTGAATATAGTGAAAGTTCTGGTCAGGCAAACATGTTGAATTTTTCTGACATTTTTCTGTGTCTGTTGAGAGGAATATGGGGTTTTTTGTTTGTTTGGTTGGTTGGTTTTTTTGGTTTTTGTTTTTGTTTTTTTGTTTTTGTTTTTGGTTTTTGGTTTTCCGAGACAGGGTTTCTCTGTGTAGCCCTGGTTGTCCTGGAACTCACTCTGTAGATCCGGGTGGCCTCTAACTCAGAAATCCACCTGTCTCTGCCTCCCAAGTGCTGGGATTAAAGGCGTGCACCACCACTGCCCAGCATATTTTTTTTTTAAACTTTATCTGTTGTTAAGCTCAACAATATCAAACTCAGTAATATAATTATGGTAGCCCATCTTTGTATTCTAAGTCACAGTGTATAATTAATTTAATAAGATGTGGCAAGGTATTTTTTGATGCTTATGGCATATGTATTCATTTGAGATACATTTGAGATTCATTTGGTCTATGATTTTCTTATTATATACTTGTCTGAATTCAGCAAGGAGTCAATGATAGACTTTTGAAATGAGAAGAATGTGTATTCAGTTTCTTGGAAAGAATGTTCTGTATATATCTCTCAGGTACAATTGATCTATTGTAAACTTCAAGTTCAATATTTCCCTTTGATTTTCAGTCAGAATGATTAATCCATTTATGAAAATAGAGATGTGGATTTCCACTATGGTGATTTATTGTGGCCTATTTCTGACTTTAGATCTGTTAATATTTGCTTTATATACTTGAATATATTTATAGTTGTTATATATTCTTGATACATTTTCCATACATTTATTATTTAACATCCCTTGCCTTTCATGATAGTGTTTGGCCTAAATTCTGCTCTCCTCAAAGTTACATTCAAGTTTTGCTAGTCTTGCTTCTTTTATCTATCTATCACTCTATCTATCCATCCATCCACCAATCTCTCTCAGTGATAAGCATTGAACCTAGGATCTTGTGCATGCTGGGCATGTATTAAAACTAAGATCTCACTTCCGGTTTCCATCTGTGGGTGGAGACCTCTGCCTGGACCACTAGGAGTCCATAGGCAATGAACGCCAGGAGAAAGCTACCCTCCCAGAGCTTGGAAAAGCCGTGAGTGGGGTTAAGGGGAGCAACACTGCTCACTGAGACCCACCCGGACCGGCGGGATACAGTGCCTGAGGAGAATGCAGGGACAGGAAACCTCTGATCCTTCCAGTTTCCATCTGTGGGTGGACACTTCTGCCTGGGCCACTAGGGGTCTGTGCCTGGGGGTCTCAGCTTGGGCCACAGGGCTCCAGGAGAGAGTGGGTATCCCAGGAGTGCTGACACACCTTTAAGCACAGGCAAAACCACCACTTTTGTTCAAACTCACTAGATCAAGAGGGATCCTTGCAGAGTCATCAGGACATAGGGACCAAGGGTCAGCTGGGGACAAGATCCATCTGATTTCTGTCTGCACCACAGAGCTGACCCTGTGCCACAGTTCTCCAAACCCAAACACCTCTCAGAGAGAGCTGGTCTTCAAGGAGTATTGACACAGAGGCCTGCAGGTGGGGCAAGCCACAACCAGACAGAGTAAGATCAGTTAACATCAGAGTTAACAAGATGGCAAAAGGCAAGGGTAAGAACATAAGGAACAGAAACCAAGGTTACTTGGCATCATCAGAACATAGCTCTCCCACCACAGACAGCCCTGGATACCCCAACACACCAGAAAAGCAAGAATCAGATTTAAAATAATTTCTCATGATGAAGATAGAAGACTTTAAGAAAGAAATGAATAACACCCTTAAAGAAATACAAGTGAACAGAGATAAACAACTAGAAGTCTTTAAAGAGGAAACAAAAAAATCCATTAAAGCATTACAGGAAAACACAATCAACAGGCGGAATTACAGGAAAACACAATCAAACAGACAAAGGAAATGCAAAAAACTATCCAGGAGCTAAAAATAGAAATAGAAATAATAAAGAAAACACAAAGGGAGACAACCCTGGAGTTAGAAAACCTAGGAAAGAGATCAGGAGTTATTGATGCAAGCATAACCAACAGAATACAAGAGATAGAAGAGAGAATCCCAGGAGCAGAAGATACCATAGATAACATCCACACAACAGTAAAAGAAAATGCAAAACGCAAAAAGCTTATAACCCAAAACATCCATGAAATCCAGGATACAATGAGAAGACAGAACCTAAGGATAATAGGTATAGAAGAGAGTGAAGATTACCAACTTAAAGGACCAGTAAATATCTTCAACAAAATTATAGAAAAACTTCCCTAACCTAAAGAAAGGGATGAACATAAATATACAAGAAGCTTACAGAACTCCAAACAGATTGGAGCAGAAAAGAAATTCGTGCCGTCACATTATAGTGAAAACACCAAATACACAAAAACAAAGAAAGAATATTAAAAGCAGTAAGAGAAAAGGTCAAGTAACATATAAAGGCAAACCTATCAGAATTACATCTGACTTCTCACCAGAGACTAAGAAAGCTAGAAGATCCTGGGCAGAACTCCTACAGACTCTAAGAGAACACAACTGCCAACCCAGGCTGCTATAACCAGCAGCAAGTTCAATTACCATAGATGGTGAAACCAAAATATTTCATGACAAAATCAAATTTACACAATATGTTTCCACAAACCCAGCCCTACAAAGGATAATGGATGGTAAACATCAACTCAACGAGGGAAACCATACTCTAGAAAACACAAGAAAGTAATCTTTCAACAAACTGAAAAGAAGATAGCCACACAAACCTAAAAGTAACACAGAAAATAACATCCTTAATATCTCTTAACATCAATGGACTCAATTCCCCAATAAAAAGACATAGGCTGACAGACTGGATCCATAAAGAGGACCCAGCATATTCCTGAATTCAAGAAACACATCTCCGTGATAAAGACAAACACTACCTCGGAGTAAAGGGATGGAAAACAATTTTCCAGGCAAATAGTCCCAAGAAACAGGCTTGAGTAGCCATTCTAATAGCGGATAAAATCGAATTTCACCCAAAGGTCATCAAAAATGATAAGGAAGGACACGTCATACTCATCAAAGGAAAAATCTACTAAGAAGAACTCTCAATTCTGAACATCTATGCTCCAAATGCAAGGGCACACACATTCATAAGAGAAACTTTACTAAATCTCAAAGTACAAATTGCACCTCACACAATAATAGTAGGCGACTTCAACATCCCATTATCATCAATGTACAGATCTTGGAAACACAAACTAAACAGAGATACACTGAAACTGACAGATGATATGGACCAAATGGATTTAACAGATATCTATAGAACATTTCACCCTAAATCAAAAGAATATATCTTCTTCTCAGCACCTCATGGTACCTTCTCCAAAACTGACTATATAATTGGTCACAAAACAAACCTCAACAGATACAAGAAGATTGAAATAATCCCATGCCTCCTACCAGATCAATACCGATTAAGGCTGGCCTTCAATGGCAACAATAACAGAAAGCCCACATACACATGGAAGCTAAACAATGCTCTACTCAATGATAACTTGATCAAGGAAGAAATAAAGAAAGAAATTAAAGACTTCCTATAATTTAATGAAAATGAAACTACAACATACCCAAACTTATGGGACACATTGAAAGCAGTGTTAAGAGGAAAAGTCATAGCTTTGAGTGCCTTCAAAAAGAAATTGGAGAGAGCATACACTAGCAACTTAACAGCACACCTGAATGCTCTAGTACAAAAAGAAGCTAATGCACCCAAAAGGAGTAGAAGGCAGGAAATAATCAAACTCAGGGCTGAAATCAACCAAGTAGAAACAAAAAGAGTTATACAGAGAATCAACAAAACCAAGAGTTGTTTCTTTGAGAAAATCAACAAGATAGATAAACATTTAGCCAGACTAACCAGAGGGCACAGAGACAGGATCCAAATTAACAAAATTAGAAATGAAAAGGGAGACATAACAACAGATTCTGAGGAAATTTAAAAAATCATCAGATAC
>CM052700.1:23160390-23178669 GCA_028551405.1 Uromys caudimaculatus | reverse complement strand
AAAAAAAAAAAAGAGAGGAAAGAAAAAAAATATATATATATTATTAAAAACACATATCTTGAACTGAACCTAACCAAGAAAGTAAAAGACTTCAATAATAAATACCTTAAAGCATTAAAAAAATAAAGAAATTAAAGAAGGCACCAGAATATGGAAAGACCTCTTATACTCATGTATTAGAGGGAATACTATTGTAAAAACAATTATTGTATCAAAATATTCTACAGTTTCCATATAACCCAATACATATTCCAGTGACATCCTTCACACCAATGTAATAAGCATCATTAAAATAAAAGTATTATTAAAATATAGGTATTAGTATTGTATGTAAATTAATATTTTGGTAATTGTAAATTGCAATTGTAAGACCTAAATGGTGAAAGTAGAGACAGATTTGTTCTGGGAAACTAGAGGACTGATGGGAAGGGAAGGTGAGATGTGTTCAACATGGAATATGTACTTAAATGAAGATGGTTTAAAAAGACAAAAGATGCAGTGGCCCCTGTCTCTAATTCAGTGCTAAGGAGCAATGGAAATACAGAGCGTATTTGCCCTGTACTTGAACTCCAACTGAAATTCATAAGGCTTCTCACTAAGATAGAAGATGACTTCTGAAAAAAACAGGTCATAGTTTTTGAAATATTTTCATTCGGAATCAATATAGAACTGTTATAAAAAACTTGGAGTCTAAAGTCTTTTATAGAGATAATCATATTCTCTTTCCTTCAAATAAAATATGAAGTAGAATTTAAGAGATGTTAAGAATTGAATAATACTATTTCTTTTTACATCCTGTGAGGTAGCAGATAGAGACCAAGGAAAAGAAAATGGTCAAGGATGAAGCCAGAGAACAGCCATGAAAAGAGATCATTATTCAAGAAGGCCAGAGAATCCTAGATGGAATGAAAAAATAAAACTATTTTTATATCACTGTGCAACTGTAGAATTTCCTAAAAAGTATGGAATGCAATCTGATTATTGATCAGTTCAGTGTAAGTTAAAAAAAATGAAATATAACTTTATAATCACAATGTGATAAAAGTTAAGTATGACAAAGACTAAGTAATTTGTACAGATTGCATGATTTAGAGACTGTATTGAGGCCACAATTATTCAAAACTAATTTAGAAAATAATTTGTTAGGTACTAACAATTTAATATTTCTCACTACAGCAATGATTATAAACTAAACTCTAGATAATCTGTATGCGTATATGCCAGTAGACTAATCTAGAGAGAAGAAACTTCACTGGCAATAGGAAAAATGATAAAAGCTCCAATTTCTATCATGAAGAGAATCTGGTGCTTATTGAAATAATTTTATGTACAGATATTTAATACTCATCAGTGGAAAAAACTAAATATAGCTACATTATAGACAACTACATGTATAAACCCCTAAAGCACGCTTTAAAAGGGCAATAAATCAGAGAATGCATAAAGTATTCCATATTTACATAAGACTGAAAACTGTCAATTTTACAATGTATAATGGAGCAATCGAAAGAAGCATTTAAGACAGAGAAAATAAATCAACAGAAAGCTTATAATGAGGCTTCCCTCTGGAGTACTGCAATGAAGGGAACATGATTGAAGCAGGGAAAAAGAGGGCTTGAACCATTCTAATATTTCTTAAGGAACGTAGTGTAAAATGATTGTTTATATAATGAAAATTTCTAAAGAATTTATGATATTTTAAGACATTATTTCTCCATGTACTTATAAGTCAAAATCAAGTCATAAATTTGTATTGTTTTTGAGAGATTACTGTATAATGAATAGTCTCCATTGACCTTACAATGATTGCCACATTTACAACACACTTGAATGTCTGAACATTTAGTTAGCAACATATATTTGATGAGCAGTTACTTAATCTTTCAGATAAGCTCTAACCAGAATGTGAGATTACTGCCATCCACCTGGAACTGCCCAGGAAGTATTCTATCTGTCTGTCAGTGTTGTGTTTGGCTTGCAACATGATGATACAAAGCTTCAAGAGAGAAACTGGCTCTAGAAAACAGGGATTTCTTTATACTCATGGTGTCAATCTGCCAGGCAGCCTTTCAGAGAGGAGTACCTTCCTTTTTAAAGTGGTAAGACTTGACAGGGACTGAGGAAAAGCTGGGACATGAGCCTTCTGGTTTCCATCTGTGGCTGGGGACCTCAGCCTGTGCCACAGGGTTCCATAGCCAAATAGTGCCGGGAGAAAGTTAGACTTCCAGGAGTGTGGACAAGCCTGTCTGCTCAGAGGGACCCACCTTGAATTCCAGTACACTGTGACTGAGGAGTGGACTTCTGATTTCTTCTGGTGAACAGTGAGCTGATCCTGTGACAAAGGGCTCCATACTCAAATAGTGCCAGGACAGAGCTGGTATCCCAGGAGTGCCAACACACCTTAGAGCACAGTCAAAACCACCATTTCTGTTCAAATTCACTGGATCAAGAGGAAGCCTTTCAGAGCCATCAGGATGCAGGAACCAAGGGACAGCTGGGGACAAGATCTTTATGGTTTCTGTCTGCACCCCAGAGCTGATCCTGTGCCACAGCTCTCCAAACCCAAATACCTCTCAAAGAGAGCTGGTCTTCAAGGAGTATTGATACAGAGGCTTACAGGAGGGACAAGCCACACCCAGAGAGAGTAAGACCAGAGTTAACCTGATGGTGAAAGGCAAGGGCAAGAACATAAGGAACTGAAACCAAGGCTACTTGGCATTATCAGAACCCAGCTCTCCTACCACAGCAAGCCCTGGATACTCCAACACACCAGAAAAGCAAGACTCAGATTTAAAATCACATCTCAGGATGATGATGATAGAGACATTAAGAAGGAAATAAATAACTCCCTTAAATAAATACAAGAGAACACAGGTAAACAACTAGAAGCCCTTAAAGAGGAACCACAAAAATCCCTTAAGGAATTACAGGAAAACACAATCAAACAGGCAGTATTACAGGAAAACACAAACAAACAGATGAAGGACATGAACAAAACTATCCAGGAAATAAAAATAGAAATAGAAACAATAAAGAAATCACAAAGGGAGACAACCCTGGAGTTTGGAAACCTAGGAAAGAGATCAGGAGACATTGATGCAAGTATCAACAACAGAATCAAGGGATAGAAGAGAGAATCTCTGGTGTGGAAGATTCCATAGAAAACATTGACACAACAGTCAAAGAAAATGCAAAATGCAAAAAGCTCCTAACCCAAAACATCCATGAAATCCAGGACACAATGAGAAGACAGAACCTAAGGATAATAGGTATAGAAGAAAGTGAAGATTCCCAACTTAAAGGACCAGTAAATATCTTCAACAAAATTATAGAAGAAAACTTCCCTAACCTAAAGAAAGAGATGAACATAAATATACAAGAAGCCTATAGAACTCCAAATAGATTGGACCAGAAAAGAAATTTCTCCTGCCACATTATAGTCAAAACACCAAATGCACAAAACAAGGAAAGAATATTAACAGCAGTAAGGGGAAAAGGTCAAGTAATATATAAAGGCAGACCTATCAGAATTACACCAGACTTCTCATCAGAGACTATGAAAACTAGAAGATCCTGGGCAGAATTCATACAGACCGTGAGAGAAGACAAATGCCAACCCAGGCTGCTATACCCAGCAAAACTCTCAATTACCATAGATGGTGAAACCAAAATATTCTATGACAAAACCATTTTTACATAATATGTTTCTACAAATACAGCACTACAAAGGATAATCAATGGCAAATGTCAACTCAAGGAGGGAAACTACACCCTAGATAAAGCAAGAAAGTAATCTTCCAACAAACTGAAAAGAAGATAGCCACACAAACATAAAAATAACACCGAAAAAAACAGGAACCAACAATCACTATTCCTTAATATCGCTTGACATCAATGGACTCAATTCCCCAATAAAAAGTCAGAGACTGACAGACTGGACCCCTATAGAGGACCCAGGATTTTGCTGCATTCAGAAAATGCACCTCTGTGATAAAGACAAACACTACCTCAGAGTAAAGGGCAGAAAAACAATTTTCTAAGCAAATGGTCCCAAGAAACAGGCTGGAGTAGCCATTCTAATATCAGATAAAATCGACTTTCACCCAAATGTCATCAAAAAACATAAAGAAGAACACTTCATACTCATCAAAGGAAAACTCTACCAAGAAGAACTCTCAATTCTGAACATCTATGCTTCAAACGCAAGGGCACCCGCATTCATAAAAGAAACTTTACTAAAACTCAAAGCACACATTGCATCTCACACAATAATAGTAGGAGACTTCAACACAGCATTATCATCAATGGACAGATGTTGGAAACACAAACTAAACAGAGACACAGTGAAACTAACAGATGTTATGAACCAAATGGATTTAGCAGATATCTATAGAACATTTCATCCTAAGTAAAAAGAATAGACCTTCTTCTCAGCACCTCATGGTACTTTCTCCAAAACTGACCATATAATCAGTCACAAACCAAACCTCAACAGATAAAAGAATATTGAAATAATCCCATGCCTCCTATCAGAACACTACAGATTAAGGCCGGTCTTCAATGGCAACAAAAACAACAACAGAAACCCACATACACATGGAAGCTGAACAATACTCTACTCAATGATAACTTGGTCAAGGAAGAAAGAAAGAAAGAAATTAAAGACTTCCTAAAATTTAATGAAAATGAAAGTACAACATACCCAAACTTATGGGACTTAAGAGGAAAACTCATAGTTTTGAGTGCCTCCAAAAAGAAACTGGAGAGAGCATACACTTGCAGCTTAACAGCACACCAGAAAGCTCTAGAACAAAATGAAGCTAATAAACCCAAAAAGAGTAGAAAGCAGGAAATAATCAAACTCAGGGCTGAAATCAACCAAGTAGAAACAAAAACAACTATACAAAGAATCAACAACACCAGGAGCTGGTTCTTCAAGAAAATCAACAAGATAGATAAACCCTTAGCCAGATTAACCAGAGGGCAAAGAGACAGTATCCAAATTAACAAAATTAGAAATGAAAAGGGAGACATAACAACAAATTCTGAGGAAATTCAAAAAAATCATCAGATCCTACTACAAAAGCCTATACTCAACAAAACTGAAAATCTGGATGAAATGGACAATTTTCTAGACAGATACCAAATACGAAAGTTAAGTCAGAATCAGATAAATCATCTAAACTGTCCCATAACCCTTAGAGAAATAGAAGCAGTCATTAAAAGTCTCCCAACCAAACAAAATCCCAGGATCAGATGGATCCAGTGCAGAATTCTATCAGACCTTCAAAGAAGACCTAATACCAATACTCTCCGATCTATGCCACAAAATAAAAACAGAAGGAACACTACCCAATTCATTCTATGAGGCCACAGTTACACTGATACCAAAGCCTCACAAAGACTCAACAAAGAAAGAAAACTTAGGACCAATTTCCCTTATGAATTTCAAAACAAAAATACTCAATTAAATTCTCACAAACCAAATTCAAGAACACATTAAAATCATCATTCATTATGATCAAGGAGGCTTCATCCCGGGATGCAGGGATGGTTCGATACCAGGAAATTCATCAGTGTAATCCACTACATAAACAAACTCAAAGAAAAGAACCACATGGTCATTTCCTTAAATGCTGAAAAAAGCATTTGACAAAATTCAACATCATTCATGATAAAAGTCCTGGAAAGATCAGGAATTCAAGGCCCATACCTAAACATAGTAAAAGCAATATACTGCAAACTAGTAGCCAACATCAAACTAAATGGAGAGAAACTCAAAGCAATCCCATTAAAATCAGGGACTAGACAAGGCTGACCTTTTTCTCCCTATCTATTCAATATAGTACTTGAAGTTCTAGCTAGAGCAATTAGACAACAAAAGGAGGTCAAAGGGATACAAATTGGAAAGGAAGAAATCAAAATATCACTCTTTGCAGATGATATGATCGTATATCTAAGTGACCCGAAAAACTCCACCAGAGAACTGCTGCAGCTGATAAACAACTTCACAAAGTGGCCAGATATAAAATTAACTCAAACAAATCAGTAGCCATCCTATACTCGAAGGACAAACAGGCTGAGAAAAAATTAGGGAAATGATACCCTTCACAATTGTCACACAATATAAAGTATCTTGGTGTGACTCTAACCAAACAAGTGAAAGATCTGTATGACAAGAACTTCAAGTCTCTGAAGAAAGAAATCAAAGAAGACCTCAGAAGATGGAAAGATTTCCCATGCTCATAGATTGGCAGGATTAATATAGTAAAAATGGATATCCTGCCAAAAGCAGTCTACAGATTCAGTGCAATCCCCATAAAAATTCCAACTAAATTCTTCATAGACTTTGAAAGAGCAATTCTCAAATTCATTTGAAATAACAAAAAAACCCAGGATAGCAAAAGCTATTCTCAACAACAAAAGAACTTCTGGGGAAATCAGCATCTCTGACCTTGAGCAATACTACAGAGCAGTAGTGATTAAAAAAAACCCTGCATGGTATTGATTCAGTTACAGGCATGTAGATCAATGGAATAGGATTCCATTGGGAATACCATCCAATGGGAAACAGACAGCATTCAACAAATAGTGCTGGTTCAACTGGCGGTCTACATGTAGAAGAATGCAAATTGATCCATTACAATCTCCCTGTACAAGCTCAAGTCCAAGTGGATTAAGGACCTCCACATAAAACCAGATACACTAAATCTAATAGAAGAGAAAATGGGGAAAAATCTCGAACACATGGGTACAGTGGAAAAGTTCCTGAACACCAATGGCTTATGCTCTAAGATCAAGAATCAACAAATGGGAGCTCATGAAATTGCAAACCTTCTGTAAGGCAAAGGACACTGTCAATAGGACAAAACGGCAACCAACAGATTGGGAAAAGGTCTTTACCAATCTTATGTCCATTAGAGGGCTAATATCCAATATATACAAAGAACTCAAGAAGTTAGGCTCCAGAGAACCAAATAACCCTATCAAAAAATGGGAAACAGAGCTAAACAGAGAATTCTCAACTGAGGAAATTCGTAGGGCTGAGAAGCACCTAAAGAAATGTTCAACATCCTTCGTCATCAGGGAAATACAAATCAAAACAAGTCTGAGATTCCACCTCACACCAGTCAGAATGGCTAAGATCAAAAACTCTGGTGACCGCAGATGCTGGTGATGATGTGGAGAAAGAGGAACACTCCTCCATTGCTGGTGGGATTGCAAGCTGGTACAACCACTCTGGAAATCAGTTTGGCGGACTCTCAGAAAAATAGACATAATACTACCTGAGGATCCAGCTATGCCACTCCTGGGCATATACCCAGAAGATGTTCCAACATGTAATAAAGACACATGCTCCACTATGTTCATAGCAACCATATTTATAATAGCCAGAAGCTGGAAACAATCCAGATGTCCCTCAGCAGAGGAATGGATACAGAAAATGTGGTCTATTTTCACAATGGGATACTACTCAGCTATTAAACAATGACTTCATGAAATTTGCAGGAACATGGATGAAACTTGAAAATATCATCCTGACCGAGGTAACTCAATCACAAAAGAACGAACAAGGTATGTACTCATAGATAAGTGGATATTAGCCCAAAAGTTCAGAATATCCAAGTTTTACTTGACAGTAACTGTTGGACTGAGTGTGAGGTCCCAGATGGAGGAGTTGGAGAAGGGACTGAAGGAGCTGTGGGAGTTTGCAGCCCCATGAAGTGAGCAACAGTGTCAACTGGCCTGAATGCTCCAGTGCTCCTGAAGACTGGACCACTAGCCAAAGAGTACACATGGAGGTACCCATGTTTCGGACCACATATGTGGCAGAGGAGGGCCTTGTTGTCCATCAGGGGGAGGAGAGGCCCTTGGCCTGAGGGTGTTAGAGGCCCCCGTATAGTGGAATGCCAAGGTGAGAAGACAGCAGTGGGTCGGTGGGGGGGTGGGTGGGGGAATACCCTCATAGAGGGACGGATGGGGGGAGGGAATGGGGATTTCCAAAGTGGAGACCTGCAAAGGAGGAAACATTTGAAATGTAAATAAAGTATCGATTTTTTATAAAATTCAATGAAAAAATGTTAAAAAATAAAGAAATAAACAACAAAAAGAAAACAAAATAAATAAAGTGGTAAGACCCCACAAGTTTATAGTTTCAGGAACTTCTAACACAAGTTTTTCTATGCCCATCAAATAATACATTTTGAATAAACTTTATTATACCCATATCAAAGCAACTTCCAATGTAAACTTCTGTACTGCTTTCATGGACAAATAAAAGCAACTCAGTCTAATATGATATATGTTTACATAGTGAAAGATAAGCAATAACTGAGAGACAAAGTAGACTTAGAATACCTTAAATGTTTCTTGATCATACGATGGTATCAAATACCAAATTACAGTGTGCAAACTCACTCTGGATTTAAAAACTAAAAATGACATAAGTAAATCTTGTTCTAGAACATAAACAAAACCACTTTGGCCATGTCGCCATTTCTCTGCAGATTTTTGACCATGGTTGACCATTATTTCCTTCCAGTGTTGCAAGCTCCAACTTGAGTTTGCCCATAGTATGATCTTGCTATCATGTTTAAAACAAGTTCTTAGCTAGATAAAAGCAAATACCTGAAAGCCCACATTGTCTGGGATACATGATGCCATGATTCTCCATGTCCTGTTGAATCCCTGACCTTATACTTCTTCTCCATGACTACATCTACCGTCAGATACATCTCATCCTTGAAAATAATTTCCAATGGGTATAAATGATATCAACTTTAACTATAAGAAGACAATTTGAATCTCCTAACTCTAATAGAGACTCTATCCACGGATCAGTTGAATATCCTCAGGGTAAAGATGTCTGTGTTTCCCCTGTGACTCTTCCTAAACTCTCATCTATGTTGTTCCAACTGGTCAAAAAGAGGAGCACAAAACCCTCCCAAATCTCTGAAACTTACATGCTATATTGTTTTCTTTGTGACGCCCTTCAGAAATGAGAAGCAGAGACTATGAAATTTCTGTTACAGAATTCATGATTACATTGAAATTAATTTGTATTCAATATAAATAGTCACCCTGCATATGACAAACAAAAAGGAATCTCATTTTTAAACATTGGTTACTTTTGTTTCCACACAAATGATGTAGTCCCATTCTTAAACTTAATCTTCCCCAGTTTTGTTACATTATGTTTTCAAAAATCAGAAAACTGTGATTTAAAGAAAAATCTAGTAGACACACAAAAAGTCATATATAGTTGGCAATTATCTAACCTGTCTTGGCCTGGTTAATTGTGTCTACTTGGGTCCAAGGATAACAGGGAAAGGTGATTACATTGCAGATGCCATTGTTTGGTGAAATGCATTGACTACACACCACTCTTTTGAATATTCCAACATGGTTCATTTTACCTAAATCATAATAAATTCCTTTGTCTTAAGGAGGAAGTCATTTAAAGAACATCTTCCGTGAATGGCCACCTGACCTCAGTAGGATCACATAGCATTTGGGAAGAAACATACATCCCAGCAAGCCAGCACTGGAGGCCAGAATTGAAAGAATTTCCACTGCCACCGTGGTTTTGCCTTTGGAGCTCAGGTAAGTGGGTACAAAAGAAATCCACACACTGCAGAAAACCAGCATGCTGAATGTGATTGTTTTTGCTTCATTGAAGCTGTCAGGCAGCCTTCTTGCCAGAAAAGCAATAAGCAAACTGAGACTGGCCAGAAAGCCCAAGTACCCCAGAACACAATAGAAGGCAAGTGTAGACCCCTCATTACACCAGAGGATGATTTGCCCAAACTCTGACTGCATGTCCACATCAGGGAAAGGGGGATATGTTCCCAGCCAGACTGCACAGATGCACACTTGAATGATGGAACCACAGCAGACTATAGCATATGAGAGTCGCGTTGCCATCCACATTTGTAAGCTGCTTCCTGGTTTGGTGGCTTTGAAGGCCACAATCACAATGAAAGTCTTTGCCAAGATAGTAGAAATGGCAATGGAAAATACAATCCCAAAAATCATTTGTCTCAAGACACAAGTGACTGTTGTAGGTTGGCCAATGAATATTAATGAGCAAAAGAAACAGAGCATTAAAGAAACAAGGAGGAGATAACTGAGGTTTCTGTTATTTGCTCGGACAATGGGTGAGTCCCAATAGTGGATAAATAATCCTAAAATCATAGCTGAAAACACAGATAAACTAATGGCCATGGAGACCAAAACAGCTCCCAGAGTATCTTCATGGGACAGAAATGCCATAATTTTAGGAAGACATTGATTCCTCTGCTTATTTGGATACTGATCTTCAGGACACTTGATGCACTGATCCATATCTGAAAATATACAGACTGGTTTATTACATCCCATCCTTAAGTTTCCAGTTGTACCTGTGAGACATATATCTTGCACAGAACAATTGCTGAATTCTCAAGGAAATATATCTTGTTATATTAACTGAACCATAATATTGAAATACAACAGATGAATAAGTTATTTTTTTCCTGAGAGAAATATACAGATACATTGTATACCTAATACATTCAGAAAGTAAGTGGACTTGAACAATATGAAAGAAACAGCAACGTAGATATGATGTTGAGGGTAAATCAGACAATATGAAAATTATATTTATTTACTTATGAATGAAAACGTTCATTTTGAAGCTTTTACTATTTTTCTTTTGGTTCCCTTTGTTTATTAAAAACTTTTTTATTACTTGAAAATATCATACATGCATATCATGTGTTTTGAGCACATCCACCAATTTCTTTCCCCTACAACTCCTTCTCTCTGTACCATTCTAGGACCATGAAAGGCAGCTTGGTTTCTGGTTGGGCTAAGGTTGGAAACCCTAGTGATATTGAGGGACTGTAGGAGATTTTGCCACATTCCTGGATACCAGGCACCTGGCATGAGGTAGCAGCCCTCCATAAGATTTGTGGTCATCAGTCATGTAGGGCAATGTCCCAAACCCCTCCACAGGTAGAGGACATGACCACAGGTTACATAGCCTCAAGACAGATCTCCATTTTAATGAGGTACCTAAAGGCCTGGAGGCTTAGCCAATATACTCCCCTTCCCAGACACTCCTCCCTGCCAAAGGTATTTAACCTCAGGCTTGCCCTGAGAAAGTGGGGTAGAGTTTTATTCATCACCACTCTCCGCCATGACAATAAATGCCTTAAAATCATGGACTGCCTCTTTTCATCAGATCCACCATGGGGAGCAATAGAGAAGGCTTTTGACTAAAGAGCAGGCCACCTAATCTTCTGTGGAAGGCTTCTCTGTGCTCCCAGTCATGACCAACAAGCCCACTAGACACATCCCCTCAAGACCCAATGAGAGCTCTTCCTTCCTTTCCCTTGACCTGGGTCAGATCCAGCCCACTGCCCCCCCCCACTCCATTCTCAGCTCTTCTGAGGTATCCTGCAGTGTCTAGGTGTACAAGAGCCTGAGAACCAGATGGCCCAGGCCTATGAGCAGACCCAAGGATCCCCTGAGTGAGCTCCATCTATCCCCGGGACCTCAGACTGTGCTTCCCCACCCCTGGAGTCCACTGGCTTCTCTTAGCCCTATACCCTCTGGGCACCAATGTGGGGTAAGCCCAGTCAAACTTACAGCATCCCAACTCCCCAAGCTGCCGGAGCTCCATGGTGGCATTGACATGGGACAGTCCACTAACCCTATATCCCTCCAACAATTTTTCTCCATACTTTATTTCCTTTTTTTCCCCACTGAGTTTACTTAATGCTGCCTGTATGCATATCAATATAGGGCCATCTATCATAACATGGACAGCCTATCAGGACCACATATCTGAAACAAACAAACAAAAAACCCTGAAGCTTTCTTTCCAGCAGCCATCAACTGGTAATAGCTTCTAGCTAGGAATGAGAGTTTGTTATCCTGTCCCTCATCCATGCTGGGATTTCATCTGGCTTGATCTTGCTTGATCTGGTACATGCCTCTGTGAGTTTATGTGCTCAGGGACCCTGTCCTGTCTGACAAGTTCTGCTTCCCTATAGATATCCTCTCTCTGGCTCTTACAACCCTTCTGCCTTCTCTACCACAATAATCCTTGATGCCCTTATCCCTGGGAGCTCTTGGTTGGTATTATTGAAGGTGCCAGGAGACATCTAGGAGAAGCTAAGAACTATCAGGTAACCTTCTGAGATGGTTTCAGCATGGACTGTAAAGTCAACATGGATTTGCCCTTCTAGGAAAGACTGAAGGAATTACATATGAGGAACGATCTCTGCTATTACTATGCTTTTCCTGTTATGCACACACACAAGCCCACAGAAACACACACACACATACATACACAGACACACAGAGACAGACAGACAGACACACACATGTATATGTATATAAATATATATATGTACATATATATATCACCATACATTAGCCCCTTTGGGGAAATATTTGCTTATAATGATTCTATATAAACAAATATATGAATTCTTAATTCTTAATGATGATCCTGTAAGAATCCCCAAAATTATAATAGTAATCATTAAGCCCCCATATAATAGGACTGCTACTAAGTTCTCTCTGATATTAAAACTACAATGAGAACTCTGCCAGTCTTCAAGTGTCACCAGTAAGTTGATTCTGAGATAGAACATAGGCATCTACAATTTAGAACACATTCTAAAATGTTGTAAAACAATTAACCAAAGGTCATGAAAAGGAAATTAATGATTTAGTGTAGGTGCAAGGACAGAAAATAAAATATTGACTGGGTTTATCTATATAAAACTTCTATAATAACTTAGTCACAAAAATTATGGATTGTAAATTTCAATGAACTTGCCATGCAAGTGACATAATATATGTTGCATTTTAATGGATACATATGTAAACAATCTCTGTTGTAAACTTCTTATTCAATTGATGATTTGAATTTGTTTGTACTTTTAGTGAACTTTTGTAAAAAAAATTTTTAAAAAAGGACATCATTGGGGAAACCATGTGATTTATTCCCCTAGAAACAGTGCAAGAACTAGGAATGAATACCTTGTAGGCCATTATTACATCAAAGCAGGAGGAGAGAGCAAGACAGGAAGGAGAAGGACAACAGAGTAGAATAACTTAGAAATTAAGAGGGAACTTAGAAATTAAAAGTGAACTTAGAAATTGAGTAGGACTTTTAGGAGAGTTCTTGGAGGATAGAATTTTTCGGAGAACTTAGAAATAAAGATTAAAATCACTCTTTCTTCCTGAGATTTTCCCTAGTAGGCTGGGAGTCCAGGCCTCTAAGTTCCTGCAGAGATAAGAATAAAGGCTACTTTATTTAATCCCCAGCTGTTTTATTATGAAGTGCTAAATGCTAGAAGCTGTAGTTTCTGGCCTCTAGAGGAACTGAGAGAGGCAGGTCAGCTACCACTGCAAAGTGACTTAGACTTAACAGAGGTAAATGTTTTATTGTTAAACAGCAATCCTAAGTATCTCTTAAATCAAGTCTTTCCCCACCCCTAACACTGCTTTCCCCCTCAGCTACCTCCAAGAGAGAACTAGACTGTCAGAGCAGGCCTCTGACAGGAACACCTAGAAACTAAAACTTCCTAACATTTACTGACATCTATTTTCAGGAACTGTGATATTTTCTTTTGATTCTTTCATTTTTATTTTTGCCTAAGGATGTATCATTGTTTTAGAAATTATGCGGAAGGCAATATATTTTAGGTGAATAGATTTTCTTAGGATAAAAAACACTTGTTTTGGTTGGGTTCCTTAATATCCTTGATTGAACTCTGATTAGAAGTTTATTAAAGTAAAAATATTTTTTCACTTAATTTTCAATAAATATATATTAAATATATTTAAGTTATCTAAGTTTCCTGTTTATTTATAGAAAGATTTAGTAATTTTATTCACCTCCAGAAGACCCAACAAGCAGCTGAATGAGTCAGATGTAGATATTTGCACCCAACCAAGGGACAGATGCTGCTGACCCCTGTGGTTGAATTAGGAAAAGGCTGGAAGAAGCTGAGGAGGAAAGTGACCCTGTAGGAGGACCAGCAGTCTCAAATAACCTGGAGCCCTGAGATCTCTCAAACACTGGACCACCAACCAGCCAGCATACACCAGTTGATATGAGGCCCCCAACACATATATGGCACAGGACTGCCAGGTCTGGGTTCAGTCAGAGAAGACACCTAACCCTCAAGGGACTGGAGGCCCCAGGCAGTTTAGAGGTGAGGTTAAGTGAGAGGGAGGACATCCTCATGGAGACAGGAGGTGGGGAGGACATATAGGATGTGGTACAGTCAGAGGGTGACCTGGGTGGGGAGAGATAAAATCTGGAGTATAAAAAAATAAATAAATAAAAGACAAAAAAAAATGAAGACAAAAAGAGAAAATAAATAAGTAAATAAAAATGTCTAAAACCCCATGGGGAGGGGAATAAAATAAAGGACACAGGTAAATGTCTTTGAATATTTAAGACAAATGCAGTGGAATAGGAAGTCTTAGTCACTAAACTTAGACTTCATTCACTCTGAAAGACACTTGCATGTGAACCATCTTTAATTAGACAGATAATTACAGCAAGGCACCATACTGCACAACTGTAATTGTAGAGCTCAGGAGGGTTACCAGCCAGCCTGGTCTACATACCACATTCCTGGCCAGGCCGTACACATTTTACAATAAACCTTGTCTCAAAATAAAAGAAAAGAAAACAAAAGAAAAGAAGGAAGGTGCTTCTCAGCCCTACGAATTTCCTCAGTTGAGAATTCTCTGTTTAGCTCTGTTCTCCATTTTTTGATAGGGTTATTTGGTTCTCTGGAGTCTAACTTCTTGAGTTCTTTGTATATATTGGATATTAGCCCTCTATCAGATGTAGGATTGGTAAAGATCTTTTCCCAATCTTTTGGTTGCTGTTTTGTCCTATTGACAGTGCCCTTTGCCTTACAGAAGCTTTGCAATTTCATGAGGTCCCACTTGTCAATTCTTGATCTTAGAGCATAAGCCATTGGTGTTCTGTTCAGGAACTTTTCTCTCACCGATAAGTGGCTATTAGTCCAAAAGTTTGGAATACTCAAGTTTCACTTCACAGTAACCATTGGACTGAGTATGAGGTCCCAGATGGAGGAGTTGGAGAAGGAACTGAAGGAGCTGATGGAGTTTGCAGCCCCAGGGAGGGAGCAACAGTGTCAACTGGCCTGACACTCTCAGTGCTCCTGGAGACTGGACCATCAACCAAAGAATACACATGGAGGGACCCATGGTGCTGGCCACATATGTGGCAGAGAAGGGCCTTGTTGGCCATAAGGAGGAGGAGAGGCCCTTGGGGCCTGAGGGTGTTAGAGGCCCCAGTATAGGGGAATGCCAAGGTGGGAAGACAAGAGTGGGTGGGCAGGTGGGTGGGTGGGGGAATAAGTTCATAGAAGCAGGGGAGGGGGAGGGGATGGGGGTTTCAAAAGTGGAGACCTGGAAAGGTGGAAACATTTGAAATGTAAATAAAGTATCAAAAAATAAAAATTGGAAAGAAAAGAAAAGAAGGAAGGAAGGAAACAATTACACTTTCAATTGTGAGTTTATATGTCAAAAAATATTTCTAAAAATACCAGTAAAATATTGATCATTCTATATTGTTAATTTCTCTTCCAGAGAGTAATTCAAACAAGGTGGTTTTTTTTTTTTTTTTTTTTTTTTTTTTTTAGTGTATACTTGGATTGTTTACAGAGACCGTTTTCTCTTTATAGTCATGATACAAATTTAAAGTGCTTGGCTATAAGTTCTGCTCTTTAGCCCTTTTGATTTTGAAGAATATATCTTTGACATAAGTAGCTAGACATTGGTGGTTTTAAGAAAAATGATACACAGGAAATAAGACTGTTTGAGCTCCTACAGGAGAATAGATACAATGTTCTAAGAAACATATAATAACAAAGTATTAACTGCCATTGAAAAGCCAGTGGGCTGTAGAACCCAGACCTGAATCTATTTTAAAAGGTATATGGTGAGCCCTGATTGAATTTAATCCATATAATGAAGCATTTTTATGGTAATAATTGCATGCTCTGTGGATACAGCTGAGTATAGAGCACATGCCTAGCAAATATAAGGCTTTAGGTTCTATTCCCAGCACAAAAATGTGTTAAATGAATGATGATGATAGAAATATTTTCTCAGGGTCTCCATCAGCAGCTGGGGACCTCAGCTTGGACCACAGGGCTCCATAGCCAATTAGTGCTGGGAGAAAGCTACCCTCCGAGGAGCTTGGAAAAGCCAGGAGTGGGGCTAAGACAAGCTCCACAGCTCACTAGGAACCACCCCAAACCTGCGAGACACAGGGACTGAGGTAGGTAGGCATAGGAATCCCCTGGATCCCATCGGCGGCAGGAGACCTCTGCCTGGGCCACCAGGGTTCCATAGCCAAGCAGCACCAGGATAAAGTTACTCTCCCAGGAGTGGGGAAAAGCCCCGAGTGGGGACAAAATTAGCCCAGGGCTCACCGATTCTGCCCGGAAACCAAGGGCCACAGAGACTGAGGGACAGGAAACTTCTGGTCTCCATCAGCGGCTGGGGACCTCAGCTTGGGCCACAGGGCTCCATAGCCAATTAATGCCTGGAGAAAGCTACCCTCCCAGAGCTTGGAAAAGCCGGGAGTGGGGCTAAGACAAGCTCCACAGCTCACTAGGAACCACCCCGTACCTGCGAGACACAGGGACTGAGGTAGGTGGGCATAGGAATCCCGTGGATCCCATCGGCAGCAGGAGACCTCTGCCTGGACCACCATGGTTCCATAGCCAAGCAGCACGGGAAGAAAGTTAATCTCCCAGGAGCATAGAAAAAACACCTCTCAGTGAGAGCTGGTCTTCAAGGAGTATCGATACAGAGGCCAGCAGTAGGTAAAAGCCATAGCCAGACAGAGTAAGATCAGGTAGCATCAGAGTTAACAAGATGGCCAAAGACAAGGGCAAGAACCTAAGGAACAGAAACCTAGGCTACTTGGCATCTTCAGAATCCAGCTCTCGCACTACAGCAAGCCCTGGATTCCCCAATACGCCAGAAAAGCAAGACTCAGATTTAAAATCATTTCTCATGTTGATGATAGAAGACTTTAAGAAAGAAATTAACACACTTAAAGAAGCACAAGAGAACAGAGGTAAAGAACTAGAAGCGCTTAAAGAGGAAACACAGAAATCAATTAAAAAACTACAAGAAAACACAATCAAACAGACAAAGGAAATGGACAAAATCATCCAGGAGCTATAAATAGAAATAGAAACAATAAAGAAATCACAAAAAGAAACAACCTTGGAGTTACAAAACTTAGGAAAGAGATCAGGAGTCATAGATGCAAGCATAACCAACAGAATACAAGAGACAGAAGAGAGAACCTCAGGAGCAGAAGATACCATTGACAACATCAACACAACAGTAAAAGAACATACAAAATGCAAAAAGCTCCTAACCCAAAACATCCATGAAATCCAGGACACAATGAGAAGACAGAACCTAAGGATAATAGGTAAAGAAGAGGGTGAAGATTCCAAACTTAAAGGACTAGTAAATATCTTCAACAAAATCATAGAAGAAAACTTACCTAACTTAAAGAAAGAGATGAACATAAATATACAAGAAGCTTACAGAACCCCAAATAGATTGGAACAGAAAAGAAATTGGTCCCGTTACATTATAGTGAAAACACCAAATACACAAAACAAGGAAAGAATATTAAAAGCAATAAGGGAAAAAGGTCAAGTAACATATAAAGGCAGACCTATCAGAATTACACCAGACTTCTCACCAGAGACTATGAAAGCTAGAAGATCCTGAGCAGAACTCATACAGAACCTAAGAGAACACAACTGCCAGCCCAGGCTGCTATACCAAGCAAAACTCTCAATTAACATAGATGGTGAAACCAAAATATTCTATGACAAAACCAAATTTATACAATATGCTTCCACAAACCCTGCCCTACAAAGGATAATAAATGGTAAACGTCAACTCAATGAGGGAAACCACACTCGAGAAAACACAAGAAAGTAATCTTTCAACAAACTGAAAAAAAGATAGCAATACAAACCTAAAAGTTACATCAAAAATAACAGGAACCAACAGACACTATTCCATAATATCTCTTAACATCAATGAACTCAATTCCCCAATGAAAAGACATAGACCAACAGACAGGATTCATAATGAGGACCCAGCATTTTGCTGCATTCAGGAAATACGCCTCCATGATAAAGACAAACACTACCTCAGAGTAAAGGGCTGGAAAACAAGTTTCCATGCAAATGG
>CM052700.1:23107340-23159890 GCA_028551405.1 Uromys caudimaculatus | reverse complement strand
ATCAAAAACTCAGGTGACAGCAGATGCTGGCAAGGATGTGGAGAAAGAGAAACATTCCTCCATTGTTGGTGGGATTGCAAGCTGGTACAACCACTCTGGAAATCTGTTTGGTGGACCCTTAGAAAAATGGACACAATACTGCCTGAACACCCAGCTATACCTCTCCTGGGCATATACCCAGAAGATGCTCCAACATGTAATAAAGACACATGCTCCACTATGTTCATAGCAGCCATATTTATAATAGCCAGAAGCTGGAAACAACCCAGATGTCCCTCAGCAGAGGAATGGATACAGAAAATGTGGTACATCTACACAAGTCAGTACTACTCAGCTATTAAAAACAATGACTTAATGAAATTTGCAGGCAAATGGATGCGACTTGAAAATATCCTGAACGAGATAACTCAGTCACAAAAGAACGAACATGGTATGTACTCACTGATAAGTGGATATTAGCCCAAAAGTTCAGAATGCCCAAGTTTCACTTTACAGTAGCCGCTGGACTGAGAGTGAGGTCCCAGATGGAGGATTTGGAGAAGGGACTGAAGGAGCTGAGGGAGTTTGTAGCCCCAAGGAGAGAGCAAGAGCGTCAATGGGCCTGACCCCCCCCCCCCCCCGGTCATCCTGGAGTTAGGACCACCAACCAAAGAATACACATCTATGGACCCATGGTTTGGACCACATATGTGGCAGAGGATGGCCTCATTGGCCATCAGGGAGAGAGGAGAGGTCCTTGGGCCTGAGGGTGTTAGAGGCCCCAGTAAAGGGGAATGTCAAGGTGGGAATAGGGGAATGGGTGGATATGTAGGTGAGAGGTGGAGTTCCCTCATAGAGGCGGGGAGGGGGAAGGGATAGGGGGTTTCCAAAGAGAAGACATTGGAAATGTAGATAAAGTATTAAAAATAAAATAAAAAAAAGAAATATTTTCTCGGAATTATCTAGTAAGCTTGAATTATATCACCCAATTAAAATCCTGATTTTCAGTAAATGTAAACATGTATAATTGCATCTTGCTTTTTCAAAATTAATAAGTTATTACAAAAATTATTGTTCCAGATTTTGAGATTTATAAGAATTGAAGTTCAAGGACAATATGCTTCAATACTTAGTAGAGGTTAGACTATGAAGAAAAAGAGATTCAGTCGCATATTCTTGTAAACATCAAGCCTTCTGTTGATGGCATGGAAAATACTGCTATGGGGTGAAGAGAGAAAGTTTGCCACAAGTATATTAGGTAAAACTAAAGGCATTTTAAAGAGATACCATTCCTAGAGCATAGGAGGTAGACATATTTCTTGTCTTTCTATCTATCAATGTATTACTTCTCTACGAAAATGGTGGTATTTGAAGTTCATCAGAGTACAGAGCAAGGCCTGCTCCTAGAAGGGTTGCAGGTGTGGCTGCTGTGTCACACCTGCATCAGCAGGTGGCAGAGAGGAAAGGCAATACCTTCAGTGTTCTGGCCTAGTAGCCTAACACTCCACGGAAAAAAAAAAAAAAAAAAAAAAAAGAGAGAGGCTGACAAACCACCAGGAGAGTGCTACAGAGGCCTCAATGGCTCCCAGGACTGGGAGTAAGCCAGAAACTAGAATAACACTTGCTGGAACTGAAGACCACAATCCAGATGAGGAGGAAGACCAAGATGACCACCAGACTGGTGCCAATGTGCCTGGACAGGGAGTTTGCTTGGGGAGATGCTGTTAAGCTGGCCACAAGAACATGAAACAGGAAAGCATGTGGGCTGACCATCTCAGATACTTTTCAGGCCCAAATGCAGTCCTTTGAATTTGTTCACTTCCAACTAACTCTACCACTGGAGTACATGAAGGGACTGGTCCTACATATCCAAAACTATATGATTTCATGACACTGGACAACAATAGGATATCTGAGAGGAATCCCAGTGAGGTTCGAGTTTTGATAGAGTAGCAGCAGCCAGAGGTTCAGAGCAGACCAACAAGTCATTGCAAGGAACATTGGCAAACAAAGAAATGTGGACACAAGGGTCTACCTTGGAATTCACTGTGACACATTACAACTTCTACAACAATACTTTTTTTTTGTTTGGGGCAGGGGGAGGTTGCATGAGTAGAGCATGGACACAAGGAGATGTGAAGATGAGCAGGATTGGGGAGTATGATGGAAAATTCACAAAGAACCAATGCAAAATTAATTTTTAAAAATAGGTATAAAGAACAAGGACTTGGTAGTGCTTGTCTGCAAGCCTACCACTCAGGAAGTAGTCTGGCCTACCACTACTTTGCTACCAAAAAACGTAAAGGACATTATTTTCATAGACTTTTGTAAGTAAAGATTTCATTCAGGAGGAAAAAAAATGGGCATGACAAAACACCTGCTGTGAAATAGATATGAGATGTGAAGTAAGGATCCAAAAGCCTGGTAGGAAGCATTGCTGCTGTGCTCAGGGGAGGCTTTGCAACTAGAATCATTTTAAGGAAAAAGTGACTTCTGGACAGTCAGAGGACAGTGAGTGGAGCATCCCTGTACATCACACACAACCCTGGACGTCACTCACAGCCCTGCACAGCAGTCACAGCACCACACACCACTCAGAGCCCTGTACAGCTCTCATCCTCTGGGATCTCAGGGGTTGGCTGTGCTGTGACCTCATGCTAGCTTACAGTACCAGGCAATGCATAATAAGAGCTCCCACAAGAATAAAAGTATTTCCAAAAGAAACTCTTAAATCATATGGGAAATACTTATTTAGTCATAAACAAATATTTATGGAGTTTCTACTATTCACCATAGAAAGTGGTCCCAGGGTCTCAGGATCCCAGTGTCCCCAGAAAGAAAGGAGTGTTGTATCTGCCATCAATGTCACTCTGATAATATTTTTAGCACTTCCTCTCATTTGACAAGTCTGTATTTTATCTCAGCTGTCTCTACATTGTATTATCATAACAATTTATATAGTTTCTCTAAAGTTTAATTTCCTTGTGAAAAAATATTGGTTATTATTTGTATTTATTGTAAGCATGAAATAAGGTCATGCTTTATATCGCATCTCATAGTTTAGGGTATACAGGGAACACTAACTGTTTACAATATACAGAAAGAGCTAACTTTAATCATTAATACTGCTACAGCTGTAATAGAACCATTAGTGAAAAGCAAGGATACAAAGAAAAGAAACTTAAACTCAGTGCAGTTGAGCAGAACACAAAGCTGGACGAGATCTAGAACATTCCTGTGGTCTTAGTCACCGAGGAGGTTAAGACTGGTGGATTGCTGGAGCCCAGGAGTTTTAGACCAATCCAGGCATCATAGCAAATAAAACAAACAGATAAACATCAGTAATAAAAATGACTGGGATGAAATCAAGATTTTTGATTTTGTTTTGTTTTGTTTTGTCTTTCAATACCGGGTTTCTCTGTGCAGCCCTGGCTGTCCTGGAACTCACTCTGTAGACCAGGATTGCCTTGAACTCATCGATCCACATACTGAGAGTTGGGATTAAAACCTTCGCAAACCTCTACCCATCAAGACCTTGGTTTAAACTATTGGAAGTTAGCCACATAAAAGTAACTGTGCCATCAGGTGCTGTGCTATTCATCCCTGTCCTGCGGTGCATCATCTCCACATTCTGCATGATGTCTATAAATGTCCACATTCAGACCATTTCTAGAAATTTCCACATTCATATTCATTTTATAAATACCTGTTTCATTTGCAGTCTCTCCATCTGGACATGGGATACAATCAAAACAACAGAATGGTTTCCCTTCAACAGGTGTTTTCCTAAATCCAAGTGCACAACTTTGACTGCAAACAGATGAAGGAGTCTGTATAGGAGACATGAGAGGAGGGAAGGGAGTCAATGCATGGCATTCAGTATTAGCATCCAGATGGTAAATTTCAGCAGGACATCTGTGTACTATAACAACCACAGAACTACCATCCTTTTAGAGAGTGTGAAGCCAAAGTGTCTCTTTCTTTCTTTCTTTCTCTTTCCCTCTCTCTTGAACCCTTGCTTTATTTTATTTCATTGATCTGTTACATTTTTATTTTTATATAATATATTTCATTATATTTAATACAACTTTAAAGTTTGCATACATCATGTCCATCCCCTTCCCCATGTCTATCCAGGTCCTCTCCCTCTTTGAACTCACCCAAATTTAAATTCTTTTTCAAAATCAAACTGAAATCCCCCCCCAAAAAACAACAAATCACCCGAAACCTAGAAAATAAAATGCAAAAGCACAAAAAGAAAAACAAAGCAAAACAAAACTAACCAAACTATAACCAAAATAAAAGTATGTATATATTGCGGATTCCCTTCTTGTGCAGCCCAACTATTCATGAACATGAGACCTGCCTTGGGGTGGGTGATGTTCCCAGTGGTTTTCATTGGAGAAAACTTATCGGGTCTCATGAAGACCATAATTGTCTGCATTACTATGCACTACCTCTTTTTACCAAATCAGAGACATGTTCATGGTGAACAATTCCACAATAAGGATGTGAATGTACACACAGATTTAAAATTCAAGTACAGAAATATTTTTCACAGGATATTTAATCACACTGTAAACCTTGAGATTGTGTTATTTACTGAAAAAAATCTGTTTCTAGTTGTAGTATGACTCATCCCTGGAATACATCCTTTATCCCAAATAAAGAATGTAAAGTTAATTTGTAGAATGAAGCACCCATATTTAAAATTAACTTCTAATTGAGGGGCAGGAAAAAACAGAGAAAGATTTGACAGAATGAATCAGAGATAGGATATACCCAGCTCACATAAGAATAGACAGGAAAGAGAGTCAACTTGCTGATGTCTTATTTCCTACAACCAGGTACTGAGGTGGAACCCAGTGACAGATGGAGGACAAAGGCTGAAGCCCTCTGGCCATGAGCACTCTCTTACTGTTCTGGGGTCCAGAAACTGATGCTTCTGGCAACTGAACTCTGTCTTGTTATTCTGGGGGTAGAAGCTGATACCTTTTGGCAATTAACTTGTTTTTGCTCATCCTAGTCCAAAAATTGAAGACTTCTTGCAATTGATAGCAATTTCTTGCTGATAGTAGGGGGGGGATTAGGAAAAGAAACTTAGTTACTAGGGCTCATTAGTCATTGACTCAGGGGCCTCTTGCTAGTCAGGCAACAGGCTCAACGTTGGTTAACTCTCCCTGAGCCAGAAAGAAAGAAAGAAAGAAAGAAAGAAAGAAAGAAAGAAAGAAAGAAAGAAAGAAAGAAAGAAAGAAAGAAAGAAAGAAAGAAAGAAAGAAAGAAGAAAGAGGAAGGAAGGAAGGAAGGAAGGAAGGAAGGAAGGAAGGAAGGAAGGAAGGAAGGAAGGAAGGAAGGAAGGAAGGAAGGAAGAAAGAAAGTCAAAGTAAGATGAACAGACAAACACACATTGGGAGAAGCACAAAGAGGCTCCAAGCCTTTATTTTTGCTTTCATTTTTTATGGCTTTTTTGTTACAAAAATCTTCTCTGTTTAAAAAAAATACCTTATGCATAAAATGTTAAACAAAAGGGAATTACAGCAGAAAGGAGATTATCAGTTCAAAGCAGTGTTTCCTTGTATGAGCAATTAGGAAATCATCAATTCATCTAAACAGCATTACTACATGAAAGTACATCTTCATATTGATTCTGCAGGAAATCTGCCCACTAGGGTGGGTAAATACCCAGGACAACATTAAGCTATATAATAGTGAGAGGAAAGAGAAGCAATCCTGAGTCAAAATCTCTGGGGTCTTTACCTCTCAGCGTGCACCCATTGCAGCCACCAAAAACTGTGGGCTATCTCCAGAAATCTTACTTGCTTGCCATAGTCTTTCCTAGATGGCTTCTGTCAGCAACTTAAGGGAACCATGCATGAGAGTTGGGGGCACAGGGTGCAGACAGTTGTATTGGAACAGTTATACAGAGACTAGTTGCAGAGAGAACAAGGTAGACACAGGTAAAGACAGAACCAGCCAGAATTTGGAAAGGATCCAAAAGATTAGAACATATTGCCAAAGTTAGTATGAGGTCAAGCAGAGCAAATTCAGTCAGAAACTGAGAGAAGTCAGATTGAACCAATCAGCTTGGAGAAGAGTTTGAGCCAGAATAGCTGAGTTGAACCAACAAGCCAGAACTCAGAAAGGGGTAGAGAGGGTAACCTTATTCAGCATTAAGTCTCAAAGGCTGTAAACATTCTAGAACTAGAATAGATTGTAAGAAGTCTAGAAGTATTCAGAAATAGGCCTAGGGTAGCAGATAGAGGCAGTAATCCTCAGAGATGACACTTAACTTCATAAAAATAAAAGTTATATTTCCAAATACTTATTTGCAGAGATTGGTCTTTTCCCCATGACTTTATTTTATTTATTTACCAAAGGCAGTTACTTCCACTAAAGCCTTGACCTGTACAATCCAGCCAGAAAAGTACACAAGATGTTGTTTGTCTTTTCTTTTTTCTTTCTAGGTAAGTCATGAGAGTATTTGAACATTACAAGAATGAAACCATCTGAAGAATTAATACAAAATGAATCAGTCATTTTTACAGTGATTCTGTAGGCAGAAAGTTCTGGTATTTAGCATTAAAAAGACAAACTAAAGGCACTCTCAACCTGATGACACTCAGCAGTCCCCTTAACCCTGGTCTCTGAGGAATTCCATTCTGAACACAGTACACAGTGCTGACTTTAAAGATACTCACCTGATTATGGTGTTCACCCCAAGTTATGAGTTCTTCATTTAGGGAAAGATGCTGAACACTATGAGATTCAAAGACAAACTCGCCTACTTTTACTTGAGCTTTGGTACCGCTCTGCAGAGACTGGTAATTAAGGATGTCAAGCTTGGTTGCTAAAACTTTCTTGTTCACAATGTTCTTATTGGAGTTTCTCCAAAATTGGCCCTTTTGTAAGAATGGATGGAGCTAAAAGAGAAAATAACTGTTAGATATTTCACTGTAAGTCAATGAGATGCAAATAAACCTTGTTTCTTTAACTGCCGTCTCTTTCACTAACTGTGTGTTCCTGTGGCTTTGATTTTTGTTCTGGTTGTCAAACATTTATCATAAGGCTAATTCATGTCAGCAGTAGGGCTATAGGTAGGCATTACCATAGTCATATGCTATTTATCAACACTATCACCAGTATTCAAATTGGAAAAGTGAACTTTTCTCATTCACTCAGTGATGAAAGGAGGACTCTGGGCACCAGATTCTAATTTTTGAAATTGATGAAGTTTGAAAAATTATGAAAAATAAGAACAATTTGAATGAAGTGTTTTAAACTTTTGCATACGAGCTTTTCATAAAAATTACAATTTTTCACAACTATAAATTACTTGAAGATGTTCTAATAAAATAAAATTTCAGATTTTAAAATATGAAAGTTGTAAATTAGGAGGAAGGAGATAGGAGAACACATGTGCTATAGAAATGTAGAGAATCATGTGATGGAGAGCTGCAAAGAAGGATGGAGGCCGGAGAGAATAGAGTGGGTAAGTTAACCAAACCTGAAGATATATGAAGAAGTCACACATATAACTACAGCTTTAAGCTAGTCAGAAAGAAAAATGCAATTTAAAAAGAATTTGAATGGCCGGGCAGTGATGGCACGTGCCTTTAATCCTAGCACTTGGGAGGCAGAGGCAGGTGGATTTCTGAGTATGAGATCAGCCTGGTCTACAGAGTGAGTTCCAGGACAGCCAGGGCTACCCAAGACAGAGAAACCCTGTCTTGAAAAAACAAACAAACAAACAAACAAAGAATTTGAACAAAGGTATTACAATTTATTATATATAAAATATTCCTGTGGAAGTTAGGAAGCCCCCCAAAGACCCCAAGACTGTGTAGGGTATGATCATTGCCCTTGGTTACACATAAGAACCCGAGAAAAAGATGCTCTTGCTGAAGACACCACACACCTTGACTGCAGGACACAGTAGTGAGGCTGGAACTAAGGTGAAAACTTTCTCCCTGTTATCTGCACTGCTTGTCAGTCTGGCCTGTACATTTCACACTGGCAGAAGATGAACTGCAAGCTGCTGGGGAAGAAAAGTCAGCAGAACCCTTTTCAAACTGTGGACCTCGTATTCTATAATACCAAGTCCTCAGACACAATGTGTATACCGGGAAAATACTGACACAGCTATTATGGGAATAAACATCTGCTTGCTGATTGTATTTGAGGACTTCTTTAAAAGAGGGACTCATGTCTGTTAATGCACAGCTATTCAATATTCATGTCTGGGGAGATCAGAAGTCCTATAGATGAACCTACTTCTTATGTTTGGCTAAGAAGACACATTACTGAATTGCCTCCTGAAAATTTACATACCTAGAATAGTGCTATTGTCAGATTATATCAGAGAATCTTCTCTATGCCAAGAATATCAGTGCTTGACAAAAAAAAAAATGTCTATTGTGTTCTCATATTGAAATGGGACAGCCATGTGACTATTCCCAAAGCACAGGAAACATTGTGAAAGAGGGGATGGAGAGAATGTAAGAGCCAGACTCTGGGGAGAACAGCCATGAAATACTGTCTTTTAGGCGTGACATGGTCATGGTACTCATGAGCTTATGGCAGTTAAGTTTGCCTGTATAGGACCAGCACAAGATTGAGACAATAAAAAAGTTTAGCCAATGATGAGGGAGGAGGCTTATGAAGTCCAGCCTCTCAGATGAGCAATGTTAGAAACTAAAGGATACTGGAGGAGAGGAAGACATTGTCATCAGAAATACCACCACTTTGGAATTCTTTCTGTCTCATTGGATAGCTGCATACTCATGCCCACATGGAAGGCCTAGTGGGTTATAAATTCATTGGGTAAGGAAAAAAATAAAACAAAGAAAACAAAACCAAACAAAAGACATGAATGTGGGATAGGGGCATGGTGGGAGACTGGAGGATCTGTGAGGATGGAAAGAGATGACGGAGGGAGGGAAATGGGTGTGAACAGAAGACATTATATACTTATATGCTTGTATATAGCTGTCAAATAATACATTATTTTAATAGACCGTATAAAATGGATAAAACAACTACATCTAACCTTATAATTTAAACTAAATAAAAGCAAAAAAAAATTCTATGGAAAAAAATATCCCTTTCTTGGAGAGGAGGATGGTTTACTTTTAATATTGAATCATCAAATTTGTTCTCTTAAAGTGAAGGGCAAATGAATATGATCTGAGATAAAAATACACAGGAGTAAAATTTTGTTCATGTTCCAGCCTTGTGGCAATTTTAAAGGAAACTTTCACAGAAAGGAAATTTGTATAAGCTAGAAAATTAAACTGACATAGAGACAAGAATAGCAAAGAAACAGAATACCATAGTAAAATTGAGTACTGTATTTTCTTTATTTTTCTACTAGGTTATAATCTGCACAAAACCACAAAATGAATAGAATACCACATGGCTATGTCTTTAGATAAATGAAACACTTGACAGCACTGTTACAACAAACAGGAAAAAGGAAGCAGAAGGGTTGCTGAATGTGCCAGTGTTGCTGATAAGCAGTATTTTTAAGTATGTCTTGAACATATTAGAAAACCATCAGAATTTTTTAAGTATAACTGATATTCTAGGAGAAAATGTAGAGTTGAAAGTATTCAATTAAATTTAAAGAAGTCAGATAAAGAGAAGATGACAAAAACGGGTTAACTGCCTTCAAATAGAAAATTCTCACATGATATTCATTATCATAAAGATCAATAATAAGTTTAAGGTGAGTTCACTAAATGCATGAATTTAAAACAGAAACAAATTTGAATAAAACACTATACTCAACCAGACCAACAAAAAGCTTACAAGACTTAACTGGGTACTAGTTAACATAAAATCCACAGGGAAAGTCAATGTCCATTACATAAAACATCCAAGAAATAGAGGACACTGAGAAAGACCAAATTTAATAGAAATAAAAATAATAGGAATAGAACAAGAAGAAGATCCCAGCTTTAAGACCTATTTTTGACCCAATCAAAAATGAAAAATTTCCTAACCAATAAAAATAATGCCTATAAGGATACAAGAAGTATACAGAACACCAAATAGATTGGATCAGAAAATAAACTAATGTTGCTATATAATAACCAGAACACTAAACATATAGAACAAAGAAAGAATAATAAATGCTTCAAGGGGTAAAGGCCAAGTCACATATAAAAGTAGACCTATCCAAATTGCTCAAAGTTCTCAGTGGTGACACTAAAAGAAAGAAAGGTCAGGGCAATGGAACTGCAGACTATAAGATACCTCAGACAACCAGAACACTATACACAGCAAAATGTTGAATCCCCATAGATGGAGGAAACAAGATAGTCCATGATAAACTCAAATTTAAATAATACCTGTCCACAAATCTGCTACAACAGATGGTGCTAAAATGAAAACTCCAACCCTAAGAGGGGAACAATACCCACAAAAACACAGAAAATATATAAAACCTCACAGTAGCAAAACCAAAAAAAGGAAAGTAAACATACACACACACACACACACACACACACACACACACACACACACACACCCACCACCACCACCACCACCACCACCACCACCACCACCACCACCACCACCACTTCCAGCACCCAATAAAAAAAATTGTCATTGATATCTTTGGACTCAATTCCTAAGTAAAAAGAGAGAGGCTCTTCCAGTTTCCATCTACAGCCGGGGACATGAGCTTGTGACACAGGGCTCCATACACAAATAGCACTGGGAGAGAGCTAGCCTCCGAGGAGTGTGAACAAGCCTGTGGGCCAGAGGTAAGACTAGCACCTTGCTCAGAGGGCCCACAGGGAGCAGCCTTCTGGTTTCCATCTGCTACTGGGAGGCTGATCCTGTGCCACAGGTCTCCATACCCAAATAGAGTCAGGAAAGAGCTGGTGTCTCAGGAGTGCAGACACACCTTCTAGCACAGGTAAGACCACCACTTCTGTTCAAATTCCTGGCCAAAGAAAGACCATTGAGCAGCCATCAAGACACAGGAATCAAGGAACAGCTGGGGACAGTGTCCTTCTTGTTTCTGTCTGCACCACAGAGCTAACCCTGTAACACAGCTCTCAAAACCCAAATTCCTCTCAGAGAGAGCTGGTCTCCAAGGAGTAGTGATGCAGAGGCTTGCAGGAGGGATAAGCCACAATCAGAGAGAGAAGACCAGCTAAGACCAGAGATAGCCAGATCGCAAAGTGCAAGGGCAAGAACATAAGCAACAGAAACCAAGAGTACTTGGCACCATCAGAATCCAGCTCTCCCACCACAGCAAGCCCTGGATACCCCAACACACCAGAAAACCACGAGTCAGATTTAAAAATCACATCTCATGATGATGATAGAGGACTTTAAGAGGACATAAATAACTCCCTTAAAGAAATACAAGAGAACACAGTTAAACAGCTAGAAGCCCTTAAAGAGGAAACACAAAAATCCCTTAAAGAATTACAGGAAAACACAACCAAACAGGTGAAGGAATTTAACAAAACCATCCAGGATCTAAAAATGGAAAAAGAAACAATAAAGAAATCAGAAAGGCAGACAACCCTGGAGATAGAAAACCTAGGAAAGAGATCAGGAGTCACAGATGCAAGCATCACCAACAGAATACAAGAGATAGAAGAGAGAATCTCAGGTGCAGAAGATACCATAGAAAATCTTGTCACAACAGTCAAAGAAAATGCAAAATGCAAAAAGCTCCTAACCCAAAACATCCAGAAATTCCACACAATGAGAAGAACAAACCTAAGGATAATAGATATAGAAGAGAGTGAAGTTTCTCAAATAAAAGGGCCAGTAAATATCTTCAACATAATTAAGGAAGAAAACTTCACTAACCTAAAGAAAAGATGCACATGAATACATAAGCAGCCTATATAACTCCAAATAGACTGGACCAGAAAAGAAATTCCTCCTGTCACATAACAGTCAAAACAACAAATGCACAAAACAAAGAAGGAATATTAAAAGCAGTCAGGAAAAATGGTCAAGTAACATATAAAGGCAGAGCTATCAGGATTACACCAGACTTCTCACCACAGACTATGAAAACTAGAAGATCCTGGGCAGATCTTATACAGAGATCTAAGAGAACACAAATGCTAGCCCAGGATAATAAACCCAGCAAAACTCTCAATTATCATAAGTTGAGAAACCAAGATATTCCATGACAAAACCAAATTTACACAATATCATTCAACAATCCAGCCCTACAAAGGAAAATAGATGGACAACACAAGGAGGGAAACTACACCCTAAAAAAAGCAAAAAGTAATCTTCTTTGAACAAACCCAAAAGAAGATAGCCACACAAACATAAAAATAACATTGAAAACAACGGGAAGCAACAATCACTATTTCTTAATATCTCTTAACATCAATGGACCCAATTCCCCAATAAAAAAGACATAGACTAACAGACTGGGTACATAAACAGGACTCAGTACTTTGCTGCATAAAGAAAAGGCACCTCATTGTAAAAGATAAACACTACCTTAGAGTAAGGGGCTGGAAAACTACTTTCCAAGCAAGATAGTCCCAAGAAAAAAGCTAGAGTAGTCATCCTAACATCGGATAAAATTGAATTTCAACCAAAAGTCATCAAAAAACATAAGGAAGGGCACTTCATATTCACCAAAGGAAAAAAAATCTACCAAGAAAAACTCTCAATTCTGAACATTTATGCTCCAAATGCAAGGGCACCCACATTCATAAAAGAAACTTTGCTAAAGGTCAAAACACATATTGTACCTCACACAATAATAGTGGGAGAATTCAACATCCCTCTCTCATCAATGAACAGATCATGGAAACACAAACTAAATAGAGACACAGTGAAACTAACAGAAGTTAAGGACCCCGAAATCCATCAATATAATACAATACATAAACAAATTCAAAGAAAAAAACCACATGATCATTTCATTATATGCTGAAATAGCATGTGACAAAACTCAACATCCCTTTATGATAAAAGTCTTAGAAACATCAGGAATTCAAGGCCTATACCTAAACATAGTAAAAGCAATATACAGCAAACCAGTAGCCAACATCAAACTAAACAGAGAGAAACTTGAAACAATCCCACTAAAATCAGGGACTAGGCAAGGCTGCTCTCTATCGCCCTAACTATTCGATATAGTACTTGAAGTTCTAGCTAGAGCAATTAGACAACAAAAGGAAATCAAAGGGATACAAATTAGAAAGGAAGAAATCAAAATATCACTATGTGCATGATACGATCGTATAATTAAGTGACCAGAAAAACTCCACCAGAGAACTACAGCTTATAAACAACTTGAGCAAAGTGGCTGGATATAAAATTAACTCAAACAAATCAGTAGCCTTCCTATACTCAAAGGATAAACAGACCGAGAAAGAAATTAGGGAAATGATATCCTTCTCAATAGTCACAAACAATATAAAGTATCTTGGTGTGACTCTAACCAAAAAAGTGAAAGAGCTGTATGACAAGAACTTCAAGTCTCTGAAGAAAAAATTCAAAGAAGACCTCAGAAGATAGAAAGATCTCCCATGCTCATGGATTGGCAGGATTAATGTAGTAAAATTGTCCATCTTGCCAAAAGCAATCTAGAGATTCAGTGAAATACCCATCAAAATTCCAACTCACTTCTTCATAGAGTTAGAAAGAGCAATTCTCAAATTCATTTGGAATAGCAAAAAATCCAGGATAGCAAAAACTATTCTCAACAATAAAAGAACTTCTGAGGGAATCAGCATCCCTGACCTCAAGCTGTACTACAGAGCAGTAATGATAAAAACTGCATGGTATTGGTACAGTGACAGGCAATTAGATCAATGCAATAGAATTGAAGAACCAGAAATGACCCACCATACCTACAGTCACTTGATCTTTGACAAAGGAGCTAAAACCATCCAGTAGAAAAAAAGGTAGTATTTTCAACAAATAGGGCTGGTTCAAATGGTAGTCAACATGAAGAAGTATGCAAATTGATCCATTCCTCTCTCCCTCTATAAAAGTCAAGTCCAAGTGGATCAAGGACCTCCACATAAAGCCAGATACACTGAATCAAATAGAAGAGAATGTGGGGAAAAGTCCCAAATTCATGGAAATGGGGTAAAAATTCCCAAACAGAACAACAATGGTTTGTGCTCTAAGATCAAGAATCGACAAATGGGACCTCATAAAATTGCAAAACTTCTGTAAGAAAAAGAACACTATCAATAGGACAAAAAGGTAACCAACAGATTGGGAAAAGATCTTTACCAATCCTATATCAGATAGAGGGCTAATATCCAATATATACTAAGAACTCAAGAGTTAGACTCCAGAAATCCAAATAACCCTATTTAAAATTTGGGAACAGAGCTAAACAGAGAATTCTCAACTGAGAAAACTCGCAGGGCTGAGAACCACCTAAAGAAATGTTCAACATCCTTAGTCATCAGAGAAATGCAAATCAAAACAAATCTGAGATTTCACCTCAAACCAGTCAGAATGGCTAAGATCAAAAACTCAGGTGACAGCAGATGCTGGTGAGGATGTGGAGAAAGAGGAACACTCCTCCATTGTTGGTGGGATTGCAAGCTGGTACAACCACTCTGGAAATCAGTTTGGCGGACCCTCACAAAATTGAACATAGTACTACCTGACGACCCAGCTATACCACTCCTGGGCATATATGCAGAAGATGCTCCAACATGTAATAAGGACACATGCTCCACTATGTTCATAGCAGCCATATTTATAATAGCCAGAAGCTGGAAACAACCCAGATGTCCATCAGCAGAGAAATGGATCAAGAAAATGTGGTACATTTACACAATGGAATAATACTCAGCTGTTAAAAAACATGACTTAATGAAATCCACAGGAAAATGGATGGAACTTGAGAATATCATCCTGAGTGAGGTAAATCAGTCACAAAATAACAAACACAGTATGTACTCACTGATAAGCAGATATTTGCCCAAAAGTTTGGAATACCTAAGATTCCATTCACAGACCATATGAAGCCGAAGAAGGAAGATCAAAAGTGGATGCTACAGTGTTTCTTAGAAGGGTGAACAAAATACTCACAGGTGGAAATATGGAGACAAAGTGTGGAGTAGAGTCTGAAGGAAAGGCCATCCAGAGACTGTCCCACCTGGGGATTCATCACATGTGTGACCTCCAAACCCAGATGTTATTTTGGATGCTGGGAAGTGTTTGCTGATGAAAGCACAATAAGCTGTCTCCAGACAGGCTCAGGCAGAGCCTGAATAATACAGAGGCAGATGCTGGCAGACAGCCATTGGACTGAGTGTGGGGTCCTGGATGGATAAATTGGAGAAGGGACTGAGTGAGCTGAGGGGTTTTGCAGCCCCATGGAGGGAGCAACAGTGTCAACTGGCCAGACCCCCGGAGCTCCCAGAGACTGGACCACCAACCAAAGAATACACATGGAGGGACACGTGATGTTGGCCACATATGTGTCAGAGGAGGGCCTTGTTGTTCATTAGTGAGAGGAGAGGCCCTTGGGCCTGAGGGTGTTAGATGCCAGTGTAGGGCAATGCTAGGAAAGGAAGACAGGAGTGGGTGGTTGGGTGGGGGAGCATCCTCATAGAGTCAAGGGGAGGGAGGATGAGATAGGGAGATTCTGAAGTAGAGACCTGGAAAGGGGAAAACATTTGAAATGTAAATAAAGTAAATATCCAAAAAAACATATACACAGGCTAAAGGAATGAATCTGAAAACTTGATCCAACCTTCTAAAGCATATATAAGATACATCTCAATATCAAAGGTAGTTGTTACCTCAAAGTAAAGGGTTGGGGAAAGGGTTTCTAAGCAAATGAACCTAAAAATCAAGGTAGAGTAAATATTATAACATCTCACAAAACAGATTTCAAATGCAAATTAATCAAAAGAGATGGGGAAGTACATTCATATTCATCAAAAGACAAATCCACCATGATGATCTCCCAGTTCTTAACATCTGTGCCCCAAACATCTATACCCAAGTCTGTTAAAGAAATACAACTAAATCTCAAATCACACATCAATCTCACACATTTATAGTGGGAGACTTTATACCCCAGTCTCACCAATGGATGAGTCATCCAGACAAAAACTCAATAAATATAGGAGCTAAGAGATGTTATAAACAAATTGGGTGTTACACCAGTAAGATAGCTGAAGGAGATTAAAGAGTACAAATAAGAAAATAAAAATTCAAGATATCATTTACAGATGATATGATAGTATACATAAGCAAACCTCAAATTTCTACCAGGAAATTCCTATGGCTGATGAATACTTTCAGTGATGTGCCTGGATACAAGATTAACTCAAATAAAAATTAGTATCCTTCCTGTATACAAATGACAAACTGAGAAAAAACTCAGGGAAACAGCACTTTTCACAATAACCACAAAAAAATATAAAGTATTTTGGGTTTGCCAAATCAAGAAAGCAAAAGACTAATATGAAAAAAGTTTAAGTCTTTGAAGAAAAATAAAAAGAGATAAAAAAAAAATGGATCAATAAAATTAACATAATAAACAGTAAAAGAACTTCCAGGGGTAACACCATCCCTAATTTTAAAGTGTACCATAGTGCTATAGTAATAAAAGCCACAAAGTATTCTCATAAAAAAGCAATGGAATCGAATTGAAGGCCCAGATATAAATCCACACGCACTATGGACACCTTATTTTTTATAAAGAAGCTATAAATATTCAATAGAAAAAAAGAAAACATCAAAAATGGTGCTGGTCTAACTGGATGTCTTCACGTTGAAGAATACTAATAGATCCATATTATCCCTTTACAAAACTCAAGGCCAAATGATGATCACAACATTAAAAGAGACTTGATGGAACGCTGGCATTGATGGAAGAAAAAGTAAGAAATAGCCTAGATAATATTTATAACTGCTTATATTAGGAATACTAATTATGTTCCAAAAAACCTCTTTACCTGAGAACATCTACATGTACATAGACTCTGGGAACCTGCCCTTGATGGAAGAAAAAGTAGGGATAACCTTGAACATATGTATAACTGTCTACATTATGAATGCTAATTAAGTTCCACCAAAATCTCTTTACACGAGAACATGTACATGCAAATAGCTTCTGGAGACCTGCCCCCACTTGGTTCTGATTGGTAAATAAAGATGCTGACAACCAACAGCTGAGCAGGGCAGATAGAGTTCAGACATCTAGTATTCTCTAGCTAGGGACAGGGAGGAAGGAGAAGGAGAAAGATATCCACCATGCCAGGCGAGATAGAAAAGAGGAGATGCCATGACTGAGAAGGTTCAGGACAGGGAGACATAACTGCCAAGTAGGAGCCAAGAGAGTGCAATCCAAGAGGGCTGTGCAACTGGGTCCAAAGCAGCCAAGGTAATGTTACAAAATGCAACAAATGTTAACTCAGGATTACCAGAGGGAGGTGGATTAGCGAAATGCAGGTTAGGATGTAGCCTAGCCACTGAGCTGTTTGAAGAATATTAAAATATAAAGGCTGAGTGTGTTTCTTTCATTTGAGAACTGATAGCTTTGGGGAAGGTAGTGTGGAATGTACTCCCTAAATTTATTTAATTATTTTAATTATACATATACTAGCACAGGAGATGCTAGGAAACATAAGAACAGACATTGCTACCTTCCATGGGAGTGGAGCCCGGGGTACATCTTTATGGAGTGAGTCTCCTTCCACTCTGAGTGACAGCTCCTCATGGAGAGCCTGGGCAATGGCATACACAGCAGCATGGACTTTGTAGCTGGCGGGTGAGGTATTCATATCCCAAACATGCAGAGGTCGTGTGCTCAGGCTGCCATTTGGCTCACATTGACTTAGTACCCTGACTCTGTGTTGATAGTATTCTGGACATTCAAATAAGATTGACCACACATCCCGGAGAAAGATATCATGAGGGTATTTTCTAGGTTGAACACTCCTGAAAAAATCCTTGAATCCCACAATTTCATCCATGTGAACTGAAAATGATAATGCTCCACCAAAATATGTATAAAATAGATTTTGTTCAATAGGTAATGTGGTGATGTACCAATCAGAAGTTGTGATCCAGACATTACCAGAAGGAGGATAGCCAATGATGAGATAGACAATCATCAGAAAATCATGGGTGTCACCAAATGCAACGATAACATGTGCCAATATGACTCTTTCTATTAAAAGGTCTAAGTTTATAAAGTCCTTAAGAGGAAATGCTGTACACTTTTCTGCAAATGCAACACAAAGTCCATGGTTGATCATCTCCTCTGTGATGTCCCTAATGAACAGTTCTCCCCTCATATTATCTGGGACCACCAGTCCAACCCAGACCCAAGTGAAGTATAGCAGCAGTTGAATAATTCCCTGATACAGAGCTGTGGTGTGCACAGGAAACTGGTAAGGAGACTGGAGCTGGACTCTGGTCCCAGGACTCTGGTCAAAAAGAGCATAGCTGATCTAAACAGAAAGAAAGTTAATACTTAAGTCAAGACAATTAGGTTTATTCTCAAATAAGAATACCTTTTCTGTTTATGCACTGTAGGAGAAATTAAACTGTTAAATAACCTTGCTAAGAAATACCAATTTGTTACCTATGTCACTTACTCTCCTCACTGTGTACATGGAATGTATCTTTTTCTTTGTACTTTTATAGAACATACTGAACAGGGCCACAGAGTGTCTGTCTCCTGATCTCAGTTCAGGTAATACCAACCAGGATCATTTGCAAATCTGTCACTTCCCATACCACAACTTTCATCTTCCTGATAATGAAAGTGGAGAAACATTAACACTAAAGGCCCTTTTACTTGAAGTCACAAATCAATAACTAATTAACCAATAAAGAGGAATCTATGAAGCATTGTAAAATCCACTAGTGAAGTTCCTATGTCTTTTGTTTTTCTGTAATACTTAATCTGTAGTCAACTAACCTAAAATAAGCTTGCTTAGGTTAGAAGGCTGATTATTTACCTCAATGCTTGTTATAAAGTCTCTCTTTTAACAGGAACCTCTAGTCACCCCTGTAGGGTTAATGGTGTCCCGAGTCTGCGATGCAGGAATTTCACTGCCCTTACCACTAGCTGGTGCTGGGTGGGTGTTGGGCTATGGGGAGCTGCAGGATACTGCTCCAGGGATTGGGGAGTGCAGTCTGAGGTCCTGTGGACAGCCAGAGCTGGCTTGGAGTCCTCAGCCCTGCAGGGAGGCCGGGGCTGTCTGGTTCTCAGGCTCTTGGGCACCCAGGCACTGCTGGATGCTGTGGAAGAGCTGAGAACAGGTTGGGGTCAGAGGGCTGGAGCTGTCTGGGAGTTAAAGCAAAAAGGGGAGCAGCTCTGGTTGGGTCCTGTGGGGAATGAGTCCTTGGCTTGTCAGAGGTTGGCTTGGGCAGAGTGGTCACTGTGACTGGGAACACTGAGAGGCCTTCCACAGGAGATTAAACATGCTGGTTCTTTAGGCTTTCTCTATTGCTCCCCAAGACAGATCAGAATGAAGAGACAGTCCATGGTTTTAAGACATTTATTGTCATGGTAGAAGGTAGATAAGTAAAACCGTGGTACTGAGGTTAAATACCTTTTTCAGGGAGGAATGTTTGGGAAGTGGAAGTTGTAGGCTAAGCCTCCAGATCTTTGGGTAGCTCATTAAAATGGAGATCTGTCTTGAGGAGATATGACCTGTGATCATGTCCTCTATCTGTGAAGGGGTGTGGGGCATTGCCCTTACATGACTGGTGGCCACTAATCTATGGAGGGCTGTGGTCTCATGCCATGTGGTCTAGTGTCCAGGAACCAGGCAAAACACCTGCCCTCCCTCAGGGTCCCTGGGGTTTCCAACCTTAGCTCAACCAGGAATGAGGCTCCCTTTCATGGTCCTACAACCCCCATCACATTGCTTTCCTTCTTATCAGAAAACGTAAGTTGAGTTGTCTACACAGTCATTCCTATGTAGTTAAGAACATCTCCTCAGGGATGGAGGGTAGACTAGATCATTAATTACCTAATCTGCTATATCAAATGACCAATTATCAAATCCACTTCACTTATTCTATTATTTGGATGAAACAATCCTTTTCCTAAATATATGTTTTTTAATGGGTTCCAGGATTTTTACTGTAGTCCAGGAACATATTTCCAAGGTTTGGCCAACACTCCCCATCTTACTGAATCTTATATCTCTCTCTACACTGGTGGTATCAGTATATCCTGGTATCCATGGCTCAGTTTGCGACTTGATCTCCTTTCCACACAAAGTCCCTAAATAATAATCTGCTAAATCAGATGCCCAACGGTCACACCCTAATCCGCGGCTCATGCCCTGGGTCTATGCACTGACTTCTCCTCAGGCATCTGAGTTTAGGTGTTTAGTGAACATTTCACTTATTAGATCCAAAATCATGATAATTGAATACCGACACTCAATATATATTAATTGATTGGGCGAGAGGGGTGGGTGGGAAGAAGGAAAAGGAATAGGAAACAAGAAATCACAAAATGAAGTAAACATGAATACTTTGAGGAAGGAAACTGTAACATAAAGAAATATTCAAGATTTAGTAAATGCACAAAAGAAAGCAATTTAAATAGGTGATACATGACAATACAATTTTTTATATTAATAAACTCTGATAATGGGTTCATGAGTACCATGAAACAAATTAATTAATAAAATATAATTTAAATTATGCTATACTAATTGACATAAATATAGATACAATTTAGATATATCTAAACATCTGAATTAACTACTTTTAAACCATAAATTTAAAAAAAAAATTAAATCTTTGAAGTGTGACAAATCATGTCCAAAAAATAAGGCAAGGGACTGGGGTGGTGAGACCTGTTGTCCTGCAGATAGGACAAATCCAGGGTTCTGTCTGCCCTCCAATCCAGGTGTTGCTCGCAGGAAGATGCAGTTCCTCAGGGGAGATGGGCTGACAAAGCAGAAGAGCTATACTTTGTCACTCCCTATGACTCAGAGGGCTGTGGCAGGCTGCCCTCTCTGGAGAGAACTGATCTTCTAACACTGATCTACTGTGGAAACTGAGAATGGGGAGTAACAGCGCCTCACAGAGTCTGCAGCAAAGTGAACAGACATACTTGAGACTGCCTCAGAAGGAAGGGGACAAAATGGAAGGTCACGATGGTGAAAAATTAAATACTTAGGAGGAGGCTTGGCTCAGGCAGTTTATGGAGTGAAGATTTAGTTCACTTTCTCGCTGTCTAGGTGCTGACCTTAATATCAGATGATAAGTGTGGAGTCTGATAGACCAAAGCCAGAGCTTAGGGAACTGAAGAACAATGCTATACATGCATGAAGATGTCATGAAAAATCCATTATTTTGTAATATATAATGGATACATTATATATTACAAAATGTGGTACATTTACACAATATAATATTACTCAGCTATCAAAAATGATGATTTCACAAATTTTGCAGGCAAATGGATGAAATTAGGAAATATCCTGAGTGATGTAACCAAGACACAAAAGGACATACATGTTATACACTCACTGATAAGTGGATATTAGCCCAAAAACTCAGCATACTCCCCAGTAGGAAACAGGGTGGTGGAAGGAGCAACCAGGAATTTCCAGATGCCAGGGATGTGAGAGGCTCTTAAGACCCAATTGTAATGACATTAGCTGTAATGAACAACACAGTGTTGATAGAACCTGAAGAGATCATCTCCAGAAGACAGGCATGGCCGCCACTTGAGGGATGGGGCCACTCAACTTTCTCAAAATTTATAACACAGAATTGTTCCTGTCTAAAGGAAACTCAAGGGCAAAAAATTGGAGCAGAGACTGAAGGAAAGGCCATCTAGAGACTACTCCACTTGGGATCCAACACATCTGCAGACACCAAACCCTGACACTATTGTTGATGCCAAGTGCTTACAGACAGGAATTAGTATGGCTGACCTCTGAGAGACTCTGCCAACACCTTACTAAGATAGATGCAGATACTGACAGCCAACCATTGGAGTGAACCCAGAGACCACAATGGAAGGGTTAGGGAAAGGACTGAAGGAGCTGAAGGGAATAGGAAGACAACAAGCTGGACCTCTCAGAGTTCCCATGGACTAAACTACCAACCAAAAAGTATACATGGATGGGTCCATCGCTCCTGCTACATATGTAGCAGAGGATTGCCTTATCTGGCACCAAAGGGAGAGGAGGCACTTGATCCTTGTTGCCCCAGCAAAGGGGGATGCTAGAGGAGTGAGGACAGAGTGGGTTGGTGGTTGCGGAAGTACCCTCTTAGAGTAAGGGGAATGGGATAGAGGGTTTGAGGACGTAAGACTGGGAAGGAGACAACATTTGAAACATAAATAAAATAACCAATTTTTAAAATTTACCTCATAAAATCTCATAAAATATAAAAATATAAAAACTTTGTCAGTCATAATGGAGCATGACTTTAATTCCAGCCCTGGGCAAGCAAAGGCAGGAGTATCTCTCTAAGGCTGTCTTGGGCTACATAGGAAGTTCTAGACTAGGCAAGTTGGCATAGTAAGAATTTGTCTCAAAAATAAACAAATAGGTGAAAATTAAAAATAAAAATGAATCATCATGACAGCATAATTCATTTTACTAAGATTTAATTTACTTCATTGAGGATAGTAGGAAACCTTAAGCACTGGATCAGGGTTACCTGCAAACTATTTCTAAATAGCCACCTTTCAAGTATATTACTAATTACGATGCAATTGACTTATACATGCAGTCTCTCTAGCATTGTTTATAAGAAATTATTAGTGAACAACAGAAAGATTTTTACATTGACAAAATTAAAAACTGCCAAAATAGAAAAATTACAGACAGCCCAAATGTCCAGCCACGGTAAGTCTGACCCACGATTCTTAGTAAATGAATCTTATGTGGCACTCTGAGCTGATACCACAGTAAAATAATCAGCAATATGTTCATAGTAGTTACTGTAAAGATATGTGTGTAGAATTACTATAGTCCTCATGCTTTGTTACACTCTAAAATTGAATACAAAATAAACACAGTATTAAAAATAGTAAATAGCAAAAGAAATTTTCTTGAAGTGGTAAGAATACAGGCTGTGAATACTTTTTTTTTTCAATTTTAAAGTATTTGAAATTAAACTTATTTTACAAACATGATTTCATCTTATGAATAAAGTATTCTTCAGAGTTAAAAGATAACAAAATACTAAATTATTAAACAGTTCCATACCTCATCAATAAACAATAACTGGATTAATTAGCAATTATTTCTATATTACTATGTTTAACATAAGAATCGAGATGCTTTGCGTACCTGTGGGACATTGTAGAGACTGAGAACTCGGGAGACCTGGGTTGATATTTCTGTTGAAATGCCTCCTATCACTGCAACCAGCTTATCAGTCTTCTCAGGCCTGCAGCTGTAGTTAGGACTAGGTGGGCTCTCTCCTGAGAGCAAAGCCATTGAACTTACCACGGCCTTAGTCTCAGTAAAGTCAACATTGAAGAGATAGAATCCCAAGGACATGTTGAATAGAATATTTGGGTCTTTGTTGATTTTTTCTATAGCAAAAATCATTGCCAACATGTGCTGATAATTTTTAGTGAGATCCCTAGGAGGAAAAATTGGAAAGATCATTTTTTGTGCTTTTTTAAATTAATTTTTAATTAAAATATGATTACAACTTTTACCTACCTCTCATTTCTCCATACAGCTCCTTCCACACTACTTCTAAAATTCTGGATTTTTGTTTATAAAAGTCTAACACATATAAGAAATATACATGATATTCTAAAAAACAAGCAGGATATTCTATATTTAAAAATGTGGCAAAAATTGTCATAAAAAAGAAGATTCATAGTACAACTTATTAACAAATTAACAATTTTTGCTTTTGAATTTTTTTTGAGACAGAGTCTCGGTTATTCACTCAAGGTTGAATTTAAAGTCACTATGCACACTAGGTTAACCTCAGGCTCACAGAGATCCCCCTGCCTCTGCTTCTCATGTTCTGGGATTAAAGGTTTGCATCACCACATACTGTCAAATGTACAATTTTTAATTTTTATTGTGCAATTTCTGTCTGTGAAATTAAAATGGTGGAGTAAAGCATGTGGAAAATAGCAAACATTAAAACTTAGTATTTCATGTGGTCTTCAAAAATAGGATAAACCTTGGATAGATACACAGTGCTTGATCAACCAGAGCAATTGAAAAATATTACTGTCAAGAAAATTTAAGCAGAAAAATAAAATGTTCTCAGTAAAATACACTAAATACCTACAAAGAAAAATTGTTTTCGACTGCAAAGTGCTTTCAACACATCTTACATATTTAAGAGAATTCAGCATGAGTAGAGGAGAGGCACACAGATGGCCAGTCATGGCTGAGTAGCCATTGGCATTTGGTGGCTACTGGGGAAGGGAGAGTCAGTTTCCTTAGAAGGTTTGCCCTAGTAGCTTGCCTAGACTCTAGATAATGTCCTATCCTTCGGCAGTACTGGCTTGCCTAAATTAACTCAGAAGATTAAAAATTGAGAGAGAGTGTGAGAGAGAGAAAGACAGAGAAACAGAGAGACCCCATGAAGTTGAAGGCAGGAGATATTGGAGGAGAAGCAGTAGGGGTGGGTGAGATCAACATATACTATATGTATATATACACACAAAATCCTGAAACAACAATATTTTTTAAAGAGAGAAGTCAAACACTTACACAACAACCATATCCGGTATATATGTTGTATCATTAAAGTCAAAAAGAATTCTAGAGTCTCCAGAAGTCACTCTAAGGGAAAAGAGTCCTCCAATAACAAAATCCCCATCTTGATAGTAGGCAGGAGAAGCAGGTATACTTAAGGAGAAACAAGAAATTTGTTCCTGGAATACAATGAGAACAATCAGGAGAGAGAAAGCAATGAGTAATTTCATACTAATACTGATAAATAATTGATAAAACCCAGATATCTGTTCAGTTGAGAATCTTGGACTAATCAGTGATAATAACACATCAACATACTGGTAAAACATGTGTCTGTCTGGTCTGTGTGGATCAACTTTATAAAGCATTGCTTTGTCCTGATTCAGGCCCACCAGTATTCAAACACTCCCTCAGTTCCTGGGAGTATAATTGGCTTTGCACCTACTTAGCCCTAGATTATGTCCCCTTAACAGAGTCACTGTGAGTCCCCAAGGGCTCAGGAACCTCTCACTTGGCACCTGAGAATAGTGATTCTCAAAAGAAAAACATACAATTAAGAACAACTGTGAAGTCCTCTAAAACACCTGTGGGGTGTGTACATTCACTGAGCTGAGACTTCCCCAGGTCTCAAGGTAAAGAGAGACTAACCAGTGGTAACATAACTAAGTCATGAAGGGTCATTTGAAGCAGGTATCAAAGGGGTCACTGTTTGTGAGGGGAAGGGCTGGACTCCTAATTATTTGACATCAGTATCATTTTAGAGTATTTCTACGAGGCAAAGAAAAAGCCTTACCTTAGAAAACATTATTTCTGATCACTACATTGGGTCAAAATCAACTTGTGTATTTTTTTTTATTGGATATTTTATGTATTTACATTTTAAGTGTTATACCCTTTCCAGGTTTCCCATCTGGAACCCCTCCCCCATCCCCCTCCCTCTGCTTCTAAGAGGGTGTTCCGCTACCCACCCACCCACTCCCACTGTTGCAAGGATACACATCTGTATCCGTAAGGCTCTGACAGAGCTACTCAGGAGACGTCAAGATCAGGCTGCAGTCAGCAAGCACTTCTTGGCATTAGCAATAGTGATTGAGTTTGCTGGCTGCATATGGGATAGATCCCCAGCTGGGGCAGTCTCTGGATGGCCTTTCCTTCATTATCTACTCTACTCTCTGTCCCTGTTTATCCTTTAGACAAGAGCAATTCTGGGGTAAAATTTTTGAGAAGGGTAGGTGGCCTAATTCCTCAAACAAGGGTCAGGCCTAACCTGTGGATATGGTCTCTACAGGGTCTCTCTCTACTTTGTTGCATAGTTCAGCTACTGTCATCTCCATTGGGTGCTGGGAGCCTCTTGCTTTCCTGGCATCTGGGACTTTCTGATGGCTACTTGCAGTTCCCCACACCCCATTGCTACATACCTCTATTCAATTTCCTGACCCTCTGTACATCTCCCTGTCTCTTCCCACACCTGATCCTGCCCTCCTTTTTTCCTCTCCCCCTCCTCTAATTCTCCCAAGTACCTCCCATGATTATTTTGTTCACCCTTCTAAGAAGGACTTATGCATCCGCACTTTGGTCTTCTTGAGCTTCATAGTATGTAAGTTATATCATGGGTAGTCCAAGGATTTTTCCTAATATCCATTTATAAGTGAATACATGCCATGTCTCTTCTTTTGTGACTGTGTTAGCTCACTCAGGATGATATTTTCTAATTTCATCCATTTGCCTGCGAATATCAAAAAGTTATGGGCTTTTTTTTTTCTTTTTATCTTTTTTGGTTTTTTGAGACAGAGTTTCTCTGTGTAGCCCTGGCTGACCTGGAACTCACTCTGTAGACCAGGCTGGCCTCGAGCTCAGAAATTCTCCTGCTTCTGCCTCCCAAGTGCTGGTTTTTAATATATAAGTGTACCACATTTTCTGTACCCATTCCTCTATTGAGGGACATATGGGTTGTTTCCAGCTTGTGACTATTATGAATAAGGTTGCTAGGAATATGTTGGAGCATGTGTCCTTGTTATATGTTGGAGCATCTTTTGCATATACATCCAGGAGTGGTATAGCTGGGTCCTCAGGTAGTACTAGGTCCAATTTTCTGAGGAATCTGCAGAATGATTTCCAGAGTGGTTGTATCAGCTTGCAATCCCATCATCAATGGAGGAGTGTTCATCTTTCTTCACATCCTCACCAGCATCTGCTGTCACCTGAGTTTTTGATATTAGCCATTCTGGCTGGTGTGAGGTGGAATCTCAGGGTTGTTTTAATTTGCATTTCTCTAATGACTAAGAATGTTGAACATTTTCGGCCATTCCATATTCCTCAGTTGAGAATTAAAGTAAGGAAATTCAAAAAAATCAACAAATCATACTACAAAAGCCTATACCCAACAAAACTGAAAAATCTTGATGAAATGGACAATTTTCTAGACAGATTCCAGGTAACAAAGTTAAATCAGGATCAGATAAACCATCTAAACAGTCCCAAAACCACCAAAGAAATAGAATAAGTCATTAAATGTCTCAAAATGAATAAAAGCCCAGAACCAGATGGGCTTAGTCCAGAATTCTATCAGAACTTCAAGGAAGACCTAATAACAATACTCTTCAAACTATTCCACAAGATAGAAACAGAAGGAACACTACCCAATTTGTTCTATGAAACCACAATTATGCTTATACCTAAACCACACAAAGACCCAACAAAGAAAGAGAACTTCGGACCAATTTCCCTTATGAATATCAATGCAAAAATATTCAATAAAATTCTTGCAAACTGAATCCGAGAACACATCAAAACTATCATTGACCATGATCAAGTAGGCTTCATCCCAGGGATGCAGGGATGGTTCAATATACGTGAATCCATCAAAGGAATCCACTATAAAAAATAAACTCAAAGTCAAAACCACATGATCCTCTCATTCCATGTTGAGAACATATTTGACAAATTTCAACACCTCTTCATTGTAAAAGTCTTAGAAAGATCAGGATTTCAAGGCCCATACCTAAACATAGTAAAAGCAATATACAGCAAACCAGTGGCCAACATCAAACTAAATGGAGAGAAACTTGAAGTAATCCCACTAAAATCAGGGACTAGACAGGAATGCCCACTGTCTCCATACCTATTCAATATAGTACTCAAAGTCCTAGCCAGAGCAGTTAGACAACAAAAGGAGGTCAAAGGGATGCAAATTGGAAAGGAAGAAGTCAAAATATCACTATTTGCAGATGATACGATAGTATACCTAAGTGACCCTAAACCTGATAAACAACTTCAGCAAAGTGGCTAGATATCAAATTAACTCAAACAAATCAGTAGCCTTCTCTACTCAAAGGATAAACAGGCTAGAATGAAATTAGCTAAAAGACACCTTTCACAATAGTCACAAATAATATAAAATATCTTTGATATGACTCTAACCATGCAAGTGAAAGATGTGTATGACAAGAATTTCAAGTGTCTGAAGAAGGAAAGCGAACTTTGGGATTTTTAACATCTTACATTATATACGCTTATGAATAAAATGTTTTGAAATATGTAAACATTGTGAAAATTAAATATAAATTTTTAATTCACATAGATTGTTTTTCAAGCACTGGCATTATTTCAAATGTATGTACTTCAAAGAATGGCAATCAAAGGATATTACTATCTTTAAAATAAATGTGTATTGTTTATGAGGTCTAATGTGTTAATCTTTCTTTTTTTTTTTTATCTTTACTCCATTTTACAGTCCAGAATTCATCCTGCTCCTGGTCTGCACCCCAACTGCTCCCCATCTCAATCTTCCTCCCCCTGTGTTTGTTTGTTTGTTTGTTTGTTTATTTCTCTTGTTCTTTCCTTCACTCACTCATTCAGTCGTTCATTTTTGGTGCGGGCACTGTAGGAGACAGAACCCAAAGCATGAAACATGGCAGGCAGTACTCTCCCACAGTGTCATATCTTCAAAGGACTACGTTTCCCAGGATGTCCTTGAATATGTGCCCATCCTGTCTCAGTCTTCTGATTAGTTGAGGTTACAGGTGTGCATCACCAAGCCTAACTGTTAACATATTTTGATGTGAAAAAATGCATATTTGTATTAACAAATCCAGATATGTAAAGAGATATTTCATATTTTTTTTGAATCATATCAAATCCATTCACATGGAAAATCAACTTCATCAAAGCTTTTAAGAGGGTAAGAACCTTTAGGTAAGAATGTGTACAGAGGCTTTGTTGCTTAGAACATGAAGAAAATCACACTTTCTCTTCAGCTTATTTCTTTGAATCTGTTGACTGCAACATGGTTATCCTTGACTTTACAGATAATATCTCCATATAAGTGATATCATACCACAACTTGCGTTGTGACTTCTCAATTTTGGAGACGTTTCCATATGTCCTGAGAAGAAGGTCTTTCCTCCCTGTTTAGGTGAGATATTCTGTATATAAGTGTGTGGTCCATCTGAATCAGAACATGTTAGCTCCATTACTTCTCTATTTAGTTTCTGTAAGATGACCTTTCCATTGGTGAGACTGTGGTGTTGAAGTCTCTCAGTATTGGTGTGTGAAGGAGGATGTGTGGTTTGAGCATTAGTAATTTCTCTTTTATGAATGTGGAAGTCCTTGTATTTGGAGCATAGATGTTGGAATGTAAATATCATCTTGGTGGACTTTTCCTTTGATGGATATTAACTTTCCTTCCCCATTTCTTTTGACTAATTTTGGTTGAAAGTCTATTTTGCTAGATATTAGAACAGCTACACCAGCTTTATTCTTGTGTCTGTTTACTTGGAAAATTATTTTTCAGCTCTTTACTCTGAGGAAATATTCATCTTTGTTGTTGAGGTACATTTCTTGTATGCAGGATAATGATGAATAAAGTTTTCATATTCATTCTGCTAGCCCGTGTCCTTTTATTAGGGAATCTAGACCATTAATTTTGATAGATATTAATGAACAATGATTGTTAATTCTTCTTTTGATTTTGATGGTGATAGTGTGTGTGTGTGTGTGTGTGTTTGTGTATGAGTGTGTGTGTTTGTGTATATGTGTGAAAGCACATGCACGATTTCTTTCTTTTGACTTTGCTGGCATACAAATATTCATTTCTTGTATTTTGTTGCATTTACTTAATGGAGTTTCCTTTTTGTACATTATGTAAGGATGGATTTGTGAATGGCTGTTCAAATTTAGTTTTCTTGTGAAATATTTTCTCTTCTCCATCTGTGGTGATTGAAAGTTTTGCTGGGTATAGGAGCCTTGGCTAACATCTGTGGTCTCCTAGATTCTAAAAAACATCTGTCCAGGCCCTTCTGGCTTTTAGAGTCTCTGTTAAGAAGTCAAGTGTAATTCTAATAGGTATGTCTTTATATGTTACTTGACCATTTTTCTTTGTAGCTTTTAATACTCTTTCTTTGTTCTGTATATTTGGTGTTATGATTATTATGTGATAGGGGGACTTTCCTATCTGGCCCAAACTATATGATGTTCAGTAAACTTCTTCTAGCTCGTATATGGAATAAAATCTGTCCATCAGTTTCTGAGCTTAAAAAAAAAACAACTTCTTCTACCTTTATAGACATCTCTTCCTTTAGGTAAGGGGAATTTTCTTCCATGATTTTGTTGAAAATATTTTCTAGGCCATTGATCTGGGAATCATTACTTGTTGTATTCCTATTAATCTTAGGTTTTTGTCTTTTCATAGTGTCCCTGATTTCCTGGAAGTTTTGTGCATGAACTTTTTAGATTCAACATTTTCTTTGACCAATGTGTCAATTTCTTCTATCATATCTTCTGTGTTTCATATTCTTTCTTTGGTTTGTGAAATTCTATTGGTGATGCTTGCATCTGTAATTCCTGTTCACTTATCTAGATTTCCTATTTCCAGGATTCTTCCACTTTGTGGGATTTTTATTGATCTTATTTCCATTTTCAGGTTTTGAATGGTCTTTTTAATTTCATTCACATATTTGTTTGTATTTTGCAGGATATATTTAAGGGATTCAATAATTTCCTGTATAAAGGGAATAGGAGGGACCATGTGTGAGGAGGGCAGAGGAAGAGAGTAAAGGGGAGAGTAAAAGAATGGGAGGGGTGTCTCTGAGACAAGCAAAAAACCACGGGCTGTAAAAATCCCAGGATTCAGTGAGGGTGGCCCTAGCTAAGACTCCTAGCAATGGGAGATATGAAGCCTGAACTGGACCTCTCCTGTAATTGGGCAAAACTTCTAGGGTAGGGATGAGGACACCAACACAGCCACAAGTCTTTCAACCTACAATTTATCCTGCCTACAAGATGGGCTGGGGTAAGGTTAGCACAGAAATTATAGGAGGGGTCAACCAATGACTAGTCCAGGTTAAGACCTATGCCATGAGATGGAACTCATTCCTGATACTTCCTGGGGAGCCAGGATCTAGAGACTGTGTAGCCCAGAGACCCTCAATAGAAACAAATATAAATGGCAAAACAAACAAACCCCAACAACAAATACCAAAAAAAGTAACCCAAAGTGAATAAAATGATTCCTAATGATAATCAGCATTATACATAGATTGGTGTATATCCCAGTTATTTTGAGAGAGGCTTCACCTTGCAACTAATGGAAACACATGCAGAGATCCACATCGAATAACGAGAAGGAGCTTGGTGAATCCTGCAGAAGAGGGGAAGTAAGGATTGCAAGTTAGAGGGAACAAGTATACCATAACAAAAAACTCACAGAATCAGCTAATATAGTACTCACAGAGACTGAAGAAGACACCAGGGAACCTGCATGGAAATGACCTAGAATCTCTATACATGTTCCATTTGTGTAGCTTCATTATCTTCTGGACTCCTAACAGTGGTGGAAGCAGGAGATATCTCTGACTCTGTTGCCTGCTACTTGGACCCTTTCCCTGCACTGAACTGTCTTGTGTAGCCTTAGTAGAAAAGGAGGTACCTAGTCTTACTGCATTTGATATGACACGGCTGGTTGATACCCATGGTAGACCTGCCATTTTCTGATAAAAATGGAAGAAGAGTGGATAGAAGTAAGAGGTGGTGTAATTGGGATGAGAAAAGAGATGGGAAATTAATGTAGAATAATTAATTAACTGATTAAACAAAACACCAAATTCATGTCAATTTCTTATTGCTTATAGTGCCTTTATAACAAAGATTTTAGCATATTTTGAAACAATTGTGAGTAGAATTGTTTGCCTTACTTATCTCTCAAGAATGCTTATAATTGACAAATTACTGATGTGTATCTTGACTTTAACCATGGTACTTTGCTTAATGGGTTATCAGATCTAAAAGTTTTGTTTTGTTTTTGTTTGTTTTAGTTTTTTTGGGTTTTTTGTGGATCCTTAGGGTTTTTAGATATGAGATAAAGTCATCTGCAAATAAGGATAGTTTGACTTCCTGCAAATAAGGATAGTTTGACTTCCCTTTCTAATTCTAGCCCTTTCCTTTATTCTTCAACTCTATAACTCTCAATGCAGAACATTGCAAACATTGTCACTAAAAGATGAAAGATGACCAAAATGTCCCTATTCAGATACAAAAATCCCAATGCAAAAGCATAAGTAAGATGAGAATGACTTAGACAAAATTCTAGATCAAGAATTCAAAGGAAGGATTATAAATATGTTCAAAGAAATTAATAAGAGCACCAATAAAAGCTGAAATAAATAAGGAAATCAACACAGAACATGAAATGGAATGCAGTAGAGATAACTGGATGGAAAGGAAAATGCAATATAAGATACAATGTAAGATACAATGAAGACAGTTCTATGAGGAAGTTTTATAGCTTTAAGTGCCTATATTAAAAAATCATGGTGGAATAGAGAGAAATAATCTAGGATGAGGTGCTCAGAATTTGGATATCCAACTTTTGGAAAAAGATACAGTCACAGGGAATTGACCAGAGGTCACCCAGAGCAAAGACTCAGGTGAGTGTGTTCCACAACTCAAAGAGTTCAGAGCTGATGCAGGATAGAGCACCCATGTGAGGGAATCTTCAAAGTATGAGGCAGAAGTTGTGATCTCAAGTAAGGAAAGTTTGCTGACCTAAGGTAAAGGGAAGAGGTATCAGAGTTGGGGGATTAGATAACAAATGACAATAGTTGTAGACCTAGGCAAGAGAAGAGAACTAACCCCAGAAAAAGGGATCTAGGTATGATGAGTTCAAAATTGGTAGAGGAAGCTATGGACCCAGAGGATAATGAGTAGACCAAGGGTAGGGTCTTCAGAGGTATGGGAAGGTTCACAATTTACAGTAGACTGCAGATCCAGGGAGAAAACTTAGGCTGACTCAGGAAAGTGCATATAGGGTTGAGGAGTTCTTTAACACACAGCACAAATTGTGGACCCAGAGAGAATAAAGAAGTTGACTCAGGTATAGTCACACATATAAGTGGAGTTTCACAAATCAGAGGAGAAGCTGTGGACCAATGGGGAAGATGAGAGCTACAGCAGGCACAGGGATGTCCACAACTAGTGCCAGAAACTATGAACCAGGAAGGAGGGTAGAACTGATACAGGACAGTAGCTGACTTCAGAGAGAACATAGGGGTAGAGTTTAGAACCCTAAATATCATTCCCAGGGAGGAAAAGGAGAACACAGTCTTAACTGACTCTCTGAATTTTCTGAACATTGTAAATGCCTGACTGAAAAATAGACAGGTGGTTTAAAGAATCAACAACAAGTACATTCTACAGTAATTGCTCCCAATGTGAGTGATTTAAAAGAACTTACAGTCAAATATTGAAAAGAATGATTAAAACTATGGTAGCACGTGGGATATTAAACCATGCCAGAATTTCGGAGAGGTAGAGCAGGTTGAGACCGGGAGATGAAGTGGGCAAACACTTGAGGCTTAGGTGACTCCCAGCTTCCTGCCAGACTCCTGACTGGATCACATGCCATGCTTCTCCCATAGAAAAAAGTATCCTATGGTCAGGTCGGCTCAAGACAGAGTTCTCCATGCTTATGAGGTACACAGAGGCACGGAGGGCTTAACCAATAAGCTTCCCTTCCCAGACATTCCTCCCTGCAAAAAGTATTTAATCTCAGGCCCACCCTGAGAAGAAGAGTATGGTTTTATGAATGCATTTTCTACAATGACAATAAACTGTTTAGTACCATAGATTGTCTCCTTTCACCAAGATCTGTTCTGGGGAGCCATGAAGAAAGCCTTTACCTACAGAGCAGCAGCCAAATCTCCATTAGAAGGCCTCTCTGCACTTATAGCCACAATGGCCACCAAGCTTGCCTCTGCAAAGGTAAAAACAATCCCTGCTGGGAAGAGTCAGTGCTCCCCTTTTGCCCTGGCCCTGGGCTAGACATTATCACCAGGCCTCAGGCTCCTGACTCTGTTCTCTGCTCTTCTGTGACTCCCAGAGCAGCCTCCATGTGAAAGAGCCTGAGAACCCCATGGCCTCTGCCTGTGTGAAGGCCTGGGGACCCTCAAGGCAGCCCAGATATCCCCACATCACAGACTATGTTTTCCTACCCCTGGAGCAGGGTCTCAGCTCTTCCCGATGGCCCAGCACCCACCACAGGTGGTTGCCTGGAAGAAGCACAGTCAAACTCCCCACTTTCTGCCTCCCCAAGCTGCCATATCCAGTTGCTGAGCAGATGCTAGGCATCTATACTAGAGGAGGCAAAAAAAAAAGGTTGAAGGAATATTGGAAGAGGCACTGAGAGGGGGAATAACATACATTTAGAATGTAAATAACTAAAACAATTAAGAAATTAATGCTATAGATTTTTTTAAAAAACTGCACCAAACAAACTAAAAGAAGATGCCAATTTACCCAAAAGCAATTTTTAAAAAGCTAAGAGTACAGAAGTCAATAAAAATGTGAAAATAGAATTCAATAAAGAAATACAATTGCTGAAACATAGGTCAAGTTGAAATTATATGTGTGTGTGTGTGTGTGTGTGTGTGTAAAAAGGTAGAGCTTTGTAGCACCATAAAAACACTCAATCTTCACATTTTAGACACAAAGCAGGAGAATAATACCAAAACAAAAGCATAGCAATTATTATCAATAATGTCATAATAGAAAAGTCAATAAATCTACAGAAAGAGATGTTCAATTAAGTACAAGACGCCTACAGAAAACAGACAGGACCAGAAGAGAACCTTCACATGACATACTATATCTAAAATACTTCAAATACAAAATAAAGAACATTAAACGCTGTGACAGACACAGGCAAAGTCACTTACAAGGACATGCCCATCAGTAAAACAATGGAGTGTACATTAAGTAGAAACACTTAAAGCAGAAGAGTCTGGAAGATGCATTCCAAACTCTGAAATGACAACAATGACAGGAACTTAAACACATCCTGCACTACCATCTCTGAATATTAATGGTCTCAATTGTCCAATTTAAAACACACACACACACACACACACACACACACACACACACACACACACACACACACACACACACACACACACACACACACACACACACACACACACACACACACACACACACAGACTAGCAGATTGGCTTAGAAAACAGAATTTGTCCCATTCATAGAACCAAAAACCTTGTCTTAAAACGAAAGATCGATACTATCTTAGAGTAAAGGGATGGAAAATGATTTGTTTTCTATGAAAATGAAATTAAGACTCAAGTAGGCATGGCCAATCTAATAAATGACAAGATAGACTTCAAACCAAAACTACTCAGAAGAGATAAGGAGGGTCTCTTCAGACTTCTAAAGGAAGAGTCCATGATGAGGCTATACGTTTAGAAAACCTCCAGCAAGCACAAAGTGCAGCCAATTTAATAATATAACAGTCATACAACCTCAGATTAATCCTAACACAACAAGAGTGAATAACTTCAATATCCTACTCTCAACAACAAATTAGTTATCTAGAAAAAAACTAAACAAGGAAATATGGAAGATAAATTATATCAGAATAAAATGGACCTAGCAGAAATCTACAAAGCATCTCACCAAATGCTAAAGAACATAGGATCTCAGCAGCTCTCTTAATGTTTTCTAAAAATGATCACATATCAGAAAATAAAGCAAGCCTGAATAAGTACACTAAAATAGAACTTGCCTTCTGTCATTTATCTGACAAAATATGTAGGCATAATGATATTGGGCCTTGTGTAAAGATTATCCTTTTATTATTCAAATGCTGATTTATGTCCGCATATCTAGTTTCAATCCTAATTCTGAGAATCTTCTGTCTCAAAGGTGTGAAAACATTGCTCCCCAATTTTTCCGATTCGTCAATAAAGCCAGTTGATCAGGCAGTGATTGAAAAGGGGAGAAAATAGGGCTAAAATTACTCTTAGCCAGGAGGAGGAAGAAGAAGACAGGCAGAGAGGGAGAGATTAGGCAGGGACTAGAAATTAACCACCGGTAGAGAGTACAGGAGACACCATGAGAAAACACATGGAGCCAAGGCCATATTAGTACTAAAGTACAAGTTTCGCTGGGATTTTGACTGGGAGATAGCCATAGTAGCTTAGAGGATCAAAACAAAGTAATACTGCACAGTCGTTGTGAACTTAAATCTTGTTAAATAAATATAATAGTCTATTCTCAATTAATTGTGAGCTAGCAGGGTTAAGAAGAAAACAGATACACACTTAGAAAAGGACCTTAACAACAATGTAATAAAGCTGGAAAACAAGAGCCATAGAAACTGCAAACGATAGACAAACTCAAGGGTAACAAATGGCACACCTTTCAATACTGCATGGGTCACTGAAGAAACTAGAAGGTAATTATAAAATTTCTGGAACTGGGACTAGAGAGATGATTCACAAGTTAATAGCACTTTTTGCTCCTTCAGAGGAACTGATTAGGTTCCTGTCACAAACATGATTGCTCACAATCATGCAGTTCCAGGGTATCTGACACTCTTTCTGACTTCTGTGGACACCAGGCACACAAGTAGTAAATAGATATAAGTGTAGTCAAAACACATATACGTGTAAAGTAAAATAAATAAACATTTAAAAATTCCCAAAACTGATTAAAAAAGAAAACATAAAAATCTTTTAGACACAAGGGAAAGTATTAAAGAAAGCTTATACCACTAAGTCTCCATATCAAAATATTTTAGAACTCAATGAATATATTAAAGAAAATCATTAAGTCCATGGAAAAGCAACAACAACCAAGAACTCAATTCATTAGATCGTGGGATAATTAGTGAATAATAAAGAATAATAGTTATCATAGAAAAAATGGTTCATTGAAGAGAAAATTAGGGTTGACAAATTCCTAGCCAATTTAACAAAATGAAAGAGAAAGAAGACTCAAACAAACATTAGAGATGAGAAGGTAGACATTGTGACAGACACCAATGAAATTCAGAAAACCATAAGGACACACCTCCAAAACTTTATGCCACTAAATTGCATAACATAAAAAAATGGATAAATTTCGAGATGCATATGACATACTCAAATTAAACCAAGAAGAAGTAAATAAACAAATCTATAATCAGAAGCAAAATAGAAGCAATTATAATAATAAAAAACCTAACAACTAATTTAAGCAAAAGCAAACCTCAGAACACATAGATCATTGTAGAATTCTACCAGAACGTCAAGGAATAGCTGATACAAAATACTACTCAAATTACTTCAGATGAGAAAGAATCCTTCCAAAGTCTTTGATGAAGACCACATACCTTGGTAACAAGTCTAGATAAAGACACAAGAAAAGGGAAAATTAGAGTCTGATCTACCTGGTGAATGCAGAAAAAAGCATTGCCAATGAAATACTTGCAAACAGAATTTAAGATCATATCAAAAAATCATTCAGAATGAACAAGTTGGCCCTGATGCAGAGATGCAGGGATGAATTAAAATGCATAAATAAATAAATAAAATTTGTCAGCTAAATGGACTCAAAGATAGAAATTACAAGATCATTTCATTATATGCAGGAAGGGCTTCTGACGAAACCCAATATTTCTTCATGTTAAAGGCCCAAAAGAGTATAAGAATGGAAGGTGTATACCTATGCATGATAAAGGCTATCACAAACCCACAGCCAAGACTTTAAAGATGAAGCATTCTCATTGAGATCAGAAGCAAAGAAAGAATTTTTACTCTGTTCGCTCCTATTCAGTATAGCATTGGAAGGCTTATCTAGAGTAATAATAAAAGAATATATATAAGAAGTCAAAGTATGTTTAATTGTAACTGATATAACTTTACACATAAACCCTAAAGACGCTACCAAAAACTCATAGAGATGATGAATACTTTCAACAAAGTGCTAGGCACACAAGAATTCATAATTACTAATGACAAATACTGAAAATTAAGTCATGGAAATAACCACAAACTGAGAATTTGAGAGACACAGAGAGAGAGAGATGGGGGAAAACACACACACACACACACACACACACACACACACACACACACACACACACACACACACACTAAACTTGGATATAATTTCAACCAAGGAAACAACCATAAAATCCTACAGTGAAAACTTTAAACTCTGAAGAAAAAGACTTAGGAAAACAAAAACCTAGAGTATAGGAAAACCTATTGTACTTATGGATTGCAAAGATTAATGTAATCAAAAGGTTCATGCTACTAAAAGCAATCTAGAGACATAAAAGATCAAAGATAGCCAAAGAAAACTTGTACAAAGAAACACTTGGGCCATGTTAGCTGAGTCCTCTGGAGCAAGCAGAGCCTTTTAGGCCCAGGGGACCTCCATTCCTCAGCCACCTCTCCTCTTACCTTCCTCAGACATCTGAGCTTGAACCATACATACCTGCAGATCCAGAACCATACAACCCAATGATATTCAGCAGAGGCCTGCCACACCAGGACCACCAAGGTCAATCTTTCTCCCAACATGTTCTACATCCAGAATATTCAGATACCAAAGACAAACAGATGGCTAGCTAAAGGTCCCCAAATGAACAGATTCAAAAAACCAGGACATCATGGCACTTTTAGAGTCCAGCCACTCTTCTACAGCAAGCCCTGAATATCCTAAAACAAGTGAAGCACAAAAATGACTTCAAATCTAATCTTAAAAGATGATCAAGGCCATCAAAGAGGAAATGAAAAAAATCCCTTAAGGAAATACATAAAAATACAATCAAACATGTAGAGGTCTTTAAAGAGGAAACAAACAAATCCCTTAAAGATGTATAGGAAAATACAATTAAACAAGGTCAGGAAATAAATAAAATTGTGGAAGACCTAAAAGTGGAAATAGAAACAATAAAGAAAACATAAACTGAGGAAATTCAGGAGATAGAAAACCTAGGGAAGAGAACAGGAACAACAGATGCAAGCATAACCAACAGACTATAAGAGGTGGGAGAGAGAATCTCAAGCATAGAAGATATAATAGAAGAAACTGGTATATCAGTCAAAGAAAATGTTAAACCTAAAAAATTCCTGACATAAATCAACTAGGAAATCTGGAATACCACGAATATTCCTAGCCTAAGAATAATAGAAATATAAGAAGTTGAAGATTCCTAGCCCCTTGCAAAGAAAATATTTTCAACACAATCTTAGAAGAAAACTTTCTGAACAAAAAGAAATGCCTATAAACATACAAGAAGTATATAGATCACCAATTAGACTGCACTAGAAAATAAAATCCTCCCACCACATAATAACCAAAACACAAAATGTACAGACCAAAAATAGAATATTAAAGGCAGCAAGGGAAAAAAAGCAGGCATCATACAAAGGCAGACCTATCAGAATTACACCCAACTGCTCAGCAGAGCCTCTAAAGCCTGGGAGAACCTGGACAGATATCTTGCAACCTCTAAAAAACCACAGGTGTCCATATAGACTACCAAACCCAACAAAAAAATCACCATAGATGGAGAAAACAAGATATTTCAAGACAAATCTAAATTCAAACAGTATCTATCCACAAATCAGCCCTACAGAAAATACTAGAAGGAAAACTCCAACCCGAGGAGGATAACTGCATCCAAGAAAACACAGTAAATAAGTAACGTTATACTAGCAAAAGCAAGGGAGGGAAGCATATAAACACAAAGACAAACACACGCACATACAGACACACACACTAATACCACCAACATTAAAATAGCAAACACTGGTTATTAATATCTCTCAACATCGATGGACTTCTCCAGTAAAGGGATAGGCTAACAAAATGGATATGAGAACAGGATCCATCATTGTGCTGCATATAAGAAACACAACTAAACAATAAATATAGATGTTCCCTTAGAGTAGATTGCTGGAACAAGGTTTTCAAAGCAAAGAGAACCAAGAAGCAGGCTGGAGTAGCCATTTTAATATCTAACAAAATAGGCTTTAAACCAATATTAATCAAAAGAGACTGGTAAGGAGAGTTCATACTTTTCAGAGGAAAAATCTACCATATGATATCTCAATTCTGAACATCTAAGCTCTAAACACAAGGGCACCCACATTTGTAAAGAAACATTGTTGGAGTTTAAATCACACATTGAACTCCATACATTAATAGTGAGAGAATTCAACACCCCACTATCACCAAGTGACAGGTCATCTAGACAAAAACTAAACAGAGATATAACAAAACTAACAGACATTATGAATCTAATGGATCTAAAAGACATCTATAGAAATTTTCACCCAAACACCAAAGAATATATCTCCTTCTCATTACCTTATAGATCCTTCTCCAAAACTGAACTTATAGTCACAAACAAGCTTCAACATATAGAAGAAAATTGAATTAACGCCTTGTATCTTAGCAGACCACCTTGAATTAAGCTGGACTTCATCAACAGCAGAAACACAAGAAAGCCTACACACTCATAAAAATTAAACCACACTCTACTCAATACCTCTGGGTCAGAGGAACAATAAGGAAATTAAAGACTTTCTAGAATTAAATGAAAAGGAAGACACAAGAAACCTAAATTAATGAGATAAAATGAAAGCAGTGCTAAGAGGGAAGTATTAACTATAAAGAGATGCATAAAGGAATTAGAAAGTTCTCATACCATCAGATTTAAAGTGTATCTGTAAGCTCTAGGGAAAAAAAGAACCCAATACACCAGATAGGAGTAGAAGCCAGGAAATAATCAAAATCAGGGCTGAAATCAATTAGTTAGAAACAAAGAAAACTATACAAAGAATCAATGAAACCAAGAAATTGTTCTTTGAGAAAAATGAACGTGATAGACAAACCCTTAACCAAACTAACCGAGGGTCAGAGAGCCAGCATCCAAGCAAACAAACTAAGAAATGAAAGGAAGACATAACAATAGAGACTGAAGAAATTCAAGGAATCATTAGATCTCACTTCAAACGCTTGTACTCCACAAAAACTGGAAAATCTTAATGAAATGGATAATTTTGTAGACAAATACCACTTACCAAAGTTAAATCTAGATCAGATAAACAATTTAAATAGTCCTATAACCACTAAAGTAATAGATGTAATCTTTAATCATCTCACAAACAAACAAACAAACAAACAAAGCATGGGGACAGATGGTTTTAACATAGAATACTACCAGACTTTTAAAGAATTAATTCCAGTACTCCTCAAACTAGTCTATCAAATAGAAACAGAAGGAACCCTGCCAAACTCATTCTGTGAATTCACAGTCACCCTGATACCTAAAGCACAAACTCAACAAAGAAAGAGAACTTCAGATCAATTTTATTTATAAACATTGCTGCAAAAATACTTGCAAACCAAATCTAGGAAGATGTCAAAAACATCATCCATCCTGATCAAGTAGGCTTCAATCCAGGGATACAGGGATTGTTCAATATGTGAAAATCCATGAATAATCCACCATATAAACAAAATGAAAGAAAAAATATTACACGATCATTTCATTAGATCCTGAAAGAACATTTGACAAAATTTAACACTATTCAAAATTCAACTAAAATTTCAACATAATGAAAGTGATATGCAAGCCAACAGGCAACAACAAGCTAAATGGAGAGAAACTTAAAGCAATTCCACTAAAATGAGGGAGAAGACAAGGACCTGAATGGTCCCCCTATCTATTCAATATATACTTGAAGTTCTATCAAGAGCAATAAGACAGCTAAAAGAGATCAAGGGGATACACATTGTAAAAGAATGAAACAAAGGATCACGATTTGTGGATGATATGAAAGCATAAATGAGCAACCCCAAAAATTCTACCAGAGAATTACTACAGCTTATAAACAGCTTCTACAAAGTGGCTGATAAACTGGCTGAGAAAGAAATTAGGGAAACAACACCCATTACAATAGCCACAAATAATATAAAATATCTTGGTGTAATTCTAACGAAGCAAATGAATGATCTGTATGAGAAAAACTTTGCATCCCTGAAGAAAGAATTCGAAGGAGATATCAGAAGATGGAAAGATCTCCCATGATCATGTATATATAGGTAGGAGTAAGAGTGAAAATGACCATCTTACCAAAAGCAGTCTACAGATTCAATGCAATCCCCATCAAAATTCCAACCCAATGTTTTATAGACCTTATAAGACCTTTTAAGAGCAATTCTAAACATCTTATGGAAAAATAATAAACCAAGGAAAGCAAAAACAATCTTGAACAATAAAAGCACTTCCAAAGGAATTAAAATCTCTGACTTTGAGCTATACTACAGAGCAATAGTGATGAAAACTGGTATTTGTACAGAAAAAGACACATTGATCAATGGAATCAAATTGAAGACCCAGAAATAAACCCACACACCTATCACACTTTATTTTTGATACTTTATTTACATTTCAAATGTTTTCCTCTTTCTAGGTCTCCCCTTTGGAAACCCCCTATCCCATTCCCCTTCACCCTGCCGCTATGATGGTGCTCCCCGACACACCCACCCACTCCCATTTTCCCTCCCTGGCATTCCCATATACTGTGGCATCTAACAACCTCAGGCACAAGGGCCTCTTCTCCCACTGATGGGCAACAAGGACCTCCTCTGCCACATATGTAGCCAGCACAATGGGTCCCTCCATGTATATTCTTTACTTGGTGGTTCAATCTCCAGGAGCACCAGGAGGTCAGGCCAGTTGACACTGTTGCTCTCTCCATGGGGCTGCAAACTCCCTCAGCTCCTTCAGTCCCTTCTCCAACTCTTCCATCTTATAAAAATGACTTCATGAAATTTTCAGGCAAATGGATGGAACTTGAAAATACCATCCTGAGTGAGGTAACTCAGTCACAAAAGAACAAACACGGTATGTACTCACTGATAAGTGGATATTAGCCCAAAAGTTCGGAATACCTGTGATTCAGTTCACAGTAATCATTTTTATAATAGCTGAGTAGTATTCCATTGTGTAAATGTACCACATTTTTTGTATCCATTCCCCTGTTGAGGGACATCTGGGTTGTTTCCAGCTTCTGGCTATTATAAATATGGCTGCTATGAACATAAGTGGAGCATGTGTCTTTATTACATGTTGGAGCATCTTCTGGGTATATGCCCAGGAGTGGTATATACCCATTTTTCTGAGGGTATGCCAAACTAATTTCCAGAGTGTTTGTACCAACTTGCAATCCCACCAGCAATTGAGGACTGTTTCTCTTTCTCCACATCCTTGCCAGCATCTGCTGTTACCTGAGTTTTTGATCTTAGCCATTCTGACTGGTGTGAGGTGGAATCTCATTGTTGTTTTGATTTGCATTTCCCTGATGACTAAGAATGTTGAACATTTCTTTAGGTTTTTCTCAGCCCTTTGAGTTTCCTCAGTTGAGAATTCTCTGTTTAGCTCTATTCCCCATTTTTTGATAGGGTCATTTGGTTCTCTGGTGTCTAACTTCTTGAGTTCTTTGATCAAAAATCAAGTGTGATAAAGAATTCCAAACTGTACAGTGGAGAACAGAAAACAACTTCAACAAATGGCAATGGTATAACTGAATGTCTACATTTAGAAGAATGAAAGTAGAATAATACTTATCACCCTGCACAAAACCCACATCCAAGAGGATGAAGGACCTCAACATCAAACCAGAAACACTAACTCTCATAGAAGATACATTGGTAAATACTGTTGAATGCATTGGTACAGGAGACAATTTCCTGAACAGAGAACCCGAATGGCTCAGGCTCTAAGATCACCAATTGGTAAAAGAGACCTAATGAAACTGCAAAGCTTCTGTAAGGCAAAGAACACTGTCAGTAGGATAAAACAGCAGACTACAGATTGGGAAAGGATCTTCACAACTCCTACATCTGTCCAAAATTTACCAAGAACTCAAGATTTTAAACATCACCAACTCAAATAACTCATTTAAAAAATGGGACACAATGCTCAACAGAGAATCCTCAACAGAAGAATCTCAAATGGCCAAGAAAAACTTAAAGAAACATTCAAAATCCTTAGTCATCAGGGAAATGAAAACCAAAACAACTCTGAGATTCCATCTTACAGGGTCAGAAGGATAAGATTAAAAATCCAAGTGATAGCATATGCTAATGAGGATGTGGAACAAGAGAAATCTCCATTGCTTGTGGGGCTGGCAACTCATACAGCCCCTTTGGAAATCTGGTGGTTCCTCAGAAAAATGGAAATAGTTCTACCTGAAGTCCCAGCTATACCAGCATTGGGAACATACCCAAAAGATACTCCAACATATAACAAGGAAACATGTTCCACTATGTTTATACTACTTATACTTTTTTATACTTACTTATACTAATCAGAAGCTGGAAACAACCCAGATATCCCTCAATGAAAGAAAGGATGCAGAAAATGTGGTACATTTATACAGTGGAATAGTACTCAGCTATTAAAATTGACGACTTCACAAATTTTGTTGGAATATGGATAGAAACAGAAAATGCCATCCTAAGTTAGGTAACCCAGACACAGGAGAACACACATGGTACGCACTTGATGATAAATGGATATTATCCCAAAAGCTCAGGATACCCAGGATATAACCCACAAGTGATAAGGAGCTTCAGAAGAAGGAAGATCAAAGTGTAGGTGCTTCAATCATACATAGAAAGTGGAATAAAGTAATCACAGGAGGTAAAGGGAGAGAGTGACCTGAACAGTAGAGAGGAGGGGGAGGGACAAAGGGGAAAGGATCAGATATTGGAAGGGACAGGAATTTGAATAGAAACACGTAGCAGTGGGAGAAGAGGAACTGCTGGTATCACTAGATAGTTCCAGACTCAAGGGAAAGGATAGTTTCCCAGGACCAATGATGATGACTTTAACTAAAATACAGAACAATGAGGAGATACAACCTGTAGAGACCACCTCCAGTAGATAGGCATGGCCCCCAGTTGAGGGATGTGGCCACCCATGCACCTCAAAACTTTTTCCCTGTCCAAAGGAAAGACAGGTGCAAAAATGGAACAGAGACTGAAGGAAATGCGATCCAAAGACTGCCCCATCTAGGAATTCATCCCATCTGCAGACACCAAAAACTATTGCTGATGCCAAGAAGCACTTGACAACAGGAGCCTGGTATGACTGTTCCCTGAGAATTTCTACAAACATCTGACCAATACAGATGCATATACTCACAGCCAACCATTGAAGAAGAGCTAGGGGAAGGACTGAAGGAACTGAAGGCGATTGCAACCCCATAGAAAGAACAATATCAACTAACTGGACCACCCACGGGTCCCAGCTACTAAACTACCAACCAAAGAGTATACATGGAAGGAGTCAAGTCTCCAAATACATATATAGCAGAGGATGGACTTACCTGGCATCACTGGGAGGGGAGGCCATTGGTCCTGTGGAGGCTTGATGCTCCAGGTTGGGGGGATGATACAGCAGTGAGGCATTCGTGGGTGAGTGAGTGGAGGAACACACTCATAAAGGGAAAGGGGAGGGGGCAAAGGAAGGATGGGATGGGGGTTTTGTGGAAGGGTAACTGGTAAGGGTGTTATCATTTGAAATGTAAATGAATAAAATGATTAATGAAAATTAATTAATAAATAAGGACAATCATAAATCTCATCAAATAATGTAGAGATTTAAAGAAGAAATGAACAAAGAGCTCAAGAATCTTCAAGGCAATAGGAATAAATGCCTGAGTATGTTCAAGACAATGCAATGCAGCTGAACCAAATGATAAACTCAATGCCAGATTTGAAAACTGAACTCAGAAAAGAGATAGACTTATTGAAGGGAATTCAAGATTATATGAAGATGGAATGGAAAAGCCAACAATTCATTTGGTAAACTTGGAGTAAAGCCTTCAAGTCAAATTGATAAAGATGAACATAGAATATCAGAATTTGAAGGTAAGCTAGAAGAACTGGACCACTAGAGCCAAAAACAGGGCAAATGTATACACACACACAAAAAAAATGAAAATGTGAAACACCATCGAAGGACTAAATCTTTGAATTATAGGTACAAAGGAAAGTGAATAATCTGAGCTCAATAGCATAGACCAGATCTTTAATAAGATAATAGAAAAAAATAATTCCAAATAGAGAAATACATAACTATACAACTCTAAGAAGGACACTGATTGGAAAGGACATCTAAACATCAAATATATAGAACAAAGAGAGGGTACTGATGACAACAACATTACCAACAATAACAACAACAACAACAACAACAAAAAACAAAGAAAAATGTAAAAGAAAAGCCAACAGAACATCAGCCAATTTCTCAATAAAAAAAAATTAAAAATCAAAAGAGCCTGAGGCAAAAGACTTCAAGTATTCTGCTGTTCTGCTCTTCTCATAGGGAGATGCCTAGCCCAGCCTTCATCAGAGAGGCTGCCTCCAGCAGCTGGTAGGAGCAGACGCAGACACCCATAGCCAAGCATTAGGAGGAGGGAGACCCAGGTTACAAGTTTCCATTGAGTCCCTCTCCTTGGAGTTTGAGGACACCAAGAGAACATGCCTGTAGAATCAAGAAAGCAGGGCTTACTGTGCTTCTCAGAGAATTAAGAAGCAACCATAGAACATGCATAGGTCTGTGCTAGATCCTCTCTCTATATGTTATGGTTGTTGGTTTGTTGTTTTTGTGGGACTCCTGACAATGGGAGTGGGGTTGTACTCTGACTCTTTCCTGCTCTTGGGATGTGTTTCCTCCTACTTGGTGGCTTTTCCAGCCTGGATGTCAGGATATATGTCTTATTCTATCTTCTTGGGTTGTATTAAGTTGATGTCGTAGGAAGCCTCCTCTTAGGAGACACACAGCAAGGAGTTTTCTGGGGAAGAATGGAGGTATAAGGAGTACTTGGAAGAGTAGAGTGAGCTGATGCTGTGGTCAGGAGGTATTGTATGAGAGAAGAATAAATAAATTTTTTGAATAAAGGAATCATGCACGACCACCTAGATTACTGAACCCAACAAAACTCTCTGACATAGTTGAAGGAGAAAGAAAAAAATCTTTCCGCAGTATAAGCAGGGAAAAGAATTTCTATTCACCAAATGAATTCTACAGAATATACTCGACTTCAAAGAGGAATTGGCATAGCAAAGACTTAAAAGAAAGAAAACAAATGCAGGGAAATGGATGGAACTAGAAAATGTTATATTGAGCAAGAACAGCAAGACTTAGGGAGGCAAAAGGAACAAGCTTTCTCTCTTCCTTGTGCAACTTAGCTCTGCATTTGTAATTGTGAATTTATAATCTGGGGTCACCACAAGATCTAGGAGAGTAAGATGGAACAATGTGTTGCCATATGGTGCTGAAGAAGTGTCCCGCGCTGTACCGTCTCGCCAGCAAGAACGTACACGGACACAAGGATCCTTCTGTAGCGAAGCGTTTATGGCATCATGAAGAGGAAGACCCCGAGCCCCAAAATGGCGCTGCTTAAATACACCCTGAGGCGTGTGTCCCTTTCTGATTGGCTGCTCGCTCATCACCCCATATTACGCCCTGGGATGGGCTATGCCTTGGCGCGCACACATATACTGCACATGCGCCTACAGCTTGTTTACCAGAGGCGACAGCGGATGTCGGCGCCATCTTGTAATGGTGAATGCCGTCGCAGCTCTCTACAAAGAAGGAGTTTAGGAGTTTAGAGAGAGGGATGTAAGGATACAAGTGCTCCAAACTGAGAAACATTGGAAATGGTGTGTGTGTGTGTGTGTGTGTGTGTGTGTGTGTGTGTGTGTGTGTGTGTGTGTGTATGTAGTTAACCTCTTTTTTATGATGTCTACTTGAAATTTGTATAGAAATTGTGAGATCTGATAAATACTGAATATTTTTAATTCACTAACAAGCATTAACATAGGTAGCATTGCCACCAAGGGATGGGAAGTTTTCTGGGGATAACCGAGTGTGAATGATAAGCCCTTGTCTTATTTGAGCTCCTAGTTTGAGTGTTGGGTAATGACTTGAAAGGCAGTGCACCACCAACTGTTGGATTTTCATCATCTCTTTCAGTGGGTTTACGTGAAAGAAGTTAACAAGATCTCAGAACATCCACCTCTGTGAGTTGGTTAATAAATTCTAAAAATTTTTATATAAATGGCAGATATTAATGCTGATATTAATGCTAAATAGTACAGAAGTATATAGGTGTATCTAAGTATATAGTATATGTATAAATATATAGTACATGACTAGATAAAATGTTTTTTATTAAATTTATTCATTCATTTTACAACCCAATATCAGCCTCTACTCTTCTCCCTGTTCGCCCTCATGAAAGTCCTTTCCCCATTCCACATCCTCTTCTTCTTTGAGAAGGGAAAGACACCCTTTGTGTGTCAACACCCCCCAGATATTCCCTAACTTTACTGTGGGACTATGCATATACTTTACCATTGAGGCCAGAAAAGTATTCCATTTACAGTACAGGAACCACAGTCAAGCAGGAGGGCAACAGACTCAGGAACAACTCCTGTTCCAGTAGTTGGGGGACTGGCATGAAGACCAAGATGCTCATCTGCTACATATACAAGGAGCCTAGGTCCAGGCCGTGTTCCCTCTAGCTGGTGATTCGGTCTCTGGGAACCTCAATGCTCCAGGTTAGTTGACTCTGTTGGTCTTCCTATGGAGACCCTATCTTTTTTGGGTCCCTCAATCTTTCTCCCAACTCTTCCATATGACTCCCTGAGCTCCATCTACCATTTTGCTATGGGTCTCTGAATCTCTTTCCCTTGGTTGCTACGTGGAGACTCTCAAAGGACAGTTATGCTAGGTTTCTGTCTGCAAGCATAACAGAGTTTTGTTAACAGTATCAGGGATTAGTTTGGTCTCAATTTGGTGCAGTCATTGGTTGGCCATTCCCTGAGTCTCTGCTCCATCTCTGTCCCTGCACATCTGTGTTCTTACCACATCCTTGGATGTTCATTTTCTTTTATTCCCTACCAAAATGCAACTTTTGTTCTTTATAATAGAGACTACTCGAAGAGAAGTTGAATAACTTTTTAGACAGTAAATTACTTTTTGTTTCATGTTTTCAGCACTAGAGATAGTATCCACAGCCTGTATAAGCTAAGCAAACACTCTACCACCAACCTATCCCAGAACGTTTCCAGGCTCTTTTCCAAAGCTTTGTTAGGGAGGAAGAGAGAGAGTAGTCCTTATTCTACAGATGATTGGTGTGCTTAACTGTTCTTGCCCTGGGTGATCTCTAAACATTACGATCTCTATAGTAGAATATTGTAAGTAAAGTATATCAGGAAAAAGTAAGATGATGTGAATCTGAATTCTCTTTCTGTCTCATAATAGGGACATACAGACAGAAACAGGGTATACTTTTCAGAAGGCCTACCCCTTGGCAGGATTTCCAGGAAGTTTGTACAGACAGAGTTACCAGTCTCCATATCCCACTTCAAGGCCAGGGACACTAGGCCACAAATCCAACAGACTCAGCCAGAGCTCCGAATCATGCCATGTTTACTTGTGTCCTGTAAGAGAAGGTCATATACCTGACAAGCCCCACTTGCACTCATAGGGACCTCTGTGGTTGAGAGACACTGCTTTGTAGAAAACTGACTTTCCTTTGCCAGCAGGTATCATTGCAAATAGCTTCTCAATCAGAGGGTGGGACTGAGTGTCCACTTCCTCCTCTCAGTTCTGGGGCCCCATCTGGCTTGAATCTGTGTTGGTTTTGTGTATGTTGCCATTGTCTCTGTGAGTTCACTTATATGCACATCAGTCCTATTGTATCTGGAAAACACTGTTTTTCTTTGGAATCATCCTCCCCTTTAACTCTCACTTCTGCCCTGCATAACTCTGTAAACTTTAAGGGGTCAGATGTGAAGAAGGCAATCCATTTAGAACTGGATGCTCCAAAAAGACCAACACTTAATAAATTGATCTGATGCCTAAGAACTTGAAGTAACTGCTGAAGTAGACTCTTGCAGAGGCAGGTGGAGCCCCGGTGAGAGAAACTTTCCAGCAAAAAAGGTTAAAAAAGCAATTCAAAACACTGCACGGTCATGGGTGTGGTCACACTTGTTCTTTGTTCTTAGAAACCCAGGAAGGGGACAGACTCATGACTGTACATCATACTCAGAACAAGAATGGATAGAAATTTCCAAATGGTCACATTCCATGTGAAGGCTGGGCAAACTGGAGGAGGGACAGATACCTCCTGGTGGCTGAGCAGCAATTCACTGCAATCCATTTGTTTACATTCTTTGGGACACTGAACAAACATCACTCCTATATTCCAGATTGCAAATGGAGCCACAAGCTATACTTTCCTATTAGAACTGTTTGTTCCGGAAGACATCACAATGTGGTAGGGAATTTGAAACCATCCCACTATGAAAATGTTGCTAACTCGTGGTATACTGCTTCTTTATCTATTTTGTTATTCTTGGACTTTAATTTTTATTTTTTAATTTTCACACTTCCATACATAACTTTTTGACTTTAATTTTAATAATAAGATATAATAAGGTAATATAAATACATCAATGTGGGACAAGACAATCCAACATAAGGAAAAGAGCCCAAGAGAGGGCACAAGAATCAAAGACCAAGTTTACAAATTAATGAATCCCATAAAACATCAAACTATAAGCCATGATATATACACAGGGGTTCTGCTCAGTTGCTTTAGAGAGTCATGTTTTCTTGGTGTTTTTCATTTCCTCTGGCTCTCACCTTCTTTCTGCTTCTTCTTCCAAAGTGTTTCCTGAGCTCTGAGTGAAGGGATTTGATGGAGACATCTCATGCAGAGCTGAGTGCTCCAAGGTCTCTCATTCAGTGTAATGTATGGCTGTGGGTCTCTGTGTTTGCTACCATCTGCTGAGAAGAAAGCTTCTCTGATGATAGCTGAACAACGCAAGAGTGTAACAGAATGTCATTAAGAGTAATTTTATCAGTATTATTTGTCTTTTCCTTAGGTCCCTGGTCTATCTAGTCTCAGGTTCTTGGTCAACAAGCAGTGTCAGGTATGGGTTCCATCTTTGGGAGTGGACCTTAAATCAAATCAGTAATTATTTGGTTATGCCGACCAGTTTTGTTCCAGTATTGCCCTAGCATATCTCACAGGTAAGACACCACTGTAGATCAAAAGAGTTTGTGGCCATACTTTTTTCCCTTTTGAGAATGTTCAGAGTACCTTCCTGCTTTATGTAGACACCAGCTGAACTTCTCCATATTCAATGAGTTGTGTGAGTGTTGTCTTCAGCACTGGGGCCTTGCTGTCAAAGTTTGTGGAAAGCAAAGTGTTGTCTGGGCAAGAGTCTAGGATGTTTGGAAATTGAGCTGCCACTCATCCTGTAACCATGAAACCTTTTGTAACAAACACTCCAGATATATTCCTTAACTGCTTTGTAAAATCTTAACTGCCTGGTCTGGCTTCTGTAACCAGGCTCATGTGAAAGGATCTCCCACCTTGTGCTTTTGTCCTATAAAAAAAGAATAGAAAAATGGTGCTAGGTTGGTCTCATGAACCCTTCCTTAGGGGGAGACAGCTGCTAATTCATCTCTGATGTGTACAGAAAATAAAACTTGTTTTAATTTGGTCATAAGGTGGTCTTTCTCCTCCAGTCCCTGAGAATAGCAAATTCCCCTGGAACCCCTTTCCCCAACAACTCAATTAGATTTAACCCAATCACCTCACTGGGAGCTTCATTTGGTGACAAGTGACAGCCAGTTGGGATTCTGTCTTATCCATTATTTCAAAGACAGATAGACTTTGTTAGGAAAATAGAATAGATAAATATGAATGGATAGGAGGAGAGGGAAGATGGCTGGAACTTGAAAACTACCTAAGTTTTAGGTCAAATTAGATGTCTATCAATGGAAGAACTCATAAAGAAAATTGGTAAATACACGCAGTGGAATCTTATTCCACAACAAGAAAAAGTAAATTTATCCTGCCTCTGGGAAAATGAGTGCAGCTGAACATTACCATATTAAATAAATTAAGTTACACTCCAAGAGACAAATATTGCATGTTTTATCTTGGTTATACATCATAAATTTTATATATAAATATAAAAATCACGTATGTATATAATATGAAAGTAGATATGAAACTGCCCAGGGGAATGAAGATTAGGAAAGGGGAGTGGGAGATAAAGACAAGGAAGGAAGTGTGGGGGAAACATGGTCAATGGACATTACATACATACATGAATTGTCTATGAGAAACCCAGTAGCCTGTTTAGTGAATGTGCACCAGCAGATATAGCAAGAATAAGTCTTCTAAATTTGCCATTGACATATTAATGAAGAAACAGCTAACTCCCAAACTGTCAACTATTAAGAGAAAGGGTGGATGTACTGTAATCTCTGACAGTGCCTACTTCTAAACCAAGTACCATACAACCAAAACTTATATGTCTGAGGCTTTTTTTTTTTTTTTATCATATAATTTTTATTATGGAACAGATGTCCAATTTATGATGAAATTACATACTAGCAAATTTATCATATGCTGAAAATATACTGAGTCCAAACTGTATTTATTAACCTTAAAGTCATCAAACATTATAGCTTTGCCTAAACTACCTAGTAAGTGAGCTTAAAACATTTATATTAGCCTGCAGCTGAGGAACGAAAT
>CM052700.1:23080263-23106840 GCA_028551405.1 Uromys caudimaculatus | reverse complement strand
GCCTGCAAATTTCATTAAGTCATTGTTTTTAATAGCTGAGTAGTACTCCATTGTGTAAATGTACCACATTTTCTGTATCCATTCCTCTGATGAGGGACATCTGGGTTGTTTCCAGCTTCTGGCTATTATAAATATGGCTGCTATGAACATAGTGGAGCATGTGTCTTTATTACATGCTGGAGCATCTTCTGGGTATATGACCAGGAGTGGACTAGCTGGGTCGTTAGGTAGTGTTATGTTCATTTTTCTGAGAGTCTGCCAAACAGATTTCCAGAGTGGTTGTACCAGCTTGCAATCCCACCAACAATGGAGGAGTGTTCCTCTTTGTCCACATCCTTGCCAGCATCCGCTGTCACCTGAGTTTTTGATCTTAGCCATTCTGACTGGTGTGAGGTGGATTCTCAGACTTGTTTTGATTTGCATTTCCCTGATGAATAAGGATGGTGAACATTGCTTTAGGTGCTTCTCAGCCCTGCGAATTTCCTCAGTTGAGAATTCTCTGTTTACCTCTCTTCCCCATTTTTTGATAGGGTTATTTGGTTGCTCTGGAGTCTAACTTCTTGAGTTCTTTGTATATATTGGATATTAGCCCTCTATTGGACGTAGGATTGGTTAAGATCTTTTCCCAATCTGTTGGTGGCCATTTTGTCCTATGGACACTGTCCTTTGCCTTACAGAAGCTTTGCAATTTCATGAGGTCCCATTTGTCAATTCTTGATCTTAGAGCATAAGCCATTGCTATTCTGTTCAGGAACTATTCCCCTATTCCTAGGTGTTCAAGACTTTTCCTCACTTTCTCTTCTATTAGATTCAGTGTATCTAGTTTTATGTGGAGGTCCTTGATCCACTTGGAATTGAGCTTTGTACAGGGGGATAGGAATGGATCAATTTGCATTCTTCTACATGTAGACCACCAGTTGAATCAGCACCATTTATTGAAAATGCTCTCTTTTTTCCACTGGGTGGTTTTAGCTTCTTTGTCGAAAACCAAGTATCATAAGTGTTTGGGTTCTTTTCTGGGTCTTCAATTTTATTCTATTGATCTACCTGCCTGTCACTGTACCAATAACATGCAATTTTTATCACTACTGCTCTATAGCACAGCTTGAGGTCAGGTATACTGATTCCCCCATAAGTTCTTTTGTTGTTGATAATAGATTTTGGTATCCTGGGTTTTTTATTGTTCCAAATGAATTTGAGAATTGCTCTTTCTAAGTTTATGAAGAATTGATTTGGAATTTTGATGGGGATGCGTTGAATGTGTAGATTGCTTTTGGCAGGATGGCCATTTTTACTATATTTATCGTCCCAACCCATGAGCATGGCAGATCTTTCCACCTTCTGAGGTCTTCTTCGATTTCTTTCTTCAGAGACTTGAAGTTCTTGTCATACAGATATTTCACTTGCTTGGTTAGAGTCACAACCAAGATACTTTATATTGTTTGTGACAATTGTGAAGGCTGTCATTTCCCTCATTTCTTTCTCATCCTGTTTATCCTTGATTATAGGAAAGCTACTGATTTGTTTGAGTGAATTTTATATCCAGCTACTTTGCTGATGTTGTTTATCAGCTGCAGCAGTTCTCTGGTAGAGTTTTTCGGGTCATTTAAGCATACGATCATATCATCGACAAAGAATGATATTCTGATTTCTTCCTTTCTAATTTGTATCCCTTTGACCTCCTTTTTTTGTCTAATTGCTCTAGCTAGAACTTCAAGTACTATATTGAATAGAAAGGGAGATAGAGGCCAGCCTTGTCTAGTCACTGATTTTAGTGAGATTGCTTCGAGTTTCTCTCCATTTAGTTTGATGTTGGCTGCTGGTTTGCTGTATATTGCTTTTACTATGCTGAGGTATGGGCCTTGAATTCCTGATCTTTCTACGACTTTTTTCATGAAGGGATGTTGAATTTTGTCAAATGCTTTTTCAGCATCTAATGAAATGACCATGTGGTTCTTTTCTTTGAGTTTGTTTATGTAGTGGATTACATTGAGGGATTTCCGAGTATTGAACCATCCCTGCATCCTTGGGATGAAGCCTACTTGATCATGATGAATGATAGTTTTGATGTGTTCTTGGATTCTGTTTGTGAAAATTTAATTGAGTATTTTTGCATCGATATTCATAAGGGAAATTGGTCTCAAGTTTTCTTTCTTTGTTGAGTGTTTGTGAGGTTTTGGTATCAGTGTAACTGTGGCCTCATAGAAGGAATTGGGTAGTGTTCCTTCTGTTTCTATTTTGTGGAATAGATTGAAGAGTATTGGTATTATGTCTTTTTGAAAGACTGATAGAATTCTGCAGTGAACCCATCTGGTCCTGGGCATTTTTTGTTTGGGAGACTTTTAATGACCGCTTCTACTTCTGTAGGCATTATGGGACTTTTTAGATGGTTTATCTGATCCTGACTTAACTTTGGTATTTGATATCTGTCTAGAAAACTGTCCATTTCATCCAGATTTTGCAGTTTTGTTGAGTATAGGCTTTTGTAGTAGGATCTGATGATTTTTTGAATTTCCTAAGAATCTGTTGCTATGTCTCACTTTAAATTTCTAATTTTGTAACTTTGAATTCTCTCTATGTGTCCTCTGGTTAGTCTGGCTAAGGGTTTATGTATCCCGTTGATTTTCTCAAACAAACAACTTCTGGTTTTTTTGATTCTTTGTATAGTTCTCTTTGTTTCTATTTGGTTGATTTCAGCCCTGAGTTTGATTATTTCCTGCCTTCTACTCCTCTTGGGTGCATTAGCCTCTTTTTGTTCTAGGGCTTTCAGGAGTGCTGTTAATCTGCTAGTGTGTGCTCTCTCCAGTTTCTTTTTGGAAGCACTCCAAGCTATGAGTTTTCCTCTTAACACTGCTTTCATTGTGTCCCATAAGTTTGGGTATGTTGTGGTTTCATTTTCATTAAATTCTAGGAAGTCTTTAATTTCATTTGTTATTTCTTCCCTGACCAAGTTGTCATTGAGTAGAGCATTGTTCTGCTTCCATGTGTATGAGGGTTTTCTGTTGTTATTGCTGCCATTGAAGACCAGCCTTAATCCGTAGTAATCTGATAGGAGGCATGGGATTATTTCAATCTTCTTGTATCTGTTGAGGTTTTTTTGTGACCGATTATATGGTCAATTTTGGAGAAGGCACCACGAGGTGCTGACAAGAAGGCATATCCTTTTGATTTAGGATGAAATGTCCTATAGATATCTGTTAAATCCATTTGGTTCATAACATCTGTTAGTTTCACTGTGTCTCTGTTTAGTTTGTGATTCCAAGATCTGTCCATTGATGATACTGGCGTGTTGAAGTCTCCTACTATTATTGTGTGAGGTGCAATGTGTGCTTTGAGCTTTAGTAAGGTACCTTTTATGAATGTGGGTGCCCTTGTATTTGGAACATAGATGTTCAGAACTGAGAGTTCTTCTTGGTAGATTTTTCCTTTGCTGAGTATGAAGTTTCTTTCCTTATCTTTTTTGATGACTTTTGGGTGAAAGTCGATTTTATCCGATATTAGAATGACTACTCCAGCCTGTTTCTTGGGACCATTTGCCTGGAAAATTGTTTTACAACCCTTTACTCTGAGGCAGTGTTTGTCTTTATCACTGAGGTGTGTTTCATGAATACAGCAAAATGCTGGATCCTCTTTATAGATCCAGTATGTCAGTCCATGTTTTTTTATTGGGGAATTGAGCCCATTGATGTTTAGACATATTAAGGAATAGTGATTGTTGGTTTCTGTTCTTTTCGATGTTACTTTTAGGTTTGTGTGGCTATCCTCTTGTCAGTTTGTTGAAAGATTACTTTCATGTGTTTTCTACAGTATGGTTTTTCTCCTTGAGTTGATGTTTACCATTTATTATCCTTTGTAGGGCTGGGTTTGTGGAAACATATTGTGTAAATTTGGTTTTGTTATAGAATATTTTGGTTTCACCATCTATGGTAATTGAGAGTTTTGCTGGGTATAGCAACCTGGGCTGGCAGTTGTGTTCTCTTAGGTTCTGTATGAGTTCTGCCCAGGATCTTCTAGCTTTCATAGACTTTAGTGAGAAGTCTGGTGTAATTCTCATAGGTCTGCATTTATATGTTACTTGACCTTTTTCCCTTACTGCTTTTAATATTCTTTCCTTGTTTTGTGTATTTGATATTTTCACTATAATGTGACAGGATGAATTTCTTTTCTGGTCCAATCTATTTGGAGTTCTGTAAGCTTCTTGTATATTTATCTTCCTCTCTTTCTTTAGGTTAGGGAAGTTTTCTTCTATAATTTGGTTGAAGATATTTACTAGTTCTTTAAGTTGGGAATCTTCACTCTCTTCTATACCTATTATCCTTAGGTTCTGTCTTCTCATTGTATCCTGGATTTCATGGATGTTTGGAGAGCTGTGGCACAGGGTCAGCTCTGGGATGCACACAGAAACCCAGAAGGATCTTGTCCCTAACTGTCCCTTGATTCCTGTGTCCTGATGGCTCTGCAAGGGTCCCAATTGATCCAGTGAGTTTGAAAAGAAGTGGTAGTTTTGCCTATGCTGGGAGGTGTGTCAGCACTCCTGGGATACCAGCTCTCTCCTGGAGCCCTGGAGCCCAGGCTGAGGTCCCCAGGTCCCGGTGAGCCATGGTGCTTGTCTTATCCCCACTCACCGTGTCTCCATGCTCCTGGGAGGGTAGCTTTCTTCCGGAGCTACTTGGCTGTGGAACCCTGGTGGCCCAGGCACAGGTCTCCTGCCAGAGATGGAAACCAGAAGGTTCCTGTCCCTGACTTTTCCTCCTCAGTCTCTGTGTCCTGAGGGCTTGGGAGGTTAGCTTTCTCCCGGCGCTATTTGGCTATGGAGCCCTGTGGCCCAAGCTGAGGTCCCCAGCAACAGATTGACTTTATAGTTGTTTTTAAACTACTGAACTATACTTAGAATTTATTTACAATTCACCATTATTAAATTTTGTTATACTGAATATATATATGATTATGTACATGTATATGTATATAGTTTGTCCATGGCTTTTTACTTTGGCATTTTTCACTTTTATGAATTTATATGCTCTAATTTCAGCTTAAAGAACTTATTTCTGCATGTCCTACAAGATAAGTTGTATGTTGATGATATCCAAAGTACAAGTACCTTTTAGAAATCAGTTACACAACATATTAAGTGAAGTTACCAATAACATACAGTAATCTTCAAGATAGGCAACAGTGTACATTTCTCTTAGGTCTTTGAAGTGATAGATAAACTAATTAACTGGGTGATTGTTCTTCCTGTATGACATTATGGAGAAATGCTTTACTTGTCACCTTTCCTTCAGATTCTGATTCCTGGAAATTTTTTTGTATGAATTCTAACTCACTCATGTTCCTTCTTGGAGAGATAAGACTATCCAGTATATAGGTAATTTCTTGAATCCTTAAAGAAAAAGTAGATACTGACAGCCTTTTTCTTCTGATAAGTGTAGGACTATGAGATATTTGCATTTGAGCCTTCCTTAAATCCTGTACTACTGTGCTGTCTATAGAGTCTTTGCCTTTCCATATATACAGTTTCTGCTAAGTTAGCTAACATCCACAGAAGAACCTACTAGCAGGTCAACTTTGATGGAATTGACATGTTCACAGTATTCAATCTCCTTATTCAAGACAACAGAAATTCTATCCACTAAAAAAAAAAAAATTCCATTAAATGTTTGTTCCATAAGCTATTCAATAACGATATTTTGAAGTCTTTAGCAATTCAAATGGATTTGTCTATTGTTCCATGAACATCTATTGGCATCTACGGGTTATTTTTCTTCCTTTGCTTTTCCTTGGACATTGTTTATTCAGGGCATGGAGAAAGGAATGAAGGGGGTAGCAGATTCAGAGAAAGGGAGAGAGAGAGAGAGAGAGAGAGAGAGAGAGAGAGAGAGAAACAGAGAGAGAGAGAGAGTTTCTCACTCCTTTTAATTGTTTGAGAATTTCATAAATACACACAATGTGTTTAGATTGAATACACCCCTTTTCCCCTATCCTACACTTCCTCCATTATCCATACCACCTATCCCCCCAGCTACATATGCTCTGTTTTTTATGCCCACTATGTCTACTTAAGTCTACATGTATATCTATGATTTTAGGACCATGCACTCTAGCAGGGGTAAGCTCACACATCCTGCATCTCTAAGGAACACTGACTCTCCCTGTAGATTTCAAATTAACTAGCACACAATCAAGTCTTGGCACCTTTTTGTTTGTCTGATTGAGTATTGTGTTTTACTCCAATTTGTTTCTGTTTTAAATTCATGCATGCAGTTAACTCACTTTAACTTGACTAGTGATCTTTATAATAATGAATATCATGTGAGAATTTTTATTTGGGGGTGTTTGACCCCTTTTTGTCTTCTATTTATCTGACTTCTTTAGATTTAATTGAATATTTTCTATTTACATTTTCTCATGGAATCAGTTATACTTAAAAAATTCTGTTGGTTTTCTAATATGTTCAAGACATACTTAAATATACTGCTTGTCAGCAATGCTGGCACATTAAGCAACCCTTCTGCTTTCTCTTTCCTGTTTGTTGTTACAGTGCTGTCAAGCATTTCATTTACCAAAAGATGTAATCATATGTATTGTATTCACTTTGTGGTTTTGAGCAGATTATAGACTAGTAGAAAAATAAAGAAAACAAAATGCTCAATTTTACTATGGTATTTTGCTTCATTGTTATTCATGTCTCTATGCCAGTTTAATATTTTAGCTTATTCAATTTTCCTTTTCTGTGAAAGTTGCCTTTAACATTGCTACAAGCTGGAACATGAACAGAATTTTACTTCTGCGTATTTTTATATCTGATTATATTCATTTGTCTTTCATTTTAAGAGGATGATTTTGCTGATTCAATCTTAAAATAAATCATCTTCCTCTGTAAGTAAGAGATTTTTTTTCACTTATTTTCTTCAGAGAACTGTATGTTTGCTTTTTACATTTAAATTCTAAGGTTAGATATAGTTTTTTTTTTTTTACTAGACAATTAAGCAAACTTTTATTGAAGCTTACATTGTGGTACAGAAATACATTTCAGCTGGTTAAAAGTCCAACACCAACAAAGAGAAATTATGGCACCAAAACTACACTAGATCACTAGTCCACCTACAGTTTCTTTTCTAGGCTTTGTTCCACAAACCTATGCAATTTTCAACATTAGAATAGTTGTTTTTATATCCGTCCTATATGGCCTATTAAAATTATTCAATGACAGCTGCATACAACCATACAAGTACATAATACCTTCTGTTCACACCCATTTCCCCTCCCTCCGACATCTCTCTCCATCCTCACAGGTCCTCTAGTCTCCCGCCATGCCCCTATCCTACATTCATGTCTTTTGTTTTTTTCTTTCATGACCCACTAGATTTATGACCCACAGGGCCTCCCATGTGGGCATGTGTATGTAGCTATCCAATGGGGCAGAAGAAAATTAAAAGTGGTATTTCTAAAGACAATGACTTCTTCTCCTCCAGAATCCTTTGATAGTTAACAGTACTCATGCGAGGTGCTAGACCCCATAAGTCCCCTTTCTCATCTGTGATTATATACTTTCATGGGCTTGATCTTGTGCTGGTGCTATGCAGGAAAACTTAGCAGCCAAAACATAAAGTACCATGACCATGTCACACCTAAAAGATAGCATTTCATGGACCTCCTCTCCAGCATCTTGCTCCTGCATTCTCTCATTCCTCTCTTTCAAAATGTTTCATGTGATTTAAAAAGAGTCACATGGCTGTTCCATTTAAATATGAGCACTCAATAGTCACTTCTCCCTCAAGCACTGAGAAAATTGGCGAAGAGAACATTTTCTGATATAATTTGACAATAGTATCATTTCATGTGTGTAAATATGCAGGAGGCAAGACAGTAATGTGCATTCTTAGCAAAACAGGAGAAATAGGCACACCAATAGGTCCTCTGATCTCTCCATACATGGACCTTGAATAGGTTTGAAGTAACAGGTGTGAATCTGTCTCGTAACGAAGTCCTCAAATATAATCTGTAAGCAGTTGTTTATTCCAATAACAGATATGCCAGTATTCTCCTGTATGCCCATCCTGTCTGGGAAGTCGGTATTGTAGAATGCAAGGTCCAGAGTTGGGAAAGGCCTCTGCTGACTTTTCTTCCCTAGCAGCTTGCAATTCAGCCTCCGCCAGTATGAAATGTACCAGACAGACAGACAACCAGAATAGACAACAGGGAAAAAGTTTTCAGCTTAGTTCCAGCCTAGCTACTGTGTCCTGCTGTGTGGTATTTTAAGCAATGTGGTCTTACCAACTGTTTAATAGGTGTAACCAAGGGTAATAATCAAAACCTGCATAGTTTTGGGGTCTTTGGGGGCTCCCTAACAAGGAGGTATACCCATCAGCTGCAGGAAATTTTTTATATAATGAACTATAATACCTCTGTTCAAATACTTTTAAAATACTTTTTTCCCAACTAGCTTAAAGTTGTAGTCTTATGTGTGACTTCTTCATATACCTTCAGCTTTGGTTAACTTACCCACTCTATTCTCCCCGACTCCCACCCATCTTTGCAGCTCTCCGTCACATGATTCTCTACAGTTCTATATCACATGTGTTCTGCTTTCCTGACCCTCTTTAATTACAACTTTTATATTTTAAAAGCTGAAAATTTTATTTTATTGGAATTTTGTAAGTAATTTATAATTGTGAAAGAAAAAGGTATTTTCCTTAAAAAGCTATTATGCAAAAAGTTTAATAAGCCTCATTCAAATTGTTCTTATTTTTCATAAAAATTAGAATCTGATGGCCAGAGTCCTCATTTCATAAGGGAGTAACTGAGAAAAATTCAGTTTTCAAATCTGAATAGTGGTGGTAGTGTGGGAAAGAGCCTCGAACTCATGGGCACTGGAGAAAATTCCCTGAACAGAACACCCGTGTCTCAGGCTGTAAGATCAACTATAAACAAGTGGGATCTCATAAAATTCAAAAGCTTCTGTAAAGCAAAGGTAGTGATGATAAATAGAATACAGCCATGCTAATGCCTACCTATATCCCTACTGCTGGTATATATTAGCCTTATGATAAATATTTGATATTTGGAACAAAAATCAAAGCCACGGGAACACACAGTTAGTGAAAGAGAGGAAAGTTAAAGTAACCAGGTTTATGTGTATCTCAGTGACTTACAGTGCAAGTTCTGACAATTATTTTCTCTTTTAGCTCCATCCATTCTTAGAAAAGGGCCAACGGGTGAGAGGCTCCAATGAGGAGAACCTTGTGAACAAGGAGGTTTCAGCAACCAAGCTTGACATCTTTAATTACCAGTTTCTGCAGAGCGTTACCAAAGCTCAAGTGAAAGTTGGCGAGTTTGTGTTTGAATCTCAGTGTTCAGCATCTTCCCTAAATGAGGAACTCATAATTTGGGGTGAACACCACAGTCAGGTGAGTATCTCTGAAGTCAGCTGTGTGCTGTTTTCAGAGTGGAATTCTTCAGAGAACAGGGTTAAAGAGACTGCTGAGTGCCATCAGGCTGAGAGTTCCTTACTTTGTCCTTTCCAAGGCCAAATAATAGAATATTCTGCAAGCAGAATCACTGTAAGAATTACTGATTCATTTTGGATTAATTCTTCAGATGGTTTAATCTTTGTAATGATCATATACACCATGGCCTACCTAGAAAAAAAAGGAACATCTTGGGCTGTTTTCTAGTTTTCAATGTTTAGTGGAAGTAATTGCCTTTGGTAAATAAATAAAATAAAGACGTGGATAAAAACAGTCTCTGCAAATAAGTACTTGTAAATATTACTTTTATTTTCATGAAGGTGCTTGTGGTCTCTGAGGCTTACTGCCTCCATCTGCTAACCTAAGCCTATTTCTGGAAGCCTCTAGACTCCTGACAACCTATTCTAGGCCTAGAGCCTTTGAGACTTAATGCTGAAAAAGTTCACCCTCTCTACCTCTTTCTGAGTTCTGGCTGGCTGGTTCGACTCAGTTATTCTGGTTCAAACTCTTCTCCAAGCTGACTGGTTCCATCTGACTTCTCTCAGTTTCTAACTGACTTACCTCTGCTTAGGTTCATACTAGCTTTGGCAATATGTTCTAATATTTGGTTCTTTTTCAAATCCTGTCTTTACCTGTGCCTAGTTTGTTCTCTGCAACTTGTCTGTGGACAACTGTTGCAGTAAAACTCACTGCCCCCAAACCTCACGCACTGTTCCCTTAAGTTGCTGACAGAAGTCATCCAAGAAAGGCTATGGCAACCATTAAGTTTTCTGGAGATAGCCTACAGTTTTGCATGGCTGCAGTGGAAATATTCTGAGAGGCAAAGAACCCAGAGACTTTGATTCAGATATTGCTTCTCTTTCATCCCCTATTACACTAAGAACTAAGGTTCTTTTCTTAATCCCCATCTGCTATCAGCAGGAGTCAATTACAAGAAGTCATCAGTTTTTGGCCTAGGAAGAGAAAAACCAAGATAGTAGACAGAAGCCTTCAGATTCTACCCCCAGAAAAGTAAGAGAGAGTTAAATCATCAGAAGCCATTTCTGAGCCCCATAACAGTGTTAACAGCCAGAGGTCTTCAGACTTTGTCTTTTATCTGTCACTGTGTCCCACCGCAGTACCTGAGTGTAGGAGCTAGAACCCCCAGCAAATTGCCTCTCTTCCTGTCTATTCTTAGGAGAGTTGGGCATATCCAATCTCTGACTCATTCACTGATTTTTCACTTTGTCTACCCCTCAATTAGAAGTTTCTTTTGAACATGAGTGCTTTCTTCTACAAACTAACTCTACCTTATTTATTTGGGATTAAAGATGTATTCTAGGGCTGAGTCATGCCACAGCCATAAACAGGATTTTTCAGTAAATAACACAATCACAGGGTTTACAGTGTGATTAAATATCCTGTGATAGTTATTTCTGGATTTGAAATTTAAATCTATATGCACATTCATCCCCTTATTGTTGGAAATGTTCACCATAAACATCTCCATGATGTGATAAAAGAGGTGATACATAGTCATGGGAAACATTAAGGTCTTCTAGAGACCTGAGAAGTTGTCTCCAAAGGCAGAAACTGGGTATGTCAGCCATTCCAAGGCAGTTGTCCTGTTCAGGAGTAGTTGGGTAGCACAAGAAGGGAATTTATGGTCGGGAGTCATAATGGGACAAACTAATAATTAGCAGGTGATTATTCCGAAATGGCCTGCTTCGGATTATTATATTATCTGTAACAGGTGAGTCCTTATTAAGCAAGGCTGTAAGAGATTCATTTTAGGAAAGATTTCTGCTGTTAATATGCTTTTCCTGTTATTATTAAACATATATAACAATCACTAAGTAGCAGCACACCACTTTGGAGCAGATCTCTGCAGATCCATGAAGATGTACCGTCTTGTAGTGATGCTATATAGACAAATAGATGGCTTAAGTCTTAATGAGGATCCTATAAGAATTCCTAAAATTATATCAGTGATTATTAAGCTCTTTTATAGTGGAACTGCTATTTGGTCCTTTTCTGATAGTCAAAACTGTGATGAGAACTCTGCCAGTCTTCTAAGTGTCACCAATTAATTGCTCTTAGATAGTAACCACACATTTTTTTACCCAGAGCAAATTCTAAGAGGTTATAAAACAGTTAACCAAAGGTCATAGAAAGGGAACTAAAGATTTACTATAGGTGCTAGGACAGGAGATAAAATATTGATTGGGCTTATCTTTACCAAACATCACTAATAACTTAGTTATCATTTAAAACCTTCAGTGAACCTATGGAGTTGAGACAGGTGATGGATGTTTAGCCAGATAATTATTCCTAATGGATATGCATGTAAACATTCTCTGTTGTAAACTTCTATTTCAATTTATGATTTGATTTTGTGTGTGAACTTGTGATAAACTTTGTAACATGTGCTCATGTATTCTGAAAGATGTTTAAGTGCTGAGGACAAAGAGAAGAGTTGGGGCTGAGCTGAAGAGAGGGCCGAGCAGAAGAGTCAGGGGCAGAGCTGAAGTGAGGGCTGAGCAGGAGAGTCAGGACTGATTGAGGTGGATTGAGCTGAGAGGAACAGAGCTGAGAGAAGAACTGAGCTGAGAAGTTTTTAAGACAGAACACTTTTTAATAGAACTGAACCCAAGAAGAACTTAGAAGTATAAGCACAGCATTGGGAGAAAAGACATTGAGAGTTAGAGCATTGTTGTGACATCAGAGCAGGAGGAGAGAACAAGATTAGAAGGAGAATGCAGAGTGGAATAACTTAGAAACTATAGGTTACATAAAAAAATAAAAATAAAAATAAAAACTAAGAAAGCAATGTGAAGAATGCAGAGGGAAAGAGGAAAAAAGACACTGCAGAGTGCAGAAGGAGCAGGCAAGTTTCTCCTTACCATGGGAGAGAACAGGTGAGGACAAGGCAGGCTTAGCTTTATTAAAAGGAACAAAGCTTTATTTTTACAAACTTAGGTTTAATTCATTTAGCATTAAAAAGGTAGAAGTTTTTTCTCTCACTATGAAATAAAGATTGGAGCGCATTTTTCATCCATAATGAGTGAGTTCTTCCTGCACTGGTGCTTGGTCTGTTGCTCCATATGCATATGTAAGTATGGATGTGTGTGTGTGTAAGTATGGAATTGTGGGAATGCATGCAAACTGGGTCCAGCTTGTCTATATGGAATGAATAAATGAGCTTGTATGAATCTGTATATGAACTTATGTGAGTTTATGCATATTTGCTTATGTAAAAGTTTTTCATTCTCCGAGTGTTATTCTCTTCTCCTGGTTCAGTAGAAGTTTATTGTTCCAAATTTCCACCTAGTCCAACTAGCAAGAGTCATCTGGACAAAAGGGAAAAGGCTCTAGCAATTAATCCTTATTTCCTGCTCTTTTAGGGTGAGGTGCTAAGTGCCAGAGACTGCAGTTTCTGGCCTCAGAGGATCACAGAAAGCAGGTCAGCTACAGTAGCATAGTAACCTAGACATAGATAAATAAACATTTTATTATTATGCAGCAACCCTAAATATTTCATAAAGACAAAGTCTTACCCTCTGCCGACTCTCTTTTCCTTCCACTGCCTCAAGAAGAACCAACAAGAAAGATGAAAACCCCTGAGGGGGCTGGCCCCCGGCAATCTACAACATGTATATATACTTTTATTTGGCTGAAATTTGGTGGGTTTTGTATTGCTTTGTTTTGCATTTTGTGCTTTTGTATTTTATTTTCTAGGTTTTGAGTGATTTTTTGGGGGGAGGGGAGGATTTCAATTTGTTTTTTGAGAAAGAACTTAAACTTGCATAGGTTGATAGAAGGAGAGGATCTGGACAGACTTGGGGGAGTTGAAAGACATAATCCAAATATATTCAAAACTTTAAAAATATTTTAAATATAATAAAATAGTTTATAAAAATAAAATAACATGTCAATAAAATAAAATTAAGCAGGAGTTCAAAAGAGACAGAAGGAGAGAGAGAGAGAGAGAAAGAAAGAGAGAAACAGATACTTTGGCTTAGCACTCTCTAGAAGCGTGGAAGTTCTTGGTTATTACAGTACACAGATGTCCTACTGAAATTTACCATCTGGATGCTAATACTGAATGTCATGCATTGACTCCCTTCCCTCCTCTCATGTCTCCTATACAGACTCCTTTATCTGTTTGCAGCCAAAGTTGTCCACTTGGATTTAGGAAAACACCTGTCGAAGGGAAACTATTCTGTTATTTTGATTGTATCCCATGTCCAGATGGAGAGATTGCAAATGAAACAGGTATTTGTAAAATGCTTCTGGATGTGGAAATTTCTAGTAATGCTTCTGAATGTGGAAATTTCTAGAAATGGTTCTGAATGTGGACATGTCTAGAAATGGTTTCTTTTATGAATGTGGGTGCCCTTGCATTTGGAGCATAGATGTTCATAATTAAGAGTCCATCTTGGTAGATTTTTCCGTTGACAAGTATGAAGTGTTCTTCCTTATCCTTTTTAACAACTTTTGGTAGAAAGTTGATTTTATTTGATATTAAAATGGCTACTCTAGCATGGTTTTTGGGACAATTTTCTTGGAATTTTTTTTCCAGCCTTTTACCCTGAGGTAGTGTCTGTCTTTGTCACTGAGTTCTGTTTCCTATATGCAGCAAATTGCTGGGTCCTGCTTACATATCCAGTCTATTATCTATGGCTTTTTATTGTGAATTGAGCCCACTGATGTTAAAAGACATCAAGGAAAATGGTTGTTACTTCCTGTCATTTTTGTTGCTAGAGATGGATTATGATTGTGGGGCTATCTTCTTTTGGATTTGTTGAAAGTTTACTTTCTTGCTCATTCTATGGTATAGTTTCACTCCTTATGTTGGTTCTTTCCATCTCTTATCCTTTGTAGGGCTGGAATTGTGGAAAACTTTTGTGTAAACTTATTTTGTCATGGAATATCTTCTTTTCTCCATGTATGGTAATTGTGAGCTTGCTGGGTATAGTTGCCTGGGCTGGCATTTGTGTTCCCTTAGGGTCCGTATTACATCTGCCCAGGATCCTCTAGCTTTCATAGTCTCTGGTGAGATGTCAGGTGTAATTCTGATAGGTCTGCCTTTATATGTTACTTGACCCTTTTCCCTTACTGCTTTTAATATTCTTATTTGTTTAGTGCATTTGGAGTTTAGGTTATTGTGTGATGAGAGGAATTTCATTTCAGTCCAGTCTATTTGGAGTTCTGTAGGCTTCTTAGATGTTCATGGTAAACTCTTTCTTTAGGTTAGGGAAGTTTTCTTCAATTATGTGGAAGATATTTACTGGCCCTTTAATTTGGGTATCTTCGCTCTCTTCTATACCTATTATTCTTAGGTTTCCTCTTCTCATTGTGTCCTGAATTTTCTGGATGTTTTGGTTTAGGAGCTTTTTGCATTTTGCATTTGACTTTGTTGTGTCAATGTTTTCTATGGTATCTTCGCACCTGAGATTCTCTCTTCTATCTCTTGTACTCTGTTGGTGGTTCTTGCATCTCTGACTCCTGATGTCTTTCCTATGTTTTCTCTCTCCAGGGTTATCTCCCCATGTGATTTCTTTTTTGTTTCTATTTCCATAGTTAGATCCTGAATGGTTTTGTTCATTTCCTTTGCCTGTTTAATTGTGTTTTCCTGTAATTCTTTAAGGGATTTTTGTGTTTCCTCTTTAAGGGTTTCTACCTGTTTACCTGTGTTCTCCTGTATTTCTTTAAGGGAGTTATTTATGTCCTCCTTAAAGTCCTCTATAGCCACCATGAGAAGTGATTTTAGATCTGAATGTTGCTTTTCCTGTGAGATGGTGCATCTAGGACTTGTTATGTTGGTAGAACTGGTTTCTGATGATGATGCCAAGTAACCTTGGTTTCTGTTGCTTCTGTTCTTATACTTGTGTCTCACCATCTGGTTACTTCTAGTGCTACCTGCCTACACTGTATCTGACTGTAGTCTTTCCGTCCTATGATCCTGTTTATGTCAGAACTCCTCAGAATCCAGCTGTCTCTTTGTTCCTGTGATTCGTGGATCCTGTGATCCTGAGATCCTGGGTGTGTCAGAGCTCCTGTGAGTCAAGCTGCCTCTATGACCCTGAGATCCTGGGGTGACCAAGCTCTTGGGATCCTGTGGTCCAGTGATCCTGTGATCCTATGATCCTGGTAGTGCTAGAGTGCCTAGGAGTCAAGTTTATTCTGGATGTTATGGGACTGGCCACAGAGTTGGTGCTCAAGGTCTGCTCATGGCACTAGCTCAGACCTGAAGGAACCCTTGCCACTGGTCAGGTGGTGTTCCTGCATCACTGGGGCCTGCTGGTCCCAGTTGCTCCCAGTGTTGGGACAGATGTTGTGTCCTCCTAGATGATCTGATCCTATGATCCTGGGTGTTTTAGAGTGCCTGGGAGTCAAACTTATTCTGGGTGTTGTGGGACTGTCTGCAGAGTTCATTCCCAGGCCTGAATGAAATCTTTACTTACCAAAGTCTATTTGAAGTAATGTTCTTCGATTTTTTGGTAGCAAAGTAGTGATAAGCCAGACTAACTACTTCCTAAGTGCTGGGCTTATAGACAAGCACTACCAAGTCCTTGTTTTTTATACTTATCTTTTATACTTATTAATGTTTTATTGGTTCTTTTGAATTTCACATTATATACCCCAATCCCGCTCATCTTTGCATCCCCTTGTGTTTATGCTCTACACTTGCAACATCTTCCTGCCCCAAACGAACAAAACTAAAAGGTCTCATTGTGGAAAATGAAATGTGTCACAATGAGTCCCATTGTATAAGAATGTCCATACTTCCTTGTTTGCCAGTGTTCACTGCAATGACTTGTTGTTCTGCTCGGAGCCTCTGGCTGCTGCTACTCTTTCAAAACTGGAACATCACTGGGACTCCTCTCAGATATCCTGTTGTTGCCCAGTGTCATGAGTTCCTATGCTTTTGGCTATGTAGGGTCAGCCCCTTCGTGTACTCCAGCACTTCATAGTAGGGCTGAGATAGGAGTGAGCAAGTTCAAAGCACTGAATCTGGGCCTGAAAACGTATCTGAGTAGGTAGCCCACTAGCTTTCCAGTTTTCATGCCCTTGGGGACAGCTCACCAACAACTCCTACTAGGAGGGTCAGCTCTACCCTGCTGCCCAGGTGACGTTAAGGGCCTATTCTTCACAAATGCTGCAACTGGTGCAGGGCATGACCAGTACTCCCATTTTCACAATTACAGGGCCATCTCTTCTGCCTGCCATAGATGGCAAGGGACAAGGGAGGATAGGAGGGAGTTTCTCCTTGGTCAGCACCACCAGCTAACAGATGAGAGGCAGGGCTGGTTCTCGCACACTCATGTCCTTGGGGGTAGCTCACCTGCAACACTCCTATACAGTGCAAGGTCTACTGGGATGATCAGGTAATATTCAGTGCCTACTCTCCTGAGTGCTGCAGCAGGTAAGGGGTATAGACAGTTCTGCTCTGATGACCTTGGGGCCAGCTCTCCTACCTGCTGTAGGTAGAAAGGGGAAGTGAGGAGGGCATCTCTCTCTCACCCGTGTCACCTCGTGGATGACAAGTGCTGGCCATCTCTGCCATGCTCATGCCCTTGTGTCTGACTCAGTTGCACAGCACACCCCAACAGCAAGGTCAGCTCTATTGTACTACCAACTGGTGGTAAAGGGCTCTTTGTTCTGAGTGCTAGAGTTGGTGAAGGAATAAAGGGGAGAAGTGTATCTCTCCCTTATCCACTCCATTACAGAAACAAGTGGTAGGGCTAGCTCTCCCATGGTGGGGTGCAGGACTCACCTGTAACTCCAGAGGTCTATAGGGCTCACACTCCTGAGTAGTGCATCTGGCTTGGGTAGAGTCAGGTCTCCTGCTTTCATGTCCTCTTAGCCAGCTCTTCTACAATGTTCAGGTAAGGGTTGGGGCCATTTCTGCACAGGCCTGGGACATCAACATGTCCCTAGGTGGCAGCCCAGACTATGGACATCAATCTAGCCTTGGTAACAGACTTCTGCTGTTTCAGGGTCATACAATCAGATGTGGCCTCCAGTGGCAGCACAGGCCTAGACTCAATCATAATACCGGTTGGCAACACCTATTTCCTGATGACTGTTTGTCCCCACCCTCCAGTCTCCAGTTCTCCCTAAATTAATTGTTTCCACAGCTATTTTTTCATTTTCTTTTCCATTTCTCCACCACCTAATTGCTTCTCTTTGTGGTTCCCTGGGCCTCTAAGTGTCTAAAAATGGTCTCAGGAGTGGTCTCAGGACCGATTTACTATTTAGGCTTTCTGGTGCCAGGCAAGTATTATCTCTGGAATGGTCTTCCCCCCACCACCAACCAGCCCTGAACATTGTGGACTCATTGTTGTCTCAATGTCCCAAGGCTAGCTCCCTGTCCAGGCCAAATGGCATCAGTCTGGTCATTTTGGGCTTTCTCCAAATCTGGACTGTGACCTTCAGTCCCAGAAAGATTTCTTTTAGTCACAGGCTTGCTTCCGGTCCTGGGAATCATTGGGGTCTCTGTAGCACTGGACTGATAGTCTCTCAAACTCTCTTTTTTATCCAGGGAATATTAGGCTACTAATCATAGGTCAGAACAGGAAGGTAGCCTCTCTGCCAAGTACTGATGCAGGTGTGACACAGCAGCCACACCTGCAACCCTTCTAGGAGCAGGCCTTGTTCTGTACTCTGATGAACTTAAAATACCACCATTTTCTTAGAGAAGCAATATATTGCAAGATAGAAAGACAAGAAAATATGTCTATCTCATACTCTCTAGGAATACCATCTCTTTAAAGTGCCTTTAGTTTTACCTAATATACTGTGGGAGTCTTTCCCTCTTCACCCCATAGCATTATTTTCTGATCCACTAACAGAAGGCTTGATGTTTCCAAGTATGTATGACTGAATCTCTTTTTCTCCATAGTCTAACATCTACCAAGTATTGAAATATATTGTCCTTGAACTACAATACTTATCTTTTTCATAATCTGGAGCAATAATTTTATTTCATAATCTGGAGCAATAATTTTATGTGCTATGCCTTAAATTATTAATTTTGAAAAACAGTTTGCAAGTTTCCATTTACTAAAATTAAGGAGTTTACTTGGGTGATATAATCCCGTTGTATGAAATAATTCTGAGCACAGTATTTCTTTCATCAACATGCATTTAGGATATTTTTGTGCTGGAAATAGAACCTAAACCTTAATATATGCTAGGAATGTGATCTAAACTCAGCTATATCCACAGATTATGTATTTATCACCATAAAAATGTTTCATTACATTGACTAAATTCAATCCAGCTCATCATATACCTTTTTTTTTATTGGGTATTTTATTTATGTACATTTTGAATGTTATCTCCTTTCCTGGTTTCCCCTTTGCAAACCCCTTATCCCAACACCCTCCCCATGCTTCTATGAAGGAGCTCCCCCACCCACTCCCATCTAACTGCCCTGGCATTCCCCTACACTGGAGCATCAAGTCTTAATGGAACCAAGGGCCTCTCCTCCCATTGATGCCAGATAAGACCATCCTCTTTCACATATACAGCTGGAGCCATGTGTCCCTCCATGTGTACTCTTTGGTTGGTGGTTTAGTCCCTGAGTTTCCTGGGGGAGTATGATTGGTTGATATTGATGTTCTTCCTGTAGGGTTTCAAACCCCTTCGGTTCCATCAGTCCTTTCTCTACCACCTCAGTTGGGGTGCCTGTGCTCAGTAGAATGGTTGCCTGTGAGCAACTGCATCTGTATTTGTCAGGCTCTGACAAAGCCTCTCAAGAGACAGTTCTATCAGTCTACTGTCAGCAAGCCATTCTTGGCATCAGCAATAGTGTCTGGGTTGGATGTCTGTATATGGGATGGATCCCTAGGTGTGGCAGTCACTGGAAGGCTTTTCCTTCAGTCTCTGCTCCACACTTTGTTCACTTTTTTCTTTTTTGCAGGAGCAATTCTGGATTAAAAATTTGGAGATGAGTGTGTGGCCCAATAACTCAACTGGGGGCCTTGCCTAATCCTAGATATGGTCTCTACAGGTTCCCCCTACCCTTTATTGGGTATTTCAGCTAGTGTCATCCCTGGTGGGTCCTGGGATCCTCTTGTTTTCCTGGCATCTGGAACTTTCTGGTGGCTTCCCCCAGGTCCCCATCCCCCATTGCTATACACCTCTGTTCAATTATCTGACACTGTCTATCATCCCATTTTCCTCCCATAGCTGATCCTACCCCCTTTTCCCCTCCCCTTAATAGATTCAAGTCTGAGTTTTACACCCCCCTAGCTTTTCGGTGGCAGTCAATACTCTGTTGTATGCTTCTTAGAACACTGTATCTATTCTCCTGTAGGAGTCCAACCAGTTTTGTTTCCCGTGTATCTTTTTTCTTGAAACCACCAATGTCTAGCTACTTATATCAAATGAAAAATTCTTCAAAATGAAAGGAGAAAATGTGCAGAACTGATAGCCAAGCAGACTGACTTTGGATCATGACTATGAAGAATTCACTATCCCTGAAAATAACCTCTGTATACCACTGGAAAAACCTGGTTTGAACTACTCTTGGAAGAGAAATTAACAATACAGAATGATCAAAACTTTACTGGTATTTTTAGAAATTTTTTTGTGATACATAAAATCATAACTGAAGATGCTATTGTTTTCCCTCCTTTCTTCCTTGTTTTCTTTTTTTGTCTCTTTTCTTTTTTCACTTTTCTTTTCTCTTCTTTTCTTTTGAGAAAAGTTCTCACTGTGAAATCTGTACGGCCTGGCCATGAATGTGGTATATAGACCAGGCTGACTGGTAACCCTCCCAAGCTCTACAATTACAGGTGTGCAGTATGGTGCCTTGCTGTAATTATTTGTCTAATATAAATGGGTCCCACACAAGTGTCTTTCAGAGTGAATGAAGTCTAAGCTTAGTGCATAAGACTTCCCATTTCCACTGCATTTGTCTTAAATATTCAAAGACTTACCTTTACCTGTGTCCTTTTTTAAAGACAACATGTGAAGAAAACAATTAAATCTTTTTGTAAAACTTCAGGAAACTCAGGTAACTTAAATATGTATAATAAATATATATTAAAATGAAGTACAAAATCATTTTTCATTTAATAAACTTCTATTCAAAGTCCAATCAAGGATGGATATTAAGGAAGTCACCAAAGTGAGCCTTTTTTTTTAAGGAAAAATTATTTACCTGAAATGTATTGTCTTCTGCATTATTTCGAAAACAATGACACATCATTCAGTAAAATTGAAATCAAAGACAAAAGGAAATACCACAATCCCTCAACATAGATGTCAGTAAGTGAGTGTTAGGAAGTTTTATTTTCTAGGCCTTCCTGTCAGACACCTGCTCTGGCAGTCTGGTTCTCTCTTGGAGGTAGCTGAGGGGGGAAAGAGTTTCAAGGAGGGGCAAGACTTGATCTTGTGAGATAATTAGGGTGGCTTTTCAATAATAAATCATTTACCTCTGTTAAGTCTCCTTTGCAGTGGTAGGTGGCCTGCCTCTCTCAGGTCCTCCTGAGGCCAGAACCTGAAGCCTCTGACATTTAGGACCTCATAGTAAAACAGGTAGGGATTAAGTAAAGTAGCCTCTGTTCTTATCTCTGCAGGAACTTGGAGGCTGGCACTCCCAGCCTGCTAGGGAAAGTCTCAGGAAGAAAAAGGGACACTCTGAAGAGTGATTTTATTCTTTATTTCTAAGTTCTCCAAAAAATTATCTCCTCTAAAAATCTCTCTCCAAAAGTTCTTTATTTCTAAGTTCCCTTTTAATTTCTAAGTTATTCTACTCTGCTGTTTCTCTTTTTCCTATCTTGCTCTCTCCTCCTGCCTTAATGTAATCATGGCCTACAAGGTACTCATTCCTATTTTTTTTGTACCATTTCTACAGGAATAGATCACATGGTTTTTCCAACCATGTCCTTTTTTTTTTTTTTTTACTAAAGTTCACTAAAAGTTCAAACATAAATTCAAATTATAAATTGAGTAAAAAGTTTACAACAGAGATTGTTTACATATGTATCCATTAAAACTCAACATTCATTAACTGACACTAGCACTAGAGGTTCATTGAAATTTAAAATCCATAATTTTTGTGACTAAGTCATTATTGAAGTTTTCTATAGATAAACCCATTCAATGTTTTATCTTCTGTCCTTGCAGTTACACTAAATTATTAATTCCCCTTTCATGACCTTTTGTTAATTGTTTTACAACCTCTTGGAATGTCTTCTCAGTTGTAGATGCCTAATTTCTATCTGAGAATCAATTTACTGGTGACACTTGAAGACTGGCAGAGTTCTCACTGAAGTTTTAATATCAGAGAGGACTTAATAACAGTCCTATTATATGGGGCTCAATCATTATTAGTATAATTTACTCTATACAGAATCACTAGAAAAGAGAACATCTTTGTTAATATGCATAAATATCCCCAAAAGTATTAGTATCTGGTATATATATATATATATATATATATATATATATATATATATATATATATATATATGTGTGTGTGTGTGTGTGTGTGTGTGTGTGTGTGTGTGTGTGTGTGTGTGTGTGTATTAATTGCAGGAATCTTTCCTCATATGTAATTCCTTCTGGCTTGCCTAGAAGGGGAATTCCATGGTGACTTCATAGTCCATCATGAAACTGTCTCAGGTTGCCTGCTAGTTCTCAGCTTCTCCTAAATGTCTCCTGGCACCTTCCATAATAACCAAGAGCTTGGAGGGATAAGAGCACCAAGAATAATTGTGGTAGAGAAGGCAGAGTGTTCATCAGAGCCAGACAGAGAATATCTTTAGGGAAACAGAATGTCTCACACATGACAGGGTCCTTGAACATGTAAACTCACAGATACATATACCAGATCAATCCATATCAAGCCATATAAAATGCCAGCATGGATGGGGGACAGGATCACAAACTTTTACCTCTAGCTAGATGCTATTAACAGTTCATGGCCGCTGGAGAGAAAGAGTTTGTTTGTTTGTTTGTTTGTTTGTTTGTTTGTTTCAGATATGTGTCCTGATAGGCTGCCCATTTTATGGGTGATGACCCTAAATTGATATGTATACAGGCAGCATTAAATGAACTTGGTAGCTAAACAAAAAAAAAAAAATAGCAAGTAAAGTTGGGAGAAAAAATTGTTGGAGGGAGCGAGAGAAAGAGTTGCAGAGGGAAGAAATTGTTGTAGATTTGGTCAAAACACATTATAGGCATGTATGATATTCTCAAGTAATCAACAATATTAATAAACAAGGGAACAACAAGAAAAATAGTAAAAGCTTCAAAATGAACTTTCCCTTCTTCCATGTGTAATCACACATAATTTTCATGTTTTCCCTAAATATCATTTCTACATTTCTGATCCTCCAATATTATTATGCCACTCAATTTCTGAATATATTATGGATATAGTGTAACTGTATTTTTCTCTCATGAAAAAAATAACTTATTCTTCTACTGTTTTTCAATATTACGGCTCACTGAATATAACCAGGGACATTTTCTTCAGAATCAACAATTCATCTGTACAAGATATATACCCCAGAGGTACATGTGGAGAGTGACATGTGGAATGTAATAAACCAATCTGCCTGCCTTTCAGATATGGATCAACGCATCAAGTGTTATGGAGATCAGTTTCCAAATAAGCAGAGGAATCAGTGTCTTCCTAAAATTATGTCATTTTTGTCCCATGTAGATACTCTGGGAACTGTTTTGGTCTCCCTGGCCATTACTTTATCTGCCTTTTTAGCTATAATTTTAGGATTATTTATCTGCTATCGAGACACACCCATTGTCCGAGCAAATAACAGAAATCTCAGCTATCTCCTACTTGTGTCTCTAATGCTCTGTTTCTTTTGCTCATTAATATTCATTGGCCAACCTACAACAGTCACTTGTGTCTTGAGACAAATGATTTTTGGGTTGTATTTTCCATGGCCGTTTCTGCTATCTTGGCAAAGACCTTCACTGTGGTAGTGGCCTTCAAAGCCATCAAGTCAGGAAGCATCTTAAAAACATGGATAGTGACCTGACTCTCAAATGCTATAGTGTGCTGTGGTTCCATCATTCAGGTGTGCATCTGTGCAGTCTGGTTGGCAACATATCCCCCTTTCCCTGACATGGACATGCAGTCAGAGGTTGGTCAAATCATCCTCTGGTGTAATGAGGGGTCTACACTTGCTTTCTATTGTGTTCTGGGGTACTTGGGCTTTCTGGCCAGTCTCAGCTTGCTTATTGCTTTTCTGGCGAGAAGACTACCTGACAGCTTCAATGAGGTAAAAACAATCACGTTCAGCATGCTGGTTTTCTGCAGTGTGTGGATTTCTTTTGTACCCACTTACCTGAGCTCCAAAGGCAAAACCATGGTGGCTGTGGAAATTCTATCAATTCTGGCCTCCAGTGCTGGCTTACTGGGCTGTATATCTCTTCCCAAATGCTATGTGATCCTACTGAAGTCAGGTGGTCATTCTAGAAAGAAATTCTTTAAATGACTTTCTCCTTAAGAAAAAAGAATTTATTGTGATTTGTGTATAATGCACCATCTAGAAATATTCAAGAGTGGTTTGAAGTCCATGTATTTCACCAAACCTTGGCAACTACAGTCTGATCATGTGTCCCTGCTATCCTTGAAGCCAACTAGCCATGGTGAACCAAGCCACCACAGGTTAGGTAATTGCCAACTATATGTGACTTTTGGTATGTCTACTAGATGTTTCTTTAAATCACAGTTTTCTCATTTTTTAAACAGAATATAACAGTCTGGAAAAAGATTAAGTTTAAGAATGAGAATATATCATTTGTGTGGAACAAAAGTAACACATGTTTAAGAATATGTGTCCTCTTTGTTAGTCATATGCAGGGCAACTCTTTATACTCAATACAATTTATTTTCAATGTTAGTACGAATTTTGTAACAGAAATTTCATAGACTCTGCTTCTCCCTTCTGAAGGGCCATACAAACAAGGCAATACAGCATGTAAGTTTTAGAGTCTTGGGAGGTTTTTGTGCTCTTCTCTATGCTCAGCTGGAAAAACATGGATTAGAGCTTAGGCAGAGTCCCAAGGGAAACACAGACATCTTTACTCTGAGGATATTCCACATGTCAGTGGATAGAGTTTCCTCATGGCAAACAGCCTTCATGGGAAGTGCTTTTCTCTAGTAGAGTTAGGAGTTTCAAATTGTCTTCACATAGTGAAAGCTGATATCATTTATACCAATTGGATTCTATTCTCAAGGAGGGAATGTATTTGATGGCAGATGTGGGCAAAGAGAAGAACTGTAAGACAAGGGATTCAACAGGACATGGAGAATCATGGAATTGCACATCCTAGACTATGTGACATTTCAGGTATTGGCTTTTATATAGCCAAGAACTTGCTTTAAGCATTACTGCCAGATGATGCCAAGGGCAAACTCAACTTGGAGCTTGTAACATTGGGAGGAATCAGTACTCAACTATGGTCTAAAACATGCTCAGAAAGGACTACATGACCAAAGTGGTTTGCTTTATATTTTAGAATAAGACTTGCATATGTCTTCAATGCTATTTAACTCTATAGATTGTTTGCTCACTGTAATATTGGATATGGTACCACTGTGAGATCAAGTAACATGTACGGTATTCTAATTCTTCTTTGTGTCTCAATTATTGCTTATCTTTCACTTACATAAATTTATATCTCTTTAGACTGAGTTGCTTCTATATGGTCATAAAAACAGCACAGAAGTTTCCATTGGAATCTTCTTGCTATGGGTAAAATAAAATTTATTCCAAATGTACTACTTGATGGTCATAGAAACATTTGTGTTAAAAGTGTCTGAAACTATACACTCATGGGGTCTTACCGCTTTAAGGAGGAAGACACTCTACTCTGAAAAGCTGCCAGGCAAATTGACACCATGAGTGTAAAGAAATCCCTGTTATCTAGAGCCAGTTTCTCTCTTGAAGCCATGTACCATCATGTTGCAAGCCAAGTGCAGCATGGAGAGAAACATAGAATGCTTCAGGGGCAGTTCCAGGTGGAAAGCGGGAATCTCACATCTTGGTTGTAGCTTATCTGAAAGATTAAGTAAATGTTCATGAAATATATGTTGCAAACTAAATGTCAGACATTCAGGTGTGTTGCAAATAGTCACATTGTGGCAATCACCTTATGGTTAATGGAGACTACTCACTATCAGGTAATCTCTCAAAATCAGTATAAATTTATTACATGATGTTGACTACAAGTGCATGGAAGAATAAAATCTTAAAATTTCATGAATTCTTTAGAAACTTTGCATTATATAAATAATCATTTTATGCCCCTTTCCTTAAGAAATATTATAGTGGTTGAAGCCACCTTTGCCCTTCTTCAAGCATGTTCTCTTTATTGCAGCCTCATTGTGAGCTTTGTATTTATTTCTTTGCTATGTCGTAAATATCAATTTCCATTCTTCAGTTATATATTGTAAATTTGCCAGTTTTCAGTCTTATGTAAATATCACATACTTTATGTATTCTCTGATTTACTGCCTTTCTTATGCTGCTTTAAGAGTTTATACATGAAGTAGTCTATAATGTAGCTATATATTCAATCTTTCCACTGATGAGTATAAAATCTCTGTATATAAAATTACTTCATTCAGCACCAGATTTTCTTCATGATAGAAATTGGGACTTTAATCATTTTCCATTGCAAGTGGTTTCTTCTTTTTCATTTTATATTAGTCTATTGGTATGTATGCATACAGATTATCTAGAATTTCAATTTGTAAGCATTATTGTAATGAGAAATATTTATGTGTCAGTACCTACCATCTCTTAAATTTTACTTTATATATTACTTAAGGGAAGGAGCATATGATTATCTGTATAACTTTAGCAACCAAGTCTCTTAATACCGTTGTATATTGATTCCCAATAAAAGCATTTGGAAAAATATGACTTTTTTTTCAAAAGTCAGCTTCTATCTTAGTGGACACCTTAGGAATGCTGTGTGTTTCCACTGCTCCTCAGCCCTGCATTAGACACGGGCCACTGCACTTTTGTCTTTTAAAACATCTTCACACAGTACATGTTCCATGTTGAACACATCTCAGGTCCCCTCCCATCAGTCCTGTAGCTCTCCAGGCCACATTTGACTCGACTTTCAT
>CM052700.1:23058760-23079763 GCA_028551405.1 Uromys caudimaculatus | reverse complement strand
TAATTTCAATCACTATATGTTTCCATGTAATTTTCATGATCTTTTCAAGCTCTGGAAATTATAGCACATTTTTAGTATTTAAATACTAGCAGAAAATGTTATTTTACTGCTATATTATGCCAGACTTCCTTCTTTAGATAAGAAGTGCTCCCTGCTATGTAGAGGTCAAATCTTCTTCAAGTGATCACCCAATCATGAATGTAAAAGAAGACCTCATTCCTCACCTCTATTTTTTAAAGTTAGGTTTCTTGTTTACATCAGGGTATAAGATCCAGGAAACCTAAAGTTCATGGCTCCAATTAATTCTCAATTTTGGTTCAGTGTTTCAGTCTCCATAATTTTGAATTCAGTGAACTTACTGAGTCAGGATTTAGTGAATGCATACAGTGGCCAGGCAATGTTTTCATAAATGTGAACAGCATGTAACTGAACAAATTAAATGCAGTGAGGAAAAGGACATACTGCAAATACAGGGAAACAATCTTCTACTATTCGTTATGTCAAAGTTTGTTCTTGAAGCAATGCTGTCCTCCAGTAGTGGAAGACACTACATATTCAACAAAAGAGAGTCACACATGTTGTGTGTGACTTTCTATATTGTGGGTCATCAATGTCCAAGAAAATTCTGTTTCTCTCTCCCTCCCTCCATCCTCCACTGATTCCATTCCTTTCTTCTGTGTATAGTGCTGACTTAACTGGCAGTCTGCATGTAGAAGAACAGAAATTGATCCATTTACATAACCTTGTACAAAGCTCTAGCCCAAGTGGATCAATGACCTCTATATAAAACCAAATATACTGAATCTAATGAAAGAGAAAGTAGGAAAGAGCCACAAACACACTGACACAGGAGAAAATTTAGTGAATAGAATACCAATGTCTCAGGATCTAAGATCAATAATTGACAAAGAAGAACTCATCAAACTGAAAAGCATCTGTAATGCAAAGGACACTGTCAACAGGACGATATGGCAACCTACAGATGGGAAAAGATCTTTACTAATGCTACATCTGATAGAGGTCTAATATCCAAAATATACAATAAACTCAAGATATTAGACTCAAAAAAATCAAATAACCCAATTAAAAATGGGGTACAGAGCTAAAGAGAGAATGCTCAACTGAGGAATATCAAATGGCTGAGAAGTACCTAAAGAAATGGTCAACATCCTTTAGTCATCAGGTAAATGCAAATCAAAACAACACTGTGATTCTACCTCACACCAATCAGAATGACTAAGATCAAAAACTCAGATGACAGCAAATGCTGAAAAGTGTCAGGGACCAAAAGGCCTTGTCTTAATTGGGCCGAAGCCTTGGCTTAATTAGCAAGTCAAAGTGTCCCGGACTCCACAGTAGGCATTCCTTTGATTCCTTCCCATTCCCACTGCCTCCAGCAGGCAATAAGACATCCTGTTTGAAGTAGCCTGCAGCTTCAAGACAACAATGACTCATCCTGATTTACAGCTATGTGTGACATTTGGTTACCTTAGGAATCCCCCTTCCTCTGCCACTTCCTGCCCTAAGTGCTTATATATGAACCCAGAAATAAAGATTATTCGGAGCTTGATCAGACATTTTGACTTGCTCCCAGGTATTTCTTGTTTCCTGTCATCTTTCCATTATCCGCAGCAGCAAAGGATGTGGAGGAAGACAAATACTTCTTCATTGCTGGTGGGTTTGAAAACTGGTACAACCACTTTGGAAATCAATGTGGTAGTTCCTCAGAAAGTTGAAAATAGTTCTAACTGAAGACTGTGCTATACCACATCTGGACGTATACCCAAAATATGCTCCAACTTATAAAAAGGACATATACTCCCCTATGTTCATTGTAGCTGTTTATATAATATCCAGAATCTAGCCACAACCCAGATGTCCATTAACCGAGAATTGGATACAAAAATGTGATATATTTTCAAAATTAAATACTACTCAGCTATTAAAAATGAGGACATCACAAATTTTGCAGGCAATTAGATAGTGCTAGAAAATATCATCCTGAGTGAGATAACCCATACACAAAAGGATACACATGGTATGTAGTCATTGATAAGTGGGTATTAACCAAAAAGTACAGAATACCTATGATACAACTCAAAGACAATATGAAGCTTAACAAGAAGGAAGGCCCAAGTGTGGACACTTCAATCCCACTTAGATGGGGGAAGAAAATAATCACAGGAGGTAGGGGGAGGGAGGGATCTAGGCAGGAGATTGGTGGAGAAGGAAAAAGGGTGGGGCAGGTCATGTATGTGGAGAAACAGGAGGGAAGTCCAGAGGGCCAGGAGATTGAATAGTAATATGCAGCAGTGTAAGGTGGGGAATGGGAGGAACAACTAGAACATTCCAGACACCAAGAAAGAGGGAGGCTCCTAGGACCCAATGGAGATGACATTAGCCTAAATGCCCAGCAGCAGGGAGAATGAACCTGTAGAGTCCACCTCCAGTAGATAGACATGGTTACCAGTTGAGGGATGGGGCCTCCAAACCAACTTCAAAATTTTAACCCAAAATTGTTCTTTACTAAAGGAAATGCAGGGACAAAAACTGGAGCAGAGACTAAAGGAAAGGCCAACCATAGACAGCCCCACCTTGGGATCCATCTCAGGCATAGACACCAAATGCAGACACTATTGCTGATGCCAAGATGTACTTGCAGAGAGGAGACTGGCATGGCTGTCCTCTGAGAGGCTCTTCCAGCACCTGCTTGAAACCGATGCAAATACTTAGAGTCAATCATTGGACTGAGCCTGGGCACCCCAATGGATGAGTTAGAGGAAGGAATGAAGGGACTGAAGGGGATTGTTTCTCCATAGGAAGAACAATAGTATCAATCATTAAGACCCCTGAGAGTTCACAGGGTCTCAAACACCAACAAAAGAGTAAACATGGGCTGGTCCATGGTTTCTGCTACATATGTAACACAAGACTGCCTCATCAGGCCTCAGTGGGAGGAAATGCACTGGTCCTATGGAGGACTGATGCCCAAGAGTAGGTAGATGTTAGAGGGATGAGGTGGCAGTGGGTGGGGGAGCACCCTCTGAGAGCCAAAGGAGAGAGTGATATGGTGGGAGTCTCATGAAGTGGGGTCCAGGAAGGGAGCCAACATTTGAAGTGTAAATACATAAAATAAACAATAAAAATAAGATCTTTATTTTTGTACACATCAGAACTGTCTGTCTCCCCATAAAAAAGGATTCATGAGGAAAACCTTGAGCCATTTTCTATTTCTTTTTGTAGGGCAACACCACAAGTTAGGAGATCCTTTCAAGCAAGCCTGATTACAGAAGCAAGAGCAAGTGATTGCGATTTTACAAAGCAGTTAAGGAATATTTCATGTGTATATGTCACAGAATGTTTCACGGTTATATGGTGGGTTGCAGCTCAAATTCCCAAACAACTTGGTTACTGCCCAGACAATAGGTTGCTCTGCAGAAACTTTGACAGCTTGGCCCCAGTGCGGAAGACAACACTCACACATCTCATTGAACATGGAGAAGTGAAGCAGGTGCCTACACAAAACAGGAGGGAACTTGGCATATTCTCAAAGGGAAACAAAAATGTCTACAAACCCTTTTGATCTACAGTGGTGTTCCACCTGTTCTTTATCCTAGATCAGTAGTGGCACAAAATGTGTGAGTAACCAACTGTTTTGATTTAAGGTCCACTCCCCAAGATGGAACCTATACACTGCTTGCGTGACCAATAATCTGAGATTAGATGGCCCAGGGCCTAAGGGACAGGGGGAGACAAATAATACTGATCTAAGCAAACAAATATTACTAATAAATGACTCCTCATTATATTGTTATGTCAATGCCTTTATCAGCCATCATCTAAGAAACTTCCTCCTGCAGCAGATAGTAACAAACATAGAGAGCCACAGTCATACATTACACAGAATGAGAGACCTTGGAGCACTCAGATCTATATGACATGTCTCCATCAAATTCCTCCCTTCAGAGCTTAGGAAACACTTCAAAAGAGGAGACAAAGAATTGAAGAGTCAAGATTTTCATGAATTCATCATTTTTAATGCCTTAATAGTACTCCACTGTGTAAATGTACCACAATTTCTGTATCCATTCCTCTGTTGAAGGACATCTGGGTTCTTTTCAACTTCTGTCTATTATAAATAAACCTGCTATGAAGATAGTGGAGTACATGTCCTTGTTATATGTTGGGGAATCTTTTCGGTATATGACCAGGAGTGGTGTAGCTGGGTCCTCAGTTAGTAATATGTCTAATTTTCTGAGGAACTATCAGAATGATTTTCAGAGTGATTGTTAAAATTTACAATCCCATCAACAATGGAGGAATGTTCCTCCTACTCCACATCCTCGTCAGCATCTGCCATCATCTGAGGTTTTGATCTTAGCCATTCTGACTGGTGTGAGGTAGAATCTCACGGTTGTTTTGATTTGCATTTCCCTGATGACTAAGGATGTTGACCATTTCTTTAGGTGCTTCTCAGACATTCCATATTCCTCAGTTGAGAATACTTTGTTTAGCTCTGTACCCTATTTTAATAGGGTTATTTGATTCTCTGAAGTCTAACGTCTTGAGTTCTTTGTATATATTGGATATTAATCCTCTATCAGATATAGGATTGGTAAATATCTTTTCTCAACCTGTTGATAGCCATTTTTTTCTTCTTGACAGTGTCCATTTCCTTACAGAAGCTTTGCAATTGTATGAGGTCCCATTTGTCGATTCTTGATCTTAGAGCATAAGCCATTTGTGTTCTACTCAGGAAATCTTCCCCTGTGCCCATGTGTTCAAGGTTCTTCCCCACTTTCTCCTCTATAAGCTACAGTGTATCTGGCTTTTTGTGGAGGTCCTTGATTTTCTTGGACTTGAGATTTGTACAAAAATATAAGAATGGATCGATTTGTGATTTGCATCTTTCAAAATTGTTAGCCAAATGGATGGAACTAGAAAATATCATCCTGAGTGAGGTAACCCAATCGCAAAAGAACACAGATGGCATGCACTCACTGATAAGTGGATATTAGCTTAAAAGCTCTGAATATCCAAGATACAATTCACAGACCACAAGAAGCTCAAGAAGAAGGAAGGCCAAAGTGTGGGTGCTTCGACCCTTCTTAGAAAAGGGAAGAAAATACTCCCAGGAGCAAATAGAAAGAAAAAATGTAGAGAAGAGACGGAAGGAAAAGGCATCCAGAGTCTGTCCCACCTGGGGACTTATCCCATATATAGTCACCAAACCCCGACATTATTGTGGATGCCAAGAAATTCTTGCTTAAAGGAGCCTGATATAGCTGTCTCCTTTGAGGCTCTGCCAGAGCCCTACAAATACAGAAGCAGATGCTCACGCCAACCATTGGTCTGGCCTCGGGGTCCCCAATGGAGGAGTTAGAGAAAGGACTGAAAAAGTTGCAGGGATTTGCAAAACCATAGGAAGGACAATACCAACCAACCAGACCGCCCAGAGCTCCCTGGGACTAAGCCACCAACCAAGGAGTACACATGACTCCAGCTGCATATACAACAGAGGATGGACTTGTCAGGCATCCATGGGAGGAGAGGTCTTTTGTCCTATGAAGGCTCAATAGATGCCCCAGAGTAGGGGAATCAAGGGTGGGGAGACAGGAATGGGTGGGTAGGTGGGAAAACACCCTCATAGAAGCAGGGGTTAGGGGAGGGGATAGGGGGTTTCTGGGAGGGGGGGAACCAGGAAAGGGGATAACATTTGAAATGTAAGTAAAGAACATATCCAATTAAAAAATCTTAAAAAATAAAAGAATGTAAGAGCCAGAGGGGATGAAAAACAAAAAGAAAAAATGGCCTTCTAAATCAACTGAGAAAAGCTCATATGAACTCACAGAGACTGAAGAAGTATGTACAGGGATTTCATGGGTTAATACCACATCCTCTGTGTAAGTATCATGGCTTCTAGTTTAGTGTTTTTATGGGATTCTTGAGTATGTTAACTTGGTCTGTGATTCTTCTGCCCTCTCTTGAGCTCATTTCCTTCTGTTGGTTTGTCTTGTCCAACTTCAAAGTTTTTATCTTATGTTATTATTTTTTATTATAAAAATTAAACCAAAAAAGATATTTATGTGTGAGTGAAGATTAAAAAAGAAAAAAATAAAATTTAAGAATAACCATAGAAATAAACAAACATTATACAACCAGTCAGCATATTTTTCATAGTGGAATGGTTTCAAATTCCCTACCACATTGTGATGTCTTGTGGAATAAGTGGTTTTCATGGGAAGGTGTAGTTTGTGGTTCTAGTTTCAATCCAGAAAATAGGAGTGATAATTGCCCAGCCTCCAAGAGAATGTAAACAAATGGATTGCTATGAGTTGCTGCTCAATCACCAGCAGGTGTCAGAGCATCCTCTTGTTTGCCTGGCCCTCTCAAAATGTTTCTTTTGATATTTTCTACCCATTCTTGTTTTGAGTGTCCAGGAAGTCATGAGTCTGCCCCTTGCCTGAATTTGTAAAACTGAAGAACAGCTGTGACTCCTCGTGTGTCCATGCCCGTGTCCTTGTCTGTGACCATGCCTATATTTAGGGTTTGCTGGTTTTACCTTTTCTGCTAGAAATTTTCTCTTACCAGTTCTCTGCATGCCTCTGCAGGAGTCAGTTCAACAATTTCCACAAGTTTCTAGGCATCAATTCCATTTACTAAGTGTGACCCCTTTTGGAGCACCCAGTCCTAAAAGGGTTGCCATTCTCAAACCTGTTCCCTTTGAAGCTGAGAGGTTTATGCAGGCAAAAGTACAAAGAGTGAGAGAGCCAAAGGTGAGGGATGATTCCACATAAAAACTATGTATTCCAGATACAACAGGACCGGTGCCCACACACGTGAACTCAAAGAGACAGTGGCAACATGCACAAAGACAATACATGTTCAAGCCAAATAGGACCCAGCACTGAGAAACAGAAGCAGACACTCATTCCTACTCTCTAATTCAGAAGCCATTTGCAAGTGATGCCTATAGGCAAAGGGAAAATCAGTTTTCTCCAATGGAGCAGCTTAAACCACAGAGCTCTGTAAGGATACAGGTGGTGCTTGGCTGCTATGTGACCTTCTGATAGGCAGTACATCTAGACATGAGGCTGAGTGCAGCTCTTGTTTTGTTTGCTGGGTTTGTGTCCTAGTGTCCCAGGCCTTGAAATGGGATGTGCTGACTAGCAGCTCTGTCTGTACAGCCTTCCTGGAAATCCTGCCAAAGGAGCAGGTCTTCTGAACAGATGATGCCCAAGGTCTGTCTGACTGTTTCTATTATTCAACAGAAGGAGAATTCAGATTCACATCCCATTACTTTTTTCTGATACATGTTACTCACTATATTACACTAGAGACTCTAGTCCTTTGAGATCACTCAGGGCAAGAACACTAAACAACCCTAAACAGCTGTATAATGAGGACTACTGTCTGTCTTTCCACCTAACAAAGCTTTGAAAAGAGCCTGGAAATGTCCTGGCATAAGTTGGTGGCAGAGTGTTTGCCTGGCTTGTACAGGCCCTGGATCCTATCTCCAGTGCCAAAAACACAAAATGAAACAAAAAGTAATTTACTGTCTGAAAAGTTATTCAACTTTTTTTTTTTTTTTTTTGCTCTGCTTTGAGTACTCTCCGTTATAAAGAACAAAAGTTGCATTTTTGTAGGTGATAAAAGTAAATGAACATCCAATCAACATCCAATCATGTGGGAAGAACACAGATGTGCAAGGGACAAAGATGGAGCAGAGACAGAGAGAATGGCCAACCAATGACTGCCCCAAATTTTGACCCATCCCATGGGCAAGAACCAATCCCTGACAGTACTAATGATAGTCAATTATGATTGCAGACAGGAACCTATCATAACTGTTCTCTGAGAGGCTTCATCCAGCTGCCAATGGGAAGAGATTCAGAGACAGAGACCCATAGCAAAACATTAGATAGATCTCTGGAAATCTTAATGAAGAGTTAGGAGAAAGATTGAGGGACCCAAACAGTATCCACAGGAAGACCAGCAGTACCAACTAACCTGGATCATTGGAGCTCCCAGAGACTGAATCACCAACCAGAGGGCACATTGGCTGGACCTAGGCTCCCTGAACATATGTATCATATGAGCAGCTTGGTCTTCAACAATTGAAGTGGGAGCTGTCCCTGAGTCTGTTGCCTTTCTGCCTATGTGTGGATGCTGAGCCCCTAATGTATAACTTTTTCTGCTTCAGTGGGATATTATGCGCACAGTCTCACAGTGAAGTCAGGGAACTTATGGGGTGTGTGACATGCAAAGTTGGCTTTCCCTTATCAAAGAAAAAGGGGAAGGTGGAATGGGGAGAGGACTTACGTGAGAAAGAACTGAGAGGAGATGAGGGGTTGATACTGGGTTGTAAAGTGAATAAATAAATACAATAAAAATCATTTTAAATACTCATGTAATATAAACTTATATATACTATTACTATATATATTATATACTTTTATACTATATAATTATATACTATTTAGCATTAATATCAGAACTGATAGGTTCCATTTATATAAAAATGCTTAGAATTTTTTAACCAACTCACAGAGATGGTATGCTCTGAGATCTCTCTTAACTTCCTGCATGTGAACCAACTGAAAGAGATAGTGGAAATCCAACAGAGAATGGCACAATGCCTTCAAGTCGTTACTCAACACCCAAACTAGGTCTGCACCTGTGCATGTGTACAGTGGACCTGCATTAAACAGGATCTCAAAGAAGACAAGGGCTGATCTTTCACATCAGTTTATCCCCAGGAAATTTCCCCATCCCTCTACAGCAATGTACTTTGATTAATGTTTGTTAATGAATAAAAATTTTCAGTATTTATCAGATCTCACAATTCCATATGTATTTCAAGTAGACATATGAAAAAAGAGGCTAAGGACACACACACACACACACACACACACACACACACACACACACACACACACACAATTTCTCCTGTTTCTCACTTGGTAGCACTTGTATTCTTCCATTCCCTTTCTAAACTCCTTCTTCAGCACAATATGGTTCCACTTGTTTACGTTTTATTTTTCTGGATATTGTAGTGACTCCAGTGTATAAAATTACAACTACAGATGCAGAGCTAAGATGCACAAGGAAGTGAGACAACTTGTTGCTTTGGCCTATCTGGGTCTTGGTGTCCTTGCTCAATATAATGCTTTCTAATTCCATCAACTTACCTGCATTTCTTTTCCTTCTATTGTGTCTTATCTTTGCCAATTGCTCTCTGAAGTCCATTATTTTCTATATAGAGTTCATTTGGTGGGTGTAAATTCTTTTCACTGCTTATACAGTGGAAAGTTTTGGCTTTCTCCTTCAACTATGGCAAACAGTTTTGTTGGGTATAGCAATCTAGGTTGGCATTCATGGTTCCTTTTTAAAAAAATCTTTATACTTCTCTCATACAATACATTCTGACACAGCTTCACCTCCCTCTACTCCTCCCAGTATCCCCTCCCACCTCCCTTCTACTCCAGATACACCTCATGCTGCATGTCTCCTAAAAGCAGGCCTCTCAGGGATATCAACTCAATACAACACACCGAGATACAATAAGACTGGGCATAAACACTCACATCAATCCTGAACAAGGAAACCATGTATACAGAAAGAGAACCAGAGATCAGGCAACAGAATCAGAGACAACCCTCCCATTGTAAAGGGTCCCACAAAAAAACCCAACATTCATAGTACATATATAGAGGATGTAGCACAGACCCTCTCATGTTCTGTGATTGCGGCTTCAGCTTGTGTGGATCCTAGTGAACCCTGCTTAGTTGCTTCTGCATTGATGTCCTCAACTTCCAAGAGGGGAGACCTAATGGAGACTTCTTACCTGTGCTCCCAATCTCACAATCCCTCCCTTATCCTCTCTCCCATTCTTCTCTGAAAGGGTGGGCCCCATGGTCCTTCAAGTCTCTGCTAGGCTAGGCACATCTTTTCTCACTGAGGCCAGTCAAGGCAGACCAGCTGGAAGAAAATGTCCCAGAGACAGGCAACAGCTTTTGGGATAGCCCCCAATCTAGTTGTTCAGGACCAACAGAAAGACCTAGCTTCACATCTGTTACATAGGTGGTGGTGGGGCCTAGGTCCAGCCCCTGTATGTTGTTTGTTTGTGGTTCAGTCTCTGAGAGGCCCAAGGGTTGAGGGTTGTTGATTCTGTTGCGACCACAATTTTTCATCCTATACTTCTATAAGAGTCCCAAAGCTTCATCCACCATATCTCTGAGGGTGTCTGCCTCTATCTGAGTCAGTTAGTGGGTGGGGCTTCTCATAGAACAGCCATGTTAGACTCTTGTCTGCAAATATAACAGAGTATCATTATTATTGTCAGGGATTGGTGCTTGTCCATGGGATGGATCTCAAGTTGGGCCAGTTATTGGTTGGATATTCCTTCAGTCTCTGCTCTATCAAGAATCCCTGCATGTCTTGTAAACAGGATAAATTTTGAGGTTGAACATTGTAGGTGGGGTGGTGTCAGTAACACTACACCAGGGTTCCTGTCTGGCCACAGAAGGCAGCCTCCCCAGGCTCCATATCCTCAATGCTATGAGTAACAGCTAAGAACACCTCCCATTGACTTTTTGGTGTTTCCCCTATCTCAGGTCACTTTCTCTTCCTGGAGGTGCACTCTATGCCCCCTCCATTGCTTCCAGATCGCCATTCATTCTCATGGCCATCATAACATCTCCTTTGTCCCTCCTCACACCTGTCTCCAAGCCTCCCCAACTCACTAGCATATCCCCTCTCACACCCAGTTCCCTCCTGCCCTCTCCTTTCCACTCCCATTCCATTCGCAGTTCCAAGTGAGCCTCAAACATCCTTGCCTGTACCTTCTGTCTGTTCCAGAATCCTTGGGTCATTGGAGCCATTATTTTATGGCTAATATCCACTTATAAGTAAATACATACCATGCATGTCCTTTTGGGACTGGGCTATATAGATGATATTCTCAATATCCATCTATCTGTGTGCAGAATTCTTGATGTCTTTGATTTTCATAGCATAATAGTATTCCATTTTGTAGATGTACCACTTTTTGGTTATCCATTCTTCAATTGAGGAACATCTATATTGTTTCCAATTTCTGGCTTTTATGAATAAAGCTTCTTTGATTATAGTTAAGCAAGTGTCTTGGTAGGATTGTGGAGTATCTTTTCAGTATGGGCCCAGTATAGCTGTGTCTTGAGGTAGAACTATTTCCAGTTTCTGAGAAAATGCTAAACTGATTTCCAAAATGGCTGTATAAGTCGTCACTCCCACCAGCAATGGAGGAATGTTTCTGTGCTCCACATCCTCACCTGCCTGTGTTTTTACTTGAGTTTTTTAATCATAGCCAATCTGACCAGTGTTAAATGGAATCTCAGAGTTGTTTGGATTTCCATTGCCTTGATGACTAATGATTTTGAACATTTCTTAAGTTCTTCTTGGCCATTTGAGATTCTTCTTTGGTGATTCTCTATTTACTTTTGTGTCCCATTTTTATTGGGTTATTGGGGTTGTTGGTGTTTAACTTCTTGATTTCTTTGTAAATTTTGGACATTAGCAATCTGTCAGATGGAAGAGTAGTGATGATCATTTCCCAATATGTAGGCTGCCATTTCATCCTGTTGACAGTGATCTTTGCCTTACAGTAGCTTTGCAGTTTCATTAGTTCCAGTTTATCAATTGTCTCCTGTACCAATGCATTCAATGGTATTTCCCAATTTCTCTTCTATGAGATTTAGTATATACAGTTTTATGTTCAAGTCCCTCATCTGCTTGGATGTGGGTTTTGGGCAGAATAAGTACAATCTATTTTCATTCTTCTACATGTAGACATCCAGTTAGACAAGCACCATTTGTTGAAGATGCTTTATTTTTTTATTGTATGGTTTAGGCTTCTTTATCAAGTGTGATAACTCTGTGGGTTTATTTCTGGGTCTTTGATTTGATTCCATTGATCAATGTGTCTGCTTCTAGACAATGCAGTTTTTATCACTATTGCTTTGTAGTGCAGCTTGAAGTCAGGGATTGTAATTCCACTTGAAGTTCTTTTATTGTTCAAGATTTTGGATTTCCTGTGTTTATTATTTTTCTATATGAAGTTCAAAATATCGCTTATAAAGTCTATGATAAATTGGGTCAGAATTTTGATGGGGAATGCAGTGAATCTGTAGATTGCTTTGGGTAAGATGGCCATGTTTCCTTTTTTATTATTTCATTTGTTATATTTGATATACTTTTTAAAAATTTTTAATTGGATAATTTCTTCATTTCCATTTGAAATGTTATTCCCTTTTCCAGTAACCCCCTAAACCCCCTATTTCATCCCCCCTCACTCTGCTTCTATGAGGATTTCCCCCACCCACCCACTAACTCCTACCCCCACACCCTCAAATTCCCCTACACTATTGTATCACGCTTACACAGGGCCAAGGACCTCTCCTCCCATTGATGCCCAACAAGGCCATCCTTTGCTTCATATGTGGCTGGAGCCATGGGGTGCCTCCTTTTGTACTCCTAGGTTGTTGGTTTAGTCCTTGGGTCCTCTTAGGTCTCTGGTTGGTTGGTATTGTTGTTCTCCCTTTGGGGTTGCAAACCCCTTCAGCTCCATTTGCCATTCAAAAACTTCTCCATTGAGGACCCCATGCTCAGTTCAATGATTGGCTGAAAGCATCTGCCTCTGTATTTGTCAGGCTCTGGAAGAGCCTCTCAGGAAACAGCTACATCAGCATCTTTTCAACATGCATTTCTTGGCATCCACAATAGTGTCTTCATTTGGTGACTGTATATGGGATGGATCCACAGTTGGGACAGTCTCTGGATAGCCTTTTCTTCAGTCTCTGCTCTACACTTTGTCTCCATATTTGCTTCCATCAGTATTTTGTCCCTCTTTCTAAGAAGGACCAAAGCATCCACAGTTTGGTCTTCATTCTTCCTGAGCTTCATGTGCTCTATAAATTATATTTTTGGTATTCAGAGATTCTGGGCTAATATCCACTTTTCAGTGACTTCATACCATATTATTCTTTTGTGAGTGGGTTACCTCATTCAGGAAGATACTTTCTAGTTCCATCCATTTGCTTAAGAATTTCATGAATTTATTATTTTTAGTAGCTGAGTAGTACTCCATTGTGTAAATGTACCACATTTTCTGTATCCATTCCTCTGATGAAGGACATCTGGATTCTTTCCAGCTTTCGGCTATTATAAATAAGGCTGCTGTGAACATAGTGGAACATATGTCCTTGTTATATATTGGGGAATCTTTTGGGTATATGCCCAGGAGTGGTATAGCTGGATCCACAGGTAATAGTGTATCCAATTTTCTGGGAAACTGCCAGACTGATTTCCAGAGAGGTTGTATGAGCATGTAAACCCACCAACAAAGGAGGAATGTTCCTCTTTTTCCACATCATCTCCAGGATCTTCTGTCACCTGAATTTTTTATCTTATCTATTCTGACTGGTGCAAGGTGGATTTTCAAGGTTGTTTTGATTTGCATTTCCTGATTACTAAGGATATTGAGCATTTGTTGAGGTGCTTCTGAGCCATTTGATATTCCTGAGTTGAAAATCCTTTGTTTAGCTCTGTACCCCATTTTTTAACAGGATTATTTGGTTCTCTGGGGTCTAACTTCTTGAGTTCTTTGTATATATTGGATATAAGCCCTATATCAGATGCAGGGTTGGTAAAATTTATTTCCCTATCTCTTGATTGACTTTTGGTCCTCTTGACAGTGTCATTTCCATTACAGAAGCTTTGCAATTTTATGTGGTTCCTTTTGTAGATACTTGACCTTAGAGCATAAGCCACTGGTGTTCTGTTCAGGAAAATTTCCCCTGTGCCCATGTGTTCAAGGCTTTTCCCCACTTTCTCCTCTATTAGATTCAGTTTTATGTGGAGGTCCTTGATCCACTTGGACTCGAACTTTGTACAAGGACATAAGAATAGGTCAATTTGTATTCTTCTACATGCAGACCTCCACTTGAACTAGCACCATTTGTTGAAAATGCTGTCTTTTCAACCAGTGGGTGGTTTTAGCTCCTTTGTCAAAGATCAAGTGACCATAGGTATGTGGATTCTTGGTCTTCTGTTCTATTCCAATTATCTTTCTGTGTGTCTCTGTACCAATACCATGCAGTTTTTAATCACTTTTGCTCTGTAATACAGCTTGAGGTCAGGGATGCTGATTCCCCCAGAAGTTCTTTTATTGTTGAGAATAGTTTTCACAATTTTGTGGGTTATTTTTTTGTTATTTGAAATGAATTAGCAAATTGTTCTTTCTAACAATGTGAAATATTAAGTAGGAATTTTGATGGGAATTGCATTGAATCTATAAATTGCTTTCAGCAAAATGACTTTTTCTATTATATTATATCCTGCCAATCCATGAGCATGGGAGATCTTTCCATCTTCTGAGATCTTCTTCAATTTTTTCTTGAGTAATGTAATGTTCTTATCATATAGATCTGTCACTTGCTTGGTTAGAGTCACACCAAGATATTTTATATTATTTGTGAGTATTGTGAAGGGTGTGGTTTCCATAATTTCTTTCTCAGCCCGTGTATCCTTTCATTAGTGGCAGGCTACTGATGTGAAGGGATGTTGCATTTTGTCAAATCCATTATGAGCAACTAATGAAATGAGCATGTGGGTTTTTTCTAAGATTTTGTTTATGGAGTGGATTGCACTGACAGATTTCCATATATTGAACCATCCTTGCATCAGTGGAATGAAGCCTACTTGATCATGTTGAATGATTCTTTTGATATGTTCTTGGATTCAGTTTGCAAGAATTTTATGGAGTATTTTTGCAACAACGTTCATAAGTGAAATTGGTCTGAAGTTTTCTTTCCTTGTTGGTTCTTTGTGTGGTTTAGGTAAAAGCATAATTGTGGCTTCATAGAACTAATTGGGTAGTGTTCCTTCTGTTTCTATTTTGTGGAATAGTTTGATGAGTATTGGTATTCGGTCTTCTTTGAAGGTCAGTTAGAATTCTCCACTAAAACAATCTGGTCCTGGGCTCTTTGTGGTTTGGAGACTTTAATGACTGCATCTACTTCTTTAGAGGTTATGGGACTGTTTAAATGGTTTATCTGATCCTGATTTAACTTTGGCATCTGGTATCCGTCTTGAAAATTGTCCATTTCATCCAAATTTTCCAATTTTGTTGAGTATGGGCTTTTGTAGTAGGATCTGATGACTTTTTGAACATCCTTGGTTTGTGTTGTTATGTCTACCTTTTCTTTTCTGATTTTGTTAATTTTGATACTGACTTTGTGTACTCTGGTTAGTCTGGCTAAGGATTTTTCTATCTGTTTGATTTTCTCAAAGAACTGGCTCCTGGTTTTGTTGATTCTTTGTATAGATTTTTGTTTCTACTTGGTTGATTTCTGTCCTGAGTTTCATTATTTCCTGCTTTCTACTCCTCTTGGGTATATTTTCTTCTTTTTAGGCTAGAGCTTTCAGGTGTACTGTTAAGCTACTAGTGTATGTTCTCTCCAGTTTCTTTTTGGAGGCACTTAGAGCTATGAGTTTTCCTCTTAGCATTGCTTTCATTGTGTCCCATAAGTTTGGGTATTTTCATTGAATTCTAAAATGTCTTTAATTCCTTTCTTTATTTCTTCCTTGACCAACTTATCATTGAGTAGAGCATTGTTCAACTTCCATGTGTATGTGGGATTTATAGTGTTTTTGTTGGTATTTAATACCAGTCTTAGTCCATGGAAATGTAATGGGATGCATGGGATTATTTCAATCATCTTGTATCTGCTGAGGTTTGTTTTGTGATCAATTATATGGTCAATTTTGGAGAAGGTACCGTGAGGTGCTGTGAAGGTATATTCTTTTGTGTTAGGATGAAATGTTCTATAATTATCTGTTAAATCCTTTTGTTTCATAATTCTGTTAGTTTCACTGTGTTTCTATTTAGTTTCTTTTTCAATGATCTGTCTGTTTCTGAGAGTGGAATATTAAAGTCTCCCACTATTATTGTGTGAGGTGCAATATGTGCTTTGAGCTTTAGTAAAGTTTCATTTTTAAATGTGGGTGCCCTTGCATTTGGAGTATAAATGTTCAACTCTGAGAGTTCATCTTGGTAGATTTTTTTCCTTTGATGAGTATGAAGTGTCCTTCCTTATCTTTTTAAATAACTTTTGATTGAAAGTCAATTTTATTCAATATTAGAATGGATACTCCAGCTTGTTTCATTAATTTTAAATTTTTTCTATCCTTTTACTCTGAGGTAGTAACTGTCTTTGTCACTGAGGTGTGTTTCTTGTATGCAGCAAAATGATGGGTCCTGTTTACTTATCCAGTCTGTTAGTCTATGCCTTATTTTATTGGGGACTTGAGTCCATTGATGTTAAAGAGATATTAAGGAAAAGTGATTGTTTCTTCCTTGCATTTTTGTTGTTAGAGGTGGAATTATGTTTCTGTGGCTATCTTCCTTTGGGTTTCTTGTAAGAAGATTATTTCTTGATTTTTCTAAGATGTAGTTTCCCACTTTGTGTTGGTTTTTCCATCTATTAAGCTTTGTAGGGCTGGATTTGTGGAAAGATATTATGTAAATCTAATTTTGTCATGGAATATCTTGTTTCTCCATCTAAAGAAATTGAAAGTTTTGTTGGGTATAAATCCTGGGCTTGCATTTGTGTTTTTTTAAGGTCTGTATGACATCTTCCCAGGATTTTCTGGCTTTCATAGTCTCTAGTGAGAAGTCTGGTGTAATTCTGATAGGTCTGCCTTCATATGTTACTTGGCCCTTTTCCCTTACTGCTTTTCCATTTTTAGATCCTTGATTCTTTTGTTCAATTCCTTCACCTGTTTGGTTGTGTTTTCTTATAATTCTTTAAGGATATTTTTTGTTTACTCTCTAAGGGTTTCTACCTGTTTACTTCTGTTCTCCTGTATTTTTTAGGGGAGGTATTTATGTCCTTCTATCACAAGTCCTTTATCATAATAATAAGAAGTGATTTTAGATCTGAATGTTGCTTTTCCATCATGATTGTGTATCCAGGACTTGCTATGGTGGCAGACCTGGGTTCTGATGATGACAAGTAACCTTGGTTTCTGTTACTTATGTTCTTATACTTAACTCTCTCCATCTGGTTATCTCTAGTGCTACCTGACCTTGCTGTACCTGAGTGAAGCCTGTCCCTCCTGTGATCTAGTTGTGTCAGAACTCCTCAGAGTCCAGTTGTCTCTGTGATCCTGTAATTCTGGGTTCCTGTGATCCTGAGATCCTGGGTGCATCAGAGCTCCTGGGATTCAAGCTGCTTCTGTGATCCTGAAATCCTGGATGTGTCCAAGCTTCTGGGATCCTGGGATCCTTGGTTCTGGGATCCTGGGTATTTTAGAATACCTGTGACTTGAGCTTCCTCTGGGTTGTGTGGTACTGGGTGTAGAGACAGTGTCTAAGGTATGCTTAGGGTATTGGCACAGAATGGAAGGAACCTATGCCACTGTCTGAGTGGGGTTCCTGATTCCCTGGATCCTGGGGGTCCCATTTACTCCCAGCATTGGGGCAGATGTTGTGGCCTCCTGACCTATGATCCTATGATCCTCAGCATTTTAGAGCTCTGGCAGTCAAGCTTCCTCTGGGTATTGTGGGACTGGGTGTGGAGCTAGCGCCCAAGGTCTGCTCAGGGCACTAGCTCAGGCTGGAAGGAATGTTCACTCTTAATCCTTCCTATACATGAACATAGGAGGTCTTTCTGTCTTCTGGTATCTTCTTCAGTTTCTTTCTTCAGGGACTTAAAGTTCTTCTCATGAAGATCATTCATTTGCTTGGTTAGAGTTACACCAAGATATTTTATATTATTTATGGTTATTATAAATGGTGTTGTTTCCCTAATTTTTTTTTCAGCCAGGTTATTATTTGTACAAAGGAGGGCTACTTATTTCTTTGTGCTAATTTTGTACCCAGTTACTTTGCTCAACCTGTTTATAAGCTAAATGAATTCTCTGGTAGAATTTTTTGGGTCATTTATATATACTTTAATAGCATCCACATATAGTGATCCTTTAATTTGTTCTTTTGCAATTTGCATCTTCTTGATCTCTATTATTTGTCTTATTTCTCAGGCTAGTACTTCAAGTAGTATATTGAATAGATAGAGAGAGAATGGGAGGCCTTGCCTTATCCCTGATTTCGTGGAATTGCTTCAAGTTTCTCTCCATTTGGCTTGATGTTGGCTATTAGATTGCTTTATATTACTTTTATTATACTTAGGTACGTGGCTTGTATCCCTGATCTCTCTGATACTTTAACATGAAGTTGTGTTGAATTTTGTGAAAGAATCTTTCAATATCTAATGAGATAATCATGTATTTCTTATACTTCCACTTTTTTATATGGTTTATTATTGATGAATTTTCATATATTGAGCTGTCACTGCATCCCTGGGATGAAGCCTACTCGATCACGATGGATAATGTGTTGTTACATGTTACTGGATTCAGTTTATGCATATTTTATTGAATTTTTTTGTATCAATGTTCATAAGTAAAGTTGCTCTAAAATTATTTTTCTTTGTTGAGTCCTTGTGTGGTTTAAGTATCAGGGTGATGGTGGCTTGATAAAATGAGTTTTGCAGTGTTCCTTCTGTTTCTATTTGATGGAATAGTTTGAGGACTACTGGAATTAGCTTTTCTTTAAAAGTCTTGTAGAATATTGTGTTAAAACCATCTGACCCTTTGCTTATTTTTGTTTTGGAGACTTTAATGACTGCTTCTTTACTTTAGAGGTTATAGGGCTATTTAAATAGTTTTCCTGACCCAAGTGATATTTGTCTAGAAAAGCATCTGTTTTATTAAAATTTTCCAATTTTGTGGAGTATAAACTTTTGAAGTAAGGCCTAATGATTTTTTTAATTTCCTCATTATCTACTGTTATCTCTCTCTTTTCATTTCTGATATGTTTCTTTGGATACTGTCTCTCAGTTTCTTGGTTAGTTTGATTAATGGTTTGTCTATCTTATTGATTTTCTCAAAGTCTATGTTCTTGGTTTATTTGATTCTTTGTATTATTTTCTTTGTTTCTAACTAATTGATTTCAGTCCTGATTTTGATTATTTCCTGGCTTCTACTCCTTTTTGGTGTGCTAGCTTCTTTTTTTCGAGAGCTTTCAGGTGTACTTTCAAAGTGATAGTATGAGAACTTTAATCTTTTGGTGGTGCACTTTATGGGTGCTATGAACTTTCCTCGTAGCACTGCTTTCACTTTGTCCCATTAATTTATGTATCTTATGCCTTCATTTTCATTGAATTCTAGAAAGTCTTTAACTTCTCTATTTTTCCCCAGACCCAGAGATACTGAGTAGAGAGTTGTATGATTGTGTAGGCTTTCTAGTTTTCAGATGTTGTTGAAGTCCAGCTTTAATCTCTGATGGTCTGAAACGATACAAGGTGTTATTTTAATTTTCTTCTATCTATTGAGACTTGCTTTTTGACTAACTATGAGGTGCTGAGAAGAATGTATATTCTTTGGTGTTTGGGGGAAATTTCCTATAGATTAGTTCCATTTGATTCATATATCTATTAGCTTCATTATTTCACTGTTTAGTCTTTGTCCAGATGACCTGTCAATTGGTGAGAGTAGGGTCATGGAGTCTCCCACTATTAATGTGTCTAATTCAATGTGTTATTTAAGCTTCAGCAATATTTCTGTAAAAATGTGGGTGCCCGTGTTTGAGGCTGCAATGTTCAGAACTGAGATATCATCTTGGTAGATTTTTTTTCTGGTGAGTATTAAGTGTCCTTCCCTGTCCCTTCTTATTAATATTGATTTAAAGTCTGTTTTGATAGATATTCGAATAGCTACTCCAGCTTGTTTAATGGGAACACATTCTTTGAAAACATTGTTCCAGCCGTTTACTCTGAGGTAACATCTATATTTATTGCTGGGGTATGTTTCTTGTATGCAACAGAAAAATGGATACTGTTTTCATATTCACTCTGTTAGCCTTTTTCTTTACTGGGAAATTAAGTACATTGATATTGAGAGATATTAATGATCTGTGATAGTTATTTCCTTTTATTTTTATGTTGGTGTTTTATAGTGTGTGTGTATGTGTGTGTGTGTGTGTGTGTGTGTGTGTGTGTGTGTCTTTTTTTTTTTTTGATACTTTATTTACATTTCCAATGTTTCCCCTTTTCTGGGTCTCCTCTTTGGAAGCCCCCTATCCCCTCCCCATACCTACCTCTATGAGGGAATTCCACCTCCCACCCAACCGCCCACCCATCCCCATATTCCCACCTTGACATTCCCATTTACTGGGGCCTCTAACACCCTCAAGCCCAAGGGCTTCTCCTCTCTCCCTGATGGCCATCGAGGTCGTCCACTGCCTCATATGTGGTCCAAACCATGATTCCATAGATGTGTATTTTTTGGTTGGTGGTCCAAACTTCACGATGACTGGGGGGCGGGGGGTCAGGCCCATTGGCGCTGTTGTTCCCTCCATGGGGCTGCGAACTCCCACAGCTCCTACAGTCCTTTCTCCAACTCCTCCATCTGGGACCTCACTCTCAGTCCACTGGTTACTGTTAAGTGAAACTTGAGCATTCTGAACATTTGGGCTAATATCTGCTTATCAGTGAGTACACACCATGTCCTTCTTTTGTGACTGAGTTACCTCGCTCAGGATGATATTTTCAAGTTCCATTCATTTGCCTGCAAATTTCATAAAGTAATTGTTTTTAATAGCTGAGTAGTACTCCATTGTGTAAATGTACTACATGTTCTGTATCCATTCCTCTGCTGAGGGACATCTGGGTTGTTTCCAGCTTCTGGCTATTATAAATATGGCTGCTATGAACATAGTGGAGCATGTGTCTTTATTACATGTTGGAGCATCTTCTGGGTATATGCCCAGGAGAGGTAGAGCTGGGTCCTCAGGTAGAATTATGTCCATTTTTCTGAGGGTCCGCCACACTGATTTCCAGAGTGGTTATACCAACTTGCAGTCCCACCAACAGTGGAGGAGTGTTCCTCTTTCTCCACATCCTC